>CM022297.1:151732658-152072742 GCA_011799875.1 Thinopyrum elongatum | reverse complement strand
GGAAGGTGATGGAGCTGCGCACCGAAATAGTCGAGAAAAGCTCAGAAGAAGGGACGAGGAGGCATGGAGAAGCCCCGCACGACGTGAGTGACGAGCAAAACTCGCTCGTCCTCCTGCGGCGCTGGCTCGACCTCGCCCGCACCCGGGCGGCGCCACACGTCGCGTGGGATGAGCCCCTCCTCGGCGAGCTCCTCCAGCCGATGCGACGTGACTCGCGACGGGATCCAGTCCCCTGACGCGCCTCCAGCAGCCGCGCCAGAGCCGGAGGAAGAAGCCGCCCCCGTCTTCTTCGCCTTCTCTGCTTTCGCCGTGGAACCCTTCGCCATCACTGCGCACCCGAGAGGAGGAAGGAGGCGGAGGAGTCAGAGAGAGGAGAGAAAGGGGATCTGAGACCCAGAGCTCTACCCTCGAACCTTTTATGCCTCCGTACACAATCCTCAGCCGGATCTCTCACCGCGAATCCCTGGATCGACGGCCCGCGCAGCAAGGCTTTGCAAAGGACAGGCGTGGCACGTGGCGGGGATCATGCGTGCAAATCGAGGAGCCACACCTCCCACTTTCCCACCAACGCACGACGTTGCCGCTTCAACGCGCGAACGCACGAATTCAAATCCTGAGATTTTCGAGACAAATCAATCCGATTGATTACTAGCAATTCCTTACGTAAAGGGCGCGCGTCAGTCTGACTGACCACCCTCCACGGGGACCCGTGCACTCGGCCACGTTAAACACCCGACTGAAGTCTTCTTCAGGATCGTTATGTGACGAGCTTGATGCCCCTCTACGGGTTCACTTGGCCCTCTCGGTAGGCTCCAAGGCGGATGACTCGTTCGGAAATGAGGAAACCGAATAACTTGCCTACTGGTACGCTGAATGTACACTTGGTTGGGTTGAGTTTGATGTCAAAAGCGCGTAAGTTCGCAAAGGTCTCAGCGAGGTCGGTCAGGAGGTCGGAGCCTTTCCTGGACTTAACCACGATGTCATCCATATAAGCTTCCATGTTCCGACTGATCTGTTTTCGTAAGCACTTCTGGATCATGCGCTGAAATGTGGCCCCAACATTTTTCAACCCAAATGGCAACGTGATATAACAAAAACACCCGAATGGGGTGATGAACGCTGTTTTTATTTCATCAGGGCCGTACAGTCGGATCTGGTGGTACCCAGAGTACACATCCAGAAACGACAACCGCTCACATATGGCACTAGAATCTACTATTTGATCTACGCGAGGGAGTGGGAAATGATCCTTCGGGCAGGCCCGATTGATGTGCCTAAAATCTACACACATTCGGAGAGTCTTATCTTTCTTCGGCACCATGACGACGTTGGTGAGCCACTCGTAGTGGTACACCTCTCGGATGAACTCGGCGGCTAAGAGTCGCGCTATCTCCTCGCCAATCGCCCTGCACTTCTCGGTGGAAGATCGTCTAAGGTGCTCCTTGACAGGCTTCACCGTTGAATCGTCATGGAGTCTGTGCTCGGCCAGCTCCCTGGGAACACCCGGCATGTCAGAAGGCTTCCATGCGAAGATGTCCCGGTTCTCACGGAGGAACTGGACAATCGCGGCTTCCTATTTGCTGTCCAGGGTAGTGGAGATGTGGGTCGGGGCAGCATTCGGGTCCTCAGGATGGATGTGCACTGGCTTCATCTCTCCTGCCGACTGGAAAGCGGATTCCACAGTTGGCTTCTTGGACTTCAATAGCTCGCTTGAATCTACCACCTTCTTGTATTCTTCCAGCTCGGCCATCGCCATCTGCTCATCAGCAATCTGGGAACCCTTCTGGAGGCACTCTTCGGCCAACTTCCGATTGCCTGTGATGGTGATCACGCCTTTCGGCCCTGGCATCTTAAGCTTAAGATACACGTAACATGGACGGGCCATAAAACGTGCGTAGGCAGGCCTACCCAGGATGGCATGGTAAGCGCTTCGGAAGTCCACCACCTCGAAAGTCAGTCGTTCCTTTCGGAAGTCCTTCTCTTCGCCGAATACGACGTCGAGGGCAATCTGGCTGAGTCATTTGGCTTTCTTCCCAGGGATTACCCCGTGGAATTGCATGTTGCTCTTGCTCAGCCGGTTCATCGGGATGCCCATCGCCTCCAATGTGCCGGCGTAAATGATATTAAGCCCGCTGCCGCCGTCCATTAGGACTTTGCGCAATCGGACTCCTCCCACGACTGGATCTACCACCAAGGCCTGCCGCCCGGGGGTCGGTATGTGAGCGGGGTGATCCAACTGATCAAAGGTTACTGGCGTCTTGGTCTAGTCGAGATATTTGGTGACAGTCGAAACTGCCATGTTTACCTCTCGGTTGATGACTTTGAGGCGACTCTTGCTTTCCAAGTCGGCGAAAATCATGAGGACGTTCTCGACGTTGGGGTACCCGGAAGTACCCTTGCCTCCATCGTTGTCATCTTCATCCTTGTCTTCGGAAGAATCTTGAAGCATTTCTTGCTTCAGGAGCCCACACTCCCGAGTGGTGAGCTTGGGCAAAATCAAATTGCCCTCCTCATCTTTCTTTGTATGGATCTAGCAGGGCTGATCGAGGATGTCACTCTTCTGGGCGACTTGCTTCTTCCCCTTCCAGTCCTTCTTCTACTTTTGGGAGCCTTTGCTCTTGCCTTGGCCGGCCAGAGCCGAGCGTCCCGAACGCCTAATGACAGTTCGAAAGACTACCATCGATTGCCCGCAAATCGACGGCAGTCTCGGGGACTACACCCAGTGAGTGCACTCAGCGTGTCCCCACTGGAAAGTGACTCGTTGAGGGAGCTAAAAAAACTACGAACAGCCCCAGGGCAAAACGACTCAAGTTCTTAGACTACCGCCGACTGTTCCAGTCAATGGTAGCCTCGGGGACTACACCCAATGGGTGCACTCAGCGTGCCCTTACTGGATCATGTCCACTCGGCTACACTCCAGCTAGACTCCGAGTGAATACAAAAAAGTACACTAAAAAGATTCAAAGACTCTTGCCGACTGACTCCAGTCGACAAGAGCCTCGGGGACTACACCCAGCGGGTGCACTCAGCGTTCCCCCACTGGATCATGTACACCCAATGGGTGTGCCCTGCGCAAACCCACTGACAGAAATCCTACTACAAGAAAAGAAGAAACTTCGACTAGAAATCATACTCACAATGGTACTTACTCGGACATTGGTCTCCAGCGCCGTGCTGGCGTCATAGGCTTCCTTCAGTCGGCTGCATATCAAACCCACCTGGATCAGCACCTCCTTACTCGCCCCCACCCGATCCTTCAAAACATGGTACAGGGGGAAAGAAGTAGTCGGGGCAGGCGGAGTCGCAGATGTCGGCCTCTGGGCCGGAATCGTCGCCGTGCCACTCGAAGGAGCCTGGGGAGATCCTGCAGCCAACACCACCGCGGTCGAAGACGCCGAGCCACCTTGAGCCAGGGGATTCGGCCTCGCAGTCTTGGCGGTGACCTTCACCGGTGAAACACGGGCCGTTTGGCTAGGAGAGGCGCCCGCCATTGGCGTGTCAGCACTTGGCGCTCCCCCTAATGACGTCTGGATTCGGCGGGTCGGCACCCACTTCGTCATCCAGCTGGATAATCTCGGGTGGGGCTGCATAAACCAAGGAAATCATTAAAGCTCAGTCGAAGAGAGCATAACTGTATGAGTCAGTCGGCGTAACATGCCCTTGGAGGTGGCAGCGTCCGCCGCATCAGCGTCATTCAAGTCTGGCTTGCGGGCTTGCGGGTCCGCTGAAGTCATCGAGGTGTCGTTGCTGTGGAAATCAGAGAACACTCGGTCAGCAACCGAACCAGCACAAAAACAGACAAGGAATGAGCGATAACACTCACGTCGAGGCCACGGGCACAGACACCTTGATCCGAGGTACTGCAACCTTCCGGGGCTTGGAGGAGATTTGCTTGGGCAACTTGGACTACTTTTCCGCTGAACTCTCAGCCTCAGCTCGAGCACACTTCGAACTCCGAGTGGTTCGGCCAGAGGCAGTTGGCTGCTGGGCTCCACTCGTCTTCCCCTTTGGATCATGCAGTGCCTTGGATCGGGGCTCCCTGGGAACCTCATAAGACGGAGAGGACTCCACCTCGTCCCCCTCCTCAGAGCTCTCCTCCTCGTCGCTCTCATCATCATCATCACTCTCGTCGTCATCGGATTCCTCCAAGTACTGCCGCTCGATGTCACTCGTCATGTCTTCAGGTGATCGGTCCACCACCGGGATGTTGGAAATCATGTTCTGAAACTCCTGCAGAAGCAAACACGGCAAGACATCAAAGTCAGATGCACAAAAAACAATACATCAACGGGTCAAATAAGCAAGAACACCCTACCTCAACAGTCGGCGGGAGCTCTCTAGAGTAAGCTGGCACCATCCTGGCCCCCCGCGGATTGTTCCGGGCAGAGGTTATGGCCCGGATCTTGGATGCCACATCCTTCTCAGCAAGCTCCTCCGGGTGCACTCGGGTACGGTCATTCAGACCCTCATACCGCACATGGGGTGGGGCCTGGCCTGTAGTGGTTGGATCCGCCGAGTGAGAAAAGTCTCCAGCAGATCCATTCCATGCACACCCGCATTCATGATTCCGACCAGGGCGGTGGCCAAGATGCTGACCTCCGTCTTCTCCTCCTTCGCCACCACGAGGGACTCGGGAGCCCTGACCCTCTCCGTCGAGTATGGAGGGAGTCCCGACTGGTTTAGGCCACTAGGGACATCCCTGCAGTAAAACCAGGTCCCCTGCCATCCCTTGACAGACTCGGGAAAACTCATCTTTGGGAAAGCACTCCCCCCGCGGACTTGGATGCCTAGACCCCCACACAACTGGGTGACGTGGTTCTTCGCGCCGGCTGATGGATCCTTCTTCATAGTCTTGACCGACACGTGAAGACGTGCTTGAAGAGTCCCCAATGGGGTCGGCAGCCGAGGAAATTCTCGCAGGGGAGACGAAGGCCGCAAGGTAGATGATGGCATTGAGGAAGGTGATGAGCTCGCGCACCGAAATAGTCGAGAAAAGCTCAAAGAAGGGACGAGGAGGCATGGAGAAGCCCCGCACGACGTGAGTGACGCAAACTCGCTCGTCCTCCTGCGGCGCTGGCTCGACCTCGCCCGCACCCGGCGGCGCCCACTCGCGTGGGATGAGCCCCTCCTCGGCGAGCTCCTCCAGCCGATGCGACGTGACTCGCACGGGATCCAGTCCCCTGACGCGCCTCCACAGCCGCGCCAGAGCCGGAGGAAAAGCCGCCCCCGTCTTCTTCGCCTTCTCTGCTTTCGCCGTGGAACCCTTCGCCATCACTACCACGCACGCAAGGAAGGAGGCGAGGAGTCAGGAGAGAGGGAGAGAAGGGGATCTGAGACCCAGAGCTCTCCCCTCGAACCTTTTTATGCCTCCGTACACAATCCTCACCGGATCTCTCACCGCAATCCCTGGATCGACGGCCCGCGCAGCAAGGCTTTGCAAAGGACAGGCGTGCGGGCACGTGGCGGGCGTATGCGTGCAAATCACGAGGAGCCACACCTCCCACTTTCCCACCAACGCACGACTTTCCGCTTCAACCGCGAACGCACGAATTCAATCCTGAGATTTCGAGACAAATCATCCGATGTATCTATCATCGAATTCGTCTTACGTAAAGGGCGCGCGTCAGTCTGACTGACCACCCTCCGCGGGGCCCGTGCACTCGGCCACGTTAAACACCCGCCTGAGTCTTCTTCAGGATCGTTATGTGACGAGCTTGATGCCCCTCTACGGGTTCACTTGGCCCTCTCGGTAGGCTCCAAGGCGGATGACTCGTTCGGAAATGAGGAAACCAATAACTTGCCTACTGGTACGCTGAATGTACACTTGGTTGGGTTGAGTTTGATGTCAAAAGCGCGTAAGTTCGCAAAGGTCTCAGCGAGGTCGGTTCAGGAGGTCGGAGCCTTTCCTGGACTTAACCACGATGTCATCCATATAAGCTTCCATGTTCCGACTGATCTGTTTTCGTAAGCACTTCTGGATCATGCGCTGAAATGTGGCCCCAACATTTTTCAACCCAAATGGCAACGTGATATAACAAAAACACCCGAATGGGGTGATGAACGCTGTTTTTATTTCATCAGGGCCGTACAGTCGGATCTGGTGGTACCCAGAGTACACATCCAGAAACGACAACCGCTCACATATGGCACTAGAATCTACTATTTGATCTACGCGAGGGAGTGGGAAATGATCCTTCGGGCAGGCCCGATTGATGTGCCTAAAATCTACACACATTCGGAGAGTCTTATCTTTCTTCGGCACCATGACGACGTTGGTGAGCCACTCGTAGTGGTACACCTCTCGGATGAACTCGGCGGCTAAGAGTCGCGCTATCTCCTCGCCAATCGCCCTGCACTTCTCGGTGGAAGATCGTCTAAGGTGCTCCTTGACAGGCTTCACCGTTGAATCGTCATGGAGTCTGTGCTCGGCCAGCTCCCTGGGAACACCCGGCATGTCAGAAGGCTTCCATGCGAAGATGTCCCGGTTCTCACGGAGGAACTGGACAATCGCGGCTTCCTATTTGCTGTCCAGGGTAGTGGAGATGTGGGTCGGGGCAGCATTCGGGTCCTCAGGATGGATGTGCACTGGCTTCATCTCTCCTGCCGACTGGAAAGCGGATTCCACAGTTGGCTTCTTGGACTTCAATAGCTCGCTTGAATCTACCACCTTCTTGTATTCTTCCAGCTCGGCCATCGCCATCTGCTCATCAGCAATCTGGGAACCCTTCTGGAGGCACTCTTCGGCCAACTTCCGATTGCCTGTGATGGTGATCACGCCTTTCGGCCCTGGCATCTTAAGCTTAAGATACACGTAACATGGACGGGCCATAAAACGTGCGTAGGCAGGCCTACCCAGGATGGCATGGTAAGCGCTTCGGAAGTCCACCACCTCGAAAGTCAGTCGTTCCTTTCGGAAGTCCTTCTCTTCGCCGAATACGACGTCGAGGGCAATCTGGCTGAGTCATTTGGCTTTCTTCCCAGGGATTACCCCGTGGAATTGCATGTTGCTCTTGCTCAGCCGGTTCATCGGGATGCCCATCGCCTCCAATGTGCCGGCGTAAATGATATTAAGCCCGCTGCCGCCGTCCATTAGGACTTTGCGCAATCGGACTCCTCCCACGACTGGATCTACCACCAAGGCCTGCCGCCCGGGGGTCGGTATGTGAGCGGGGTGATCCAACTGATCAAAGGTTACTGGCGTCTTGGTCTAGTCGAGATATTTGGTGACAGTCGAAACTGCCATGTTTACCTCTCGGTTGATGACTTTGAGGCGACTCTTGCTTTCCAAGTCGGCGAAAATCGTGGGGCCTGGCCTGTAGTGGTTGGATCCGCCGAGTGAGAAAAGTCTCCAGCAGATCCATTCCATGCACACCCGCATTCATGATTCCGACCAGGGCGGTGGCCAAGATGCTGACCTCCGTCTTCTCCTCCTTCGCCACCACGAGGGACTCGGGAGCCCTGACCCTCTCCGTCGAGTATGGAGGGAGTCCCGACTGGTTTAGGCCACTAGGGACATCCCTGCAGTAAAACCAGGTCCCCTGCCATCCCTTGACAGACTCGGGAAAACTCATCTTTGGGAAAGCACTCCCCCCGCGGACTTGGATGCCTAGACCCCCACACAACTGGGTGACGTGGTTCTTCGCGCCGGCTGATGGATCCTTCTTCATAGTCATTGACCGACACGTGAAGACGTGCTTGAAGAGTCCCCAATGGGGTCGGCAGCCGAGGAAATTCTCGCAGAGGGAGACGAAGGCCGCAAGGTAGATGATGGCATTGGGAGGAAGGTGATGGAGCTGCGCACCGAAATAGTCGAGAAAAGCTCAGAAGAAGGGACGAGGAGGCATGGAGAAGCCCCGCACGACGTGAGTGACGAGCAAAACTCGCTCGTCCTCCTGCGGCGCTGGCTCGACCTCGCCCGCACCCGGGCGGCGCCACACGTCGCGTGGGATGAGCCCCTCCTCGGCGAGCTCCTCCAGCCGATGCGACGTGACTCGCGACGGGATCCAGTCCCCTGACGCGCCTCCAGCAGCCGCGCCAGAGCCGGAGGAAGAAGCCGCCCCCGTCTTCTTCGCCTTCTCTGCTTTCGCCGTGGAACCCTTCGCCATCACTGCGCACCCGAGAGGAGGAAGGAGGCGGAGGAGTCAGAGAGAGGAGAGAAAGGGGATCTGAGACCCAGAGCTCTACCCTCGAACCTTTTATGCCTCCGTACACAATCCTCAGCCGGATCTCTCACCGCGAATCCCTGGATCGACGGCCCGCGCAGCAAGGCTTTGCAAAGGACAGGCGTGGCACGTGGCGGGGATCGTGCGTGCAAATCGAGGAGCCACACCTCCCACTTTCCCACCAACGCACGACGTTGCCGCTTCAACGCGCGAACGCACGAATTCAAATCCTGAGATTTTCGAGACAAATCAATCCGATTGATTACTAGCAATTCCTTACGTAAAGGGCGCGCGTCAGTCTGACTGACCACCCTCCGCGGGGACCCGTGCACTCGGCCACGTTAAACACCCGCCTGAAGTCTTCTTCAGGATCGTTATGTGACGAGCTTGATGCCCCTCTACGGGTTCACTTGGCCCTCTCGGTAGGCTCCAAGGCGGATGACTCGTTCGGAAATGAGGAAACCGAATAACTTGCCTACTGGTACGCTGAATGTACACTTGGTTGGGTTGAGTTTGATGTCAAAAGCGCGTAAGTTCGCAAAGGTCTCAGCGAGGTCGGTCAGGAGGTCGGAGCCTTTCCTGGACTTAACCACGATGTCATCCATATAAGCTTCCATGTTCCGACTGATCTGTTTTCGTAAGCACTTCTGGATCATGCGCTGAAATGTGGCCCCAACATTTTTCAACCCAAATGGCAACGTGATATAACAAAAACACCCGAATGGGGTGATGAACGCTGTTTTTATTTCATCAGGGCCGTACAGTCGGATCTGGTGGTACCCAGAGTACACATCCAGAAACGACAACCGCTCACATATGGCACTAGAATCTACTATTTGATCTACGCGAGGGAGTGGGAAATGATCCTTCGGGCAGGCCCGATTGATGTGCCTAAAATCTACACACATTCGGAGAGTCTTATCTTTCTTCGGCACCATGACGACGTTGGTGAGCCACTCGTAGTGGTACACCTCTCGGATGAACTCGGCGGCTAAGAGTCGCGCTATCTCCTCGCCAATCGCCCTGCACTTCTCGGTGGAAGATCGTCTAAGGTGCTCCTTGACAGGCTTCACCGTTGAATCGTCATGGAGTCTGTGCTCGGCCAGCTCCCTGGGAACACCCGGCATGTCAGAAGGCTTCCATGCGAAGATGTCCCGGTTCTCACGGAGGAACTGGACAATCGCGGCTTCCTATTTGCTGTCCAGGGTAGTGGAGATGTGGGTCGGGGCAGCATTCGGGTCCTCAGGATGGATGTGCACTGGCTTCATCTCTCCTGCCGACTGGAAAGCGGATTCCACAGTTGGCTTCTTGGACTTCAATAGCTCGCTTGAATCTACCACCTTCTTGTATTCTTCCAGCTCGGCCATCGCCATCTGCTCATCAGCAATCTGGGAACCCTTCTGGAGGCACTCTTCGGCCAACTTCCGATTGCCTGTGATGGTGATCACGCCTTTCGGCCCTGGCATCTTAAGCTTAAGATACACGTAACATGGACGGGCCATAAAACGTGCGTAGGCAGGCCTACCCAGGATGGCATGGTAAGCGCTTCGGAAGTCCACCACCTCGAAAGTCAGTCGTTCCTTTCGGAAGTCCTTCTCTTCGCCGAATACGACGTCGAGGGCAATCTGGCTGAGTCATTTGGCTTTCTTCCCAGGGATTACCCCGTGGAATTGCATGTTGCTCTTGCTCAGCCGGTTCATCGGGATGCCCATCGCCTCCAATGTGCCGGCGTAAATGATATTAAGCCCGCTGCCGCCGTCCATTAGGACTTTGCGCAATCGGACTCCTCCCACGACTGGATCTACCACCAAGGCCTGCCGCCCGGGGGTCGGTATGTGAGCGGGGTGATCCAACTGATCAAAGGTTACTGGCGTCTTGGTCTAGTCGAGATATTTGGTGACAGTCGAAACTGCCATGTTTACCTCTCGGTTGATGACTTTGAGGCGACTCTTGCTTTCCAAGTCGGCGAAAATCATGAGGACGTTCTCGACGTTGGGGTACCCGGAAGTACCCTTGCCTCCATCGTTGTCATCTTCATCCTTGTCTTCGGAAGAATCTTGAAGCATTTCTTGCTTCAGGAGCCGACACTCCCGAGTGGTGAGCTTGGGCAAAATCAAATTGCCCTCCTCATCTTTCTTTGTATGGATCTAGCAGGGCTGATCGAGGATGTCACTCTTCTGGGCGACTTGCTTCTTCCCCTTCCAGTCCTTCTTCTACTTTTGGGAGCCTTTGCTCTTGCCTTGGCCGGCCAGAGCCGCAGCCTCAGCGCTCCCTCCAGCGTCAGCCTTGCGCTTGTGCTTCTTGCTCTTGTTTTCCGACTGATGGGCGTCACCTGTCCGGCTTTTGCCGCTTCTCAGTCGGTCTTCCTCCTCTCCATTGGCATACCGATTGGCTATCTCCATGGCCTGACTGAGAGTCGGGGTCTCAGTTCGGCCGAACTTCATGTTCAGCTCACGGTATCTTACTCTGGCCTTGAAGGCGCAGATTGCTTGGTGTTCAGTAACGTTTTCCACCGTATTGTGCAGAGTGGTCCACTGCTGGATATACTCACGGAGAGTCTTGTTCTGTTTCTGCACACAGTGCTGCAACTCAGCCAAACCACCTGCTCTCTTGTATGTGCCTTCAAAAGTATTGACGAACACTCTCGCCAGATCATCCCAGCAGAATATGCTACCCGACGGGAGTTGTGTTAGCCAAGCCCGAGCAGAACCCTCGAGCATCAGGGGCAAGTGTTTCATGGCTACGTTGTTGTTGCCGCCACCGATCTGGACTGCCACTCGGTAATCTTCCAGCCAAATCTCAGGCTTGGACTCGCCGGTGAACTTGCTGATCCCCGTGGCCAATCTGAAGTTATTGGGAATTTCTGCTGCTCGTATGTAACGGCTGAAACACTCCGGGCCCGAGGGTACGAAACCACTCGGGATATCATGATCTCGGCCTTCTCGCAGGGCACGGCCCCTGTCGACCAATCTCTGAGCGAGAACAAATCTCGCGTTGAACAGAGGGTCTCGAGTGTCCCTCGTATGACGAGCCGGACTTGGCTTACGATCGCCGTCGTGTGTACGCCTATCATCGTAGGGTGGACGCCCATATGCGCCGTCTCGTGGTGGAGGCATCAGGGCGTGATCATAGTCGTCGTGATGCCGGGGCGACTCGACTCGATCCCGCCTCTGATCTTCATGGTGGTCTCTTGAGGAGGAAGTGACTCGGCGCCTGCCAGAGCCGAGTGGGCTGTGTGCCGACCGAATGGTTTCCGCGCGCACTGACGCGCTGTGGATCCGATCTCTGGATTGGGACACTGTCGCGTTCTGCGACAATACTGTCTTCAGGAGCGCCTGAATCTGCCGAATCCCCTCTCCGGCCGTAGAGCCGGAGGGCTGGAGGGAATCCGTGATCCGAGTGGCAGCTGCCAGATTTTGCAACAGAGTACTAAGGACTTGATACTTACGAGGCTGATCACTCGAGTAGAGTCGGCGCTTATGCCAACTGGAGCTGGGTTGGCGACGCTCGCGTTCGTCCATCTCCCTCTGAAGCCGCTCGAGGCGATTGCGCTCGGCCAAGTTGGCCAAACGAGTCGACTCCATGGCCAATGCCTCGGGGGCCGTCCCCGTGATGGGGGTGTTCAGGAGTTGTTCGTCCCTTCGGCGGAGCTCGTCCCTCTGCTCCCAGGTGAGAGCTTGAGGTACATACGGCTCGTGGCCCGGAAAGCCGCTGTCGGTGTTGACGTGGGACGTACCCGCACGACCATCTTTGGGTTCCGTGTAACCCGGGGGTACGCGGTGCTCGGAGTGATCCGCCATGAGAATCTCGGCGGTTGACTCGACGCTTTCGGACTCGGACTCCTCTGAGGAATCGCCGAGTGATCCATTGGAGAGGTCGAGGGCGGGCTCATCGAACTCGATAGCCGCCACTTGTTCCGCCGCTGCCTGGGTGGCAACAGCGTGCTTGATCCAGCGCTGCAGCCGCGAACGGCCGGAGCGCTTGCGACGGCGCACAACGGCGGGGTGGGCAACCACTCGGTACGGAGCCGAGGGCTGTCGGAGAAGGACTCCATACGAGGAAGCACAGAAGTGCGTCGCGCCATAGACGGGCAACGCCTCCACATCCAGCGGGGCCTCGTATAGCTACGCTGAGTCGTCGGCGATGAAGGAGATCGTCCCGAAACAGATTTCGCCGCCAACTGACATGATGATCAAGAAATTCACCTACGTCGTCAAATTTTGCTAGACGCCTAGCCCCAAGGTGGGCACCAACTGTCGGGGTTATGATCCTGACAATGAGTACTAGGGATACGAATAAGGGGCAAAGACTAGCTACGGCGCAGGTGTAACACTCGGTGTTTAACGAGTACAGGCCCCTCTCGGTGGAGGTAAAAGCCCTACGTCTTGTGCCCTAAGGCTTTCTTTGATTTGATGGGTATAGTTACAGAGATTGAACATGCCCGGCTATGAAGAGGGGAGCGGTTTATATAGAGTGCGCTGCAGCCCCATGTCTCCCACGCCGTCGAGGCAATTACTGTCATTGATTGAGTCAGTTACTAGTATAATGAGCCTCTACTACATCAGTTACAGGTAACGGTAGCTATAACTCTATTTAGTGGATGACTTAGGATTCCTTGACCGTTGCAGCTCCCACGACGCCTTCTTGTCCTATATGTCCGAGTGGTGGTCCATCCGCCGAGTGACGTGTGATTGTCTGAGTACCGCAGAGCCGTCCGAGTGAACCTCCTAATGTATGCATCCGAATGTTGGCACGGTCCAGGGACCTACCTATGATGGTGATGAGCCCCATGTGGGTCTCAAATGATGGGTCCTTGACCCTATCTGTAATAGGTGACAGCATTAGCCGCCGCCTCCGCTCTTCTTCGGCCGCCACAGCCGCTACCTCCGTAGCCGCCGCCACCCGTCCACCCCCTTCGTCTTCGTCCAAGCATCAGCCCGTCGCCAGCGTCGCCGTAATCTATCCCGGCCACTTCATCTACTCCGACAACCGCAGGCGACATTGGCCCCGCACCGATTGGCGCCACAACCATCGTCGAGTTCTTCTCTGCAGGCCCCTCTGACTTCTCCGACATGGCGTACAGCTCGTGCAGGTCCCTCGTCTACGCATGCCCTGTGCTGGCAACACCGATGCGTGCCTTCGTCCACGATGTGTCCCCGGGCCTGGCAAGTCTGGTGTGGTGTTTCGTCAACTCCGTCTTCGTCCGTCTACGCATGCCCGGTGCTGGCAACACCGACGCGTGCCTTCGTCTACGACGTGTCCCTGGGTTTGGCAAACCTGGTGCGACACCTCGTCAACATCGTCTTCTTCCCGGCGCACCACTACTTCAACACCGCTGCGCCCATGACTAACTCGACGCCTCCTTGCGCCCGCGGTTACACGGCGACTCCCTCGACATCGGCTACCCCGACTCGACATCGACCACGGCGTTCTTCGCACGGCTACCTTGACCACGGCTACACCACCCTACGCTCTCGGCTACCTCGACATCGGCACAAAGGGTTATATTCGCTTGAGCAACTCGCCGGCTTCCTCCACAATCAACGCATCCGCGATGCGACACCGTCCACGATGCTCCCGCTACGACTGCGGGGGGATGTCAGCCTGTCGGCTGCTATTCTCTCCAGTCTGACCGTCCACGACGCTCCTGTTGTTCGCAACGCTACCACTACGACTGCGGGGAGGATGTTAGAGATATATTTGGGATACATGTATTTGATAGTCTAGGATTTGTAATCTGTCTCATACCTTATCTCCAGGAGAGGCGTCTTGTCCTTGAAGTCTTGTACTCAATATATATACTCGCCCTCGAGGCTCAATAATACATCGATGACATTACGCCAATCTCCCTCTCTATCCCTTCTAACAGTTCTTTCTTCATTGAATCTCCGCCCGTGTCGGCCGTTCCTCAACTACGGCCACTCTTTCATGGGTATGATGCCATAGGTTCTAGTCAACCACCGGTTCACCTGTATGCATCCCCCTCAATGAAGGTAACTGCTCCTTTTCCTCCAAATTAAACAACGTGTGCTCCCGATTTTTTTTTTAAACGAGGATTACCCCCGGCCTCTGCATCTGGACGATGCATGTAGCTATTTTATTAATTATTCACAAAGACCTTACAAAGTAGTACATCAGGTAGTCTGAAGCCACCATCTTAGCAACATCTGTCGCTACTCCTATCCACCTGATGAAGGGGTGCCGATAGTCCGAGCCTAATACCAAACAGACATCGCACCAATGCCTAACATCTAAAGCCAGAGGCCCTAACCAAGCCAAATACCTGGTTTGGGGCACAAATTGGTCTGACGCACTCTCATGTGTCGTCGCCGCCCTCTTCCAGCAATCCATCTTCAAAGCAGAATCCAACGCACCGACCTTGCCAGGCCTCTCTACCATCGACGCCACCATGACGCCGGACGACATCCTCCTCCTGCGCGAGTCCATCTCGACGCATAGGGCGCAGAATCTCCACAGCGCCACGCCGCCGAGATCTGCCCCCATCAATGCGAATGATGAAGCACCGCTAAACCAAAGAAGCCGTCCTCTAGTCCCTCGAGCCTGTGTACACCTCCAAGAATGACGCCCCCAAGAGCGAGACGACACAACTGCGCCGCCGTCATCCGATCTACTGATCTGGGGTTTCCCCCGGAGGTAGCAGATAGTGGCCTTGAACTTCTCCTTGACGATGCCTCCAAGAAGGGAGCGCCGCCACCGCCGGCCTTGGCAGCAAGCCGAAGGCAGGTTTTCACCCGGATCTGTTCGAATAGCCTCGATCAAGCATGTCGTGCACGGATCGCCGCCATCACTGCCGGGGGCCGGACGAAAGGTGCAGGCCGCCGCTGCCTGACCGGCCACGGCACCACCACGGTACCTAAGCCGGCGCCGTCAGGCCCACCATGCCCGCATGTAGACGCCCACCAGGATCGCCGGCCTGCCTAAGCCTATCTGGGCAAGGCGAGACCCGAGATCTCGTGCGCCGCCACATGGGCTCCTCTGCCGCGGGAAGGTCGCGCCTCCGTTGTCGCTGCACCACGCACGCCGCCGGGAACCCGCCGCCCCATGCCGCCGGCTGACCGCCGAACCATGCGCCGCCGCCGCCAGGAGATGTCGCCACCATTGCGCGAGGGGGAAGACCCTGCCGGCGCCATCACAGGCCAGGGCTTCGCCGGCGTGGCCTCAGGCGGCGGCAGGAGGGAGACGAGGGAGAAGGCCTAGGGCCGGCGGCGGCGGATCGCCCCCGATGTCGCCTAGGGTTTGCCGCTTGGTGGCGTTCTGTTTCCCTTTGATTGCAACTCTGGTTCCTAATGGATTCTTAACTCCTTCCGTTCAGTGGATCACACAGCGACGGCAGCGGCATCTCACTACAGCATTATTGAAACTTTGGTGCTCCTAGATGTTTTACAAATTCGAGCATCCCCTTTAGCTCATGCGTGAATTAATTAATTTGGATTGACGTACGAGTATGTCCATCTATATTGATTCCAATAATTCATAAATATTAGTACTGCCATGGTTACTTTTGGCTAGAGTTCCTCTAATTAGTTCTCTAGGGTACAAATTTATTATGCAAACCTGGATGATTGTGTTTGATGTCAACTGTATGCAACATCTGGGACTGATTAGGGGTTGTAGCTGAGTGTTTTTAAGCAAATCGTGAGGAGAGGGCCTACCTTGATATTAACATGAAATAGAGTCAAGCTCCGGGAAGAGCTTGCGTTACATGCAGCCATCCAACTGTTGTGCGCAAGCAGAAACAATGGGGACTCGGGTACAGAAAACATGATACAAAAGAATGGAAAAAAAGGAGAACTAGGGCTGAACTAGCTCGGTCAAGCTCCTTATCCATTTCTGATCGAACTAAGATCTTTCTTTTTTGCTCTGAACGCCCAGATTTTCACCACCTCCACACATTGAGTTACAGCGATTTCTGCAAGGACTCTAATGTTGCCTAACGATGTCCGGTTCCGAGCCAGCCAAACAGTCCATATCCCACGCCTCTTTATTTATGTTTTTTTTTTTGAGGAAAGGTAGCTTGTATTCATATGCCCATACACAGTACAGAATCCCAGCACATACAAGCAGACTGAACACATACGACAACACATACAGACCAACTGATCTTTGCAAAGAAACCCCTGAAAAACAGAAAAACAGAACGAAGCCATTCCAGGGCGTCTTCCTCATCCTCGGCTACTCCTCTGCCGCGCAGGTCCTCCTCATCCTCGCATCGGTCACAGAAGAAAGCAGACGCCCAAAGGCATCCAGTAGATCTGCAAGAGCCTTCGCCATCCTTGGCTTTTAGTACCGCGAAAGGTGCCCCATCCCAAAGAACAGGGACTGAACTCCGGTTCCAGCGCCGCGGCCGGGAACAATCCTGGGCATAGCAGATCCTTCCTTCCCCAACGCACGACAGGAGGAAGAAGAAGAACCACGAGCAAACTCGCAGACGAGAACAAAGACACCAACCTTGCAAAGAAACAAACCCTTCGAGGCCAGCGCCGCCCAGAGCCGGCCGGCCTCCAGCACACCAAGCCCGCGACCTCGACGAGGTCCAGGGAAGCCCCTTCCCGCTAGCTCCTCGACGGCTGCACCGGCGGACCGCAGGCGGAGCTCGGGAATCCTTATTACGACGCGACGCCGCCGCCACGGCCATGACGACGTCTCCGACGGCTCTACCCCTACTATTCACAAACCGGACGCAGAGATCCGGGCTTCCCCCGCCCTCCCGCCGCCGGAGCGGCCGGCGGAGGGGAAGGGAAGCCGCGGCGGCGCCGGCAGAACTAGTGGAAAACCTGGTCGCCCTTTTTCGCCTCTCTGGTACTGTAGCAGCAAAGGAAGAGTTGAGAGAGGCGTAGTGAGAGCCTGTGATTCTTTATTTATGTTGAGGGAGCTGCTTCCTGAAGTTGTAGAAGATGTCGATCAGATCCGACATTCTCCTAAACTGTTTATGTTGAGGGAGTAGCTGAATTGTTGTTTGGTCATATAAACAAGAGTGGTTGTGCAACATCAGTTTATTTCTTTGGCAAACCATTCCTAGTCCATGAGGCACTAAGATTTTTAATTTCCTTATTCTCACAATGCTGCCCGATTTTTGTTAATGTCTTCCCATGAAGTTGTCTGTTTCTTCCCATGAGGATAAGTTGCAGGTGCAGGCAGCTAATAGGTGTTCGCTTCTTCCCAAAGATGACATTCACATATTAACAATGTAGATTTTGTTCGCTCTTCATCATGCATCTTTACATTGAAGTGGTGCGGCATTGTAGCAGCAGCAGCGTGTCGTGGCAAGGCACAGCAACGGCTGTTCACGCCTACAGCATGTCCTCTAGGTCCATCGTATTACATAATCATAATTCTACAACGCACCTACCCACCACATGTTTGGCGCAATGTCTCTATTGGATCGACTTCACTTTATGACTGCAAATTATATACAGTATTATCTACCATGTTATGTTGTCCTTAAATATTTAGAATCTGAAGTTTATAATCTAAAAGAACAGAGCTGACGAAAGTTAATTTTCCCTCAGATTTGTAGAATGCTGAACCATGACCTTGGATCCTTAGAGCATCTACAGCCATATATGACAAATCCGGCCCCTCAAACGCCCGCGGACGCGCCCGGGCGCGGCCGCGGGCAGTGACTGGGCATGCCTCAAATTTCCACAGTTGCAGCCGGACATCTCATACTTAGATTCTCAAATCCATACAAAGACATGCAAACTAAAATAAACCTACGCATTACGTCGATCACCTAGCTACTCGTCGTCGAAGATGTCGACAATCTCCGTGCCCGGCTCCGGCAGCATGGGCGGCAGCTGCAGCTCCGGCTCCTCCGTCTGCTCCGCCCCGGCCTCCTCCGCCTCTATCTCCGCGTCGAGCTCATCGGAGAGCGCGTCGGTCTCCGCCTGCTGCCGCCGGAGGAACGCCCGGTTGGCCTCCACATAGGCCTCATCCTGGATGGACTCCAGGATGGCCTGCTGCTCGGCCATCTCGCCGGACTGGGCGACGGCGAACTCCGCCTCCGCCTGCTCCATGTTGAAGGTCGACACCTGCTGGTTCGGCTCCTCCGCCTCGTCCACCTGCATCGGAGCCATCTCCTCCTCCTCCTCTTCCCCCGGCTGCTCCTCCTCCGGCTCCGGCGAGTCCGGAGGCAGCCCGGCAGCGATCCGGGTGGCGCGCGCGGCTTCCCTCGCCCGGATATGCTGTTGGATCTCGTAGCGGCGCTCCGGCGTCAGCATAGCATAGTACGTGATCTTCCTCCGGACCATGGCGGAGTGCCGGAGCGTGGACAAAGCGCCGGAGCGTGGACAGAGCACCGGAGCGGGAGAGGGAGGAGGTGGATGGGCTCGGACTGACGACGCGGAGAGGGGGAGGGGGTTGGGTTAGGGTTGCGGGGAGCCGGCCGGCTTAAATAGCCGGCTACGGCCTCGGGCGGCGAGCTGGAGCGGCGACACGCGGCGTTCCCACCGCAGCGACGGTCGAGGCGGCCGTCGGACCGTCGGTTTTCCCGGCGAGTCCGTGTGGGGCCACGCCGTCAGTACGACATGGCGGGCGTGCCCGGGCGCGCTCGGACGCCCCCATATCCGCCCCATATTTGGGCTGGATATGGGGGGTGCCGGTCAGCCCGGACGTTTGAGGACCGTTTGAGAGGCCCGTCTGAGTCAAAAAATCATGACCGGGCAATGACCGAGCAGCCTGTCCGGGCGTTTGAGACGGGTTTGAGGGGTCCAGTTGTAGATGCTCTTAGACTACGGTGGCAGTGGCAACATTCAGGACAGGTAATGAATTGATACACCAATTACTCTATTATGTTGTCTGTACATATCTCTTTAACCATATAAACTTGGAAAATTTGTAAACTTTAACCGAGCAAGGGAGATTTTTTCTAATACCATGGCTATGATGGGGGGTGGAGGCAAATCAGTTATAAATCCAATCCATTTTAACATCTGCGTTTGCGAGTACTGCAGGGCACTATTTCTTTTTATCTGAGGAAAACATAACGATAGCTGGCAGCACTCTTAGTAAGATAATATGCTTTTTAAGTGTGAAGATGTAATGGCTCTAAATTTTGAAATTCTTAAAAAAAATCGTCTTTCTCGTACCATCGTAGGACATTTGGTACCAAACTAACACAATGCATGCACATGTTGCCAGTGAAATATGTCTAATGATCAAGCTATCTTCTTAGTTGTCGGTTCTATTTTGTGCAATAATACTCATATAGTGCACATTTTATCAGGTCATTCATTCAATATACAAGGTGAAAAAGTGGTGATGGTTTAGAACATGCCACTTAATACATGCAACGTGATCAATTATTGCATGGCCATCAACCTTTGTATGTCGCTCCTCTAAATTTTACTGCCCTATTAACTTGATTTTGTCTACCTTAAGTTCCTGATCTCATTTCCTTCTTGTTGTAGATCGCCAAGATAAATTCATGATGCATGTCTTGGATGCTGATTGTAAGGCCGTGAATGGGCTACTCCTAGATAGTTTCACATTATCTTTTAGAATGTTATTCTTCAGGTCAATGTTTCAAACATTATGTTTAGAATGCCGAAGATGTTAATTGCAAGGTTGAGAATTGGCCTAATACTAGATTGTTTCACATCTTCTAATCTTTGGATTGTGGCCAATGTCATGCAATGGAATCATTTTAATATATGAGACCTTTGGGTATATTATATTGTGGTTTTCTTATGCACTATCAACATTGACCTAATAATTTTTCATGCTATGAAGCAATGCTTTAGCGTTGTAATGAAGATTTATGTCCATTTGATACCCAATTGTGGAGGGTAGCCACCAAGGCATATGAAGTGTTGTTAGGCTCTAAGTCTATGTGTTGCTATATTACAACACTTACTCCTGTCGTTTACCAACGCATGTATATACGTTGTTGTAGACCCTTCCAACGCCATCAACAACAACGCATAATAATCCGTTGGTGTAGACCTTAGCAACGGTTATATGGACCTATGACAACGCATCGATGCGTTGCTGAAGGGGGGGTTCCTGTTGTAGTGCTTTTGCGCTCCGGCGGAGCGATTCCGCTGGGGAAACTTCCCTCTGGGAGGGGGAAATCGAAGCCATCGACGTCACCAACGATCCTCTCATCATGGGAGGACCAATCTTCATCAACATCTTCACCAGCACCATCTCATCTCAAACTCTAGTTCATCTCTTGTATCAATCTTTGTCTCAAAACCTCAGGTTAGTACCTGTAGGTTGCTAGTACTGTTGATTACATCTTGTAGTTGATGCTAGTTGGTTTATTTGGTGAAAGATTATATGTTTAGATCCTTAATGATATTCAATAACCCTCTGATCTTGAACATGAATATGATTTGTGAGTAGTTAGTTTTGTTCTTGATGAAATTGGAGAAGTCCGGTTATAAGTAATCATTTGAATTTGGTAGTCGTTCGATGTTTTGATGATATGTATGTTGTTGCTTCCTTTAGTGGTGTCATGTGAACGTCGACTACATGACACTTCACCATACTTGGGCCTAAGGGAAGGCATTATGTAGTAGTAATTAGATGAGGGGTTGCTAGAGTGACAGAAGCTTAAACCCTAGTTTATGCGCTATTCCCTAAGGGGCTGATTTGGATCCATATGTTTCATGCTATGGTTAGATTTATCTTAACTCTTCTTTCGTAGTTGCGGATGCTTGCGAGAAGGGGTAATCATAAGTGGGAGGCTTGTTCAAGTAAGAACAGCACCCAAGCACCGATCCACCCACATATCAAATTATCAAAGTAGCAAACGAGAATCAAATAAACATGACAAAAGTGACTAGATGAATTCCCATGTGTCCTCAAGAACGCTTTGCTTGCTATAAGAGAAAGTTTCGGCCTGTCCTTTGCTATAAAAAGGATTGTGCTACCTTGATGCACCTTTGTTACTATTGCTACTTGTCAGTTGTTACGGATTATCTTGCTATCAAACTATCTGTTACCAATAATTTCAGTGCTTGCAGAAAATACCTTGCTGAAAAACCGCTTGTCATTTCCTTATGCTCCTTGTTGGGTTCGACACTCTTACTAATCGAAAGGACTATGATTGAACCCCTATTCTTGTGGGTCATCATCGTGGTCGAGGCCGCCGAACTTGTTCTTCTCTTCCTGGAGCCATTGCTCGTGCATGCCAATGACTCGCTCCATAGTCTCTGGCTCGTTGGTTTACACCACCTCTAGCACGGTTGTGCCATTTGCATTGATGTGGTGGGTCTCCGTTGTTAGTTTCTCGTCGTCCATGGCTGCAGGGGGCGGTGGTGGTTTGTGGCGGACAACAAGGAACGACCGAGGAAGAAGATGAAAATGGATGCGGTAAAAGGAATGCGATCATTAATTTCTTGCTCAAATAAGGTAACCGACCAGAGTAGTTGGGACATCGTTCCATGGGTCACGGGAATCAGGGGTCTATTAGAGCAAAAAAGGGATGTGTTGGAACAATATATTTTGTACCGTGGCAACATTGCACGCTCAATGTGGCGGCCTGTGCGTGGTTCTGGTATGGCACGTGACAACCGGCACAGTAAACTTTATTTTGTAACCAATCGTTACACTTGACATGATCAATGTGCTTTCATCAAGATAGTTGCACGAACAAAATGTATGCGCATTGCAAACCTATTGGGCTCACCTACATATGCGATTCATGAACATCCTCACAAATGAACAACATGAACAATCACCTATGCCGGCACCTTCCCACATGCAAAAGTATGATCTCAAAGTATGAAGTGACACCCGACACCGTAAACTTGAATTTGTAACCACTCATTACACTTTACATGATCAACTTGCTTTCTCCAAGATACTTGCACGAACAAAATGTTTGTGCATTGCAAACCTATTGGGCTCACCTTACATATGCAATGAACATCCTCACACATGACCAGCATGAACAATCACCTATGTCTGCACCTTCCCGCATGCAAAGTAGGATCTCAAAGTATGAAGTGACAGCCGACACCATAAACTTGAATTTGTAACCACTCGTTACACTTTACATGATCAAATTGCTTTCTCCATGATACTTGCATGAACAAAATGTTTGTGCATTGCAAAGCTCAGCTCGCTTGCAGGCTGAAATCCCCTAGTGTGATGTGCAGAATGGATTCTTTTTTTAAATCATCTCCACTATGTGGTGTGCATTATGAATACAAAGTCTGGAGCGTGTTCGGATTCATACTTTCTGAAATCTTTCAGATGGTAGCAATAAGCCAAATGCAAAGTAGGATCTCAAAGTATGACATGACAACCGGCACCGGGAACTAGAATTTGTAAACAATTGTGACACTTCACATGATGAGCGCATGCTTTCTTCAAGTTAAACACACAAACAAAATGATTGTGAATTTACTCGCAAAAATAAAATAAAAATGATTGTTCATTGCTAACCTGTTGGTCTCACCTTAAACAAGCGTGGAACTTGGTACTACTCTACATGAACACATTATGTGAGGAACATGTTGCCACATGCTATCACATGAACATACCACAGATTTATACTTGCTTCCCCACTAAGCGTTCCCTCAAAATTTCCCTTTCCTCCACTCGTTTTTGAACGCCCCGCGTGCCCACCTAACCCCAACCCTCCTCACATTAATACTGCCTCTTTTTCCACACTAACCACACCCCTTCCAATAAAACCATCCGCCTCCTCCTATACCTCCCTCTTCCTCCCCCTCTCTCTGATACGTCTCCGTCGTATCTACTTTTCCTAACGCTTTTGCTCTTGTTTTGGACTCTAATTTGCATGATTTGAATGAAACTAACCCGGACTGATGATGTTTTCAGCAGAACTACCATGGTGTTGTTTTTGTGCAGAAATAAAAGTTCTCGGAATGGAACGAAATTTTTTGGAGAATTGTTTTACAATAAAATAAAAATACTGGAGCCAAGAACCACCGGAGGGGGGCCCCTGGCTGGGCACAAGACACCAGGGTGTGCCCCCCCCCCCTCTGGCGCACCCTGGTGGGTTGTGCCCACCTTGTGGCCCCACAGACCCTAATTCTGACACTATAAATACCTATTTTCGGAGAAAAATAGGAGAGGAAGTTTCATTGCGTTTCACGATACGGAGCAGCCACCACCTGTTCTTCATCGGGAGGCCAGATCTGGAGCCCGTTCGGGGCTCCGGAGAGGGGAATCTTCGGTCTTCGTCATCACCAACCCTCCTTCATCACCAATTCCATGATGCTCCCCACCGGGAGTGAGTAATTACTTCGTAGGCTCACTGGTCGGTGAGGAGTTGGATGAGATTCATAATGTAATCGAGTTAGTTTTGTTAGGGCTTGATCCCTAGCATCCACTATGTTCTGAGATTGATGTTGTTATGACTTTGCCATGCTTAATGCTTGTCACTTAGGGCCCGGGTGCCATGATTTCAGATTTGAACCGTTTATGTTTTCACCATTATATCTATGTTTTAGATCCGATCTTGCAAGTCATATTCACCTATTACGTGTTATGATCCGTAAACCACAGTGTGACAGTAATTGGGATACTTTCCGGTGATGACTGTAATTTGAGGAGTTCATGTATTCACTATGTGTTAATGCTTTGTTCTGGTTCCCTATTAAAAGGAGGCCTTAATATCCCTTAGTTTCCTTATGGACCCCGCTGCAACGGGAGGGTAGGACAAAATATGTCATGCAAGTTCTTTTCCATAAGCATGTATGACTATTTACGGAATACATGCCTACATTATATTTATGAACTACCGCAAAATGAATGAAGGAAAAAGGCCTCAGGATTAGAAAGACTAAAGAGGCATTCTCTGAATCAGAGCTTAACTCGACACTGGAAGACTGCTCCTTCTCCGACTAGCATCACTCTCCACCTTGCTGATCAGGATCCGGTAGACATTTTGGGTGGAAGTAAGGATGCTAGCTGGAGAATCAAGAAATAAATACTTCCCATTCCGCGCGACAGGCTATTAGCTCAGTGGTAGAGCGCAGGAAAAGCGTTCTGGTAAGGAGGATGAAAGAAGAGTACGAAAAAGGAAGTCAAAAGTCAGTCCTTCCTTCAAGATTTTTGCCTGTATTTGCAATGACGGGTGGATTGGTCAGAGCTGCAAGGAGAGACCGGGCAGACCAGATGAGCGAGATTGATTGAAAGCGTTGTGCCAACTTGCATAAGCAGCTTAATTAAGTAGAAAAACCTAATCGATAGCCCCCACCCAGGGGTTAGGGTAATCTTTTGAAAGAATCCGTCAAAGTACCAGTGAGCATGGAGGTTTGGTTGAAATTGGTTACGACGACGTCGAGTTGGCGGCGGAGAGGCCAGTAGGCGGGCGGCGTGCTTATCTTGTGTGACAACACTACAGAGCGAGTAGCTCTTCTAGTCGGAAAGAAAGGACTAGGGAGGGATTGAGTGAAGCTTTCACAGTGGAAAATGAAAAAAAGAAAGCGCCTTTCTATCTATAAGAACAGTGCGTTCCGAGGTGTGAAGTGGGAGAGAGGGGATGTGATGATTGAGGTTTTGAATAAGACGACCTTTGCATTTTAGATTTGGATCTTTTTCTTATTTCAAAATAGTGAAAAAGTCAAATAAGAGGTGTTAAGCTTTTTATCATTCTGGCATCGAGCTATTTTGCCGCAGGACCTCCCCTACAGTATCGTCACCGCAGTAGAGTTAGTTGGATCTTTTATTTAAGCCAAAGGCTAGAAAACCTATTTCAAATGAGTTTGGGCTCCGTTAAACTTAGACGAGTTGCTAACCGAAGGAAAAAACCAGGGATTTTTGGTATCTTCTTTAAAAAGTAGCTTAGTCCCATCTGCTATAGCTTGAAGCAGGCCCAGGGGGCCAGCTAGTTTTGTATCGCCCTAGGTTATGACTGTTATATGATGAATATCATCCAACGAATTCACCGATCCAATGCCTACGAATTTCCCACATATTGCTCTTGCTAAGTTACTATTGCTATTGCTACTGTTACACTTGCTACAAAATCATTGCTATCACTGTTACCGTTACTGCTACTGTTACAACTACTATCAAAACTATCATATTATTGTGCTACTGATCACCTTGCTGTAGATATTTAATCTCCAGGTGTGGTTGAATTGACAACTCAACGGCTAATACTTACAAATATTCTTTGGCTCCCCTTGTGTCGAATCTATAAATTTGGGTTGAATACTCTACCCTCGAAAACTGTTGCGATCCCCTATACTTGTGGGTTATCAAGACCTTTTTCTGGCGCCGTTGCCGGGGAGCATAGCTATATTTGTTGAGTCACTTGGGATTATTATCTATTTATCACTATGAAGAATCTGAAGGATACAAAAACCAAGATCATTCCCTCTACGACGAGGGGAGGTAAGGAATTGACATCACACTCTGCACTTGATTCGCCTTCTGTTTTGAGTAGACTTGCAACACCACCACATGCTATTAATCCTGATTGTCGCAAGTTATTGATGATGCTACTTCTGCTATGAATGATACTCATGATGATGCTAGTACCTTGCTTGATGATAATATGCCACTAGGTGAATTTCTTGATGAACAAATTGCTAGAGCTAAAGATATTGAGAATGCTGAAACTGATGAAATTATTGAAACTGATGAAGTACTTGAAACTGAAAATCTTGAAACACCTATTAGACCTAGCTCTCCTAGATATGAAATGCCTAAGATACCTGAAGGTTATGTTATAGATGAGGAGATAGCTAGAGACTTTCTTGCTTGCAATGATAGGGATGATTTTAAGAAATTACTATCCAAACTGAAAGAAAAGTCTTTGAATGCTAGAATAAAATGTGATCCTAAGTTTGCTACTTCACCTATCTTTGTTACCGATAAGGATTATGATTTCTCTGTCGACCCAGAGCTAATTACTTTGGTTGAATCTGATCTCTTCCATGGCTATGAAACTGAAACTGTAGTGGCACATCTTACTAAGTTAAATGATATAGCCACCCTATTTGCTCTTGATGAGAAGATTCGGTACTATTATATTCTCAAATTATTTCCGTTCTCATTAAAGGGTGATGCTAAGATATGTTATAATACTCTTGCTCCTAGTTGTGTGCATAGTCCCCAGGATATGATTTACTACTTCTCTGAAAATATTTTCCTGCTCATAAGAAACAAGCTGCTTTACAGGAAATATTTAACTTTGTGCAAATTGAAGAAGAGAGTCTCCCACAAGCTTGGGGGAGGCTTCTCCAATTGCTTAATGCTTTGACTGATCATCCTCTCAAGAAAAATGTAATACTTTATATCTTCTATAATGGACTAACCGATGCTTCTAGGGACTTCCTAGATAGTTGTGTTGGTTGTGTTTTCAGGGAACGAACTGTTGAACAAGCTGAGGAATTATTGAATAACATATTGAAAAATTACGATGATTGGACTCTTCCTGAACCACCGCCTAAACCCACTCTGAAGAAGAGGGGTATCTTATTTCTCAGTCCCGAAGATATGCAAGAGGCAAAGAAATGTATGAAGGAAAAAGGTATTAAAGCAGAGGATGTTAAAAATTTACCTCCTATTGAAGAAATACAGGTGGTAGAGATAAACTCTTTAATGAAATTTGATGAAAGTGACATCCCTTACAGTAAACATCCTAGTCAATGCCTTTATGAATTTGACAATTACATTAGAAAACAAGATCACTTTAATGCAAATGTTATGAAACAACTGAAATACAACTCTGATATGATTGCTCGCTTGAGTGACTTGTTATTTAGAATCACTAATGATGTTAGAGGTGTAGGGAAACATGACTCTATGGTTTAAACCCAGCTAGAACAAGTTGCCAAATCTCAAAGAGAATTGCTTAGTGAAATGAGTAATAATATAAATGATTTTGCTGTTAGAGTAGCAACTAGAGGAGGCAAAATGACTCAGGAACCACTTTATCCTGAGGGACACCCTCAAAGAATTGAACAAGATTCTCAAAGAATTAACACTGATGCACCTAGTCCTTCTAAAAAGAAGAAAAGAAAGGAAAATGATAGGACTTTGCATACCTCTAGTGAACCTGAAATAGAAAAACCTTCTGAAGATAATAAAGATGTTTCTATTTCTGATGCTGAAACTCAATCTGGTAATGAACATTCATCTAGTGATAATGAAAATGATAATGATGATGTTCATGAAGACACTCAACCGAACAATGATAAAGAACTAGATAATGATGTTGAGATAGAACCTACTGTTGATCCTGATAACCCACAACCTAAAAATAAATGATATGATAAAAGAGACTTTGTTGCTAGAAAAAATGGAAGAGAAAGAGAACCATGGGTTCAAAAACCCATGCCCTTTCCACCTAAACCAACTAACAAAAAGGATGATGAAGAATTTGAACGCTTTGCTGAAATGCTTAGGCCAATATTTTTGCGCACTCGCTTGACCGATATTTTAAAGATGGCCCCTTATGCAAAATACATGAAAGACATCATCACTAATAAGAGAAAGATACCGGAAGATGAAATCTCCACCATGCTTGCTAATTACTCTTTTAAGGATGGAGTACCTAAAAAACTTGGAGATACAGGAATACCAACTATACCTTGCTCCATCAAAAGAAATTATGTTAAAACTGCTTTGTGTGATTTAGGAGCTGGTGTTAGTGTTATGCCTTTCTCCTTATATAAAAGACTTGATTTGAATAAACTCACACCTACTGAAATATCTCTGCAAATGGCTAATAAATCAACTGCCATACCTATTGGCATTTGTGAGGATGTGCCCGTTGTTGTTGCAAATGTTACTATCTTAACAGACTTTGTTAAACTTGAGATGCCCGAGGACGACAACATGTCGATTATCCTTGGTAGACCCTTTTTGAATACTGCAGGGGCTGTTATTGATTGCAATAAAAGCAAGGTCACTTTTCATATAAATGGTAATGAACATACGGTGCACTTTCCGAAGAAACAATTCCAAGTGAATGGTATTAATGTTATTGAAAAATCTCCGACACTCACTATTGGAAGTTTTCAACTACCTTTACCTACTGCCAAAAAGAAATATGACATACTTATTGTTGGGGATATTCACATCTCCGTTGAGGTAACTTAGTGTTTTACGAAAGTTCTTCGGTTTCATGCTAATCGAAGGTGGTTGTTAATAAGACTTGATCAACATTATTAATGGATCATTTTTTTAGAGGTATGAAGTTGATGAATTTAGTGAGCACAACCTTCTGCTCCCAACTTTTGTTTTCTGTTTTCTTAGTTAAATAAAATAAAATGCCATGTTTTGTCTGTTTTTTGAATTTCCTGTGCAATAAAAAAATAACCCAAAAATAAAAGTTCTCAGAATGCCCTGAAAATTTAATATGATTTTTTTCTGAATATTTCTGAATTTCTGGTGCAAATAACATCAGAGGGGGGTGCACGTGGTGACCACAAGACACCAGGGTGCGCCAGCAACCCCAGGCGCGCCCTGGTGGGTTGTGGTCCCCACGTGGGTCCCCTCACTTATCTCTTTAGCCCATGTCATCTCCTACCTCAAGAAATAAATCAACATAGCTCTCTCTCTCTCTCTCTGTCTCGTGTTCTTGCTCTCAAACCCCGCGGATTTCGATCTCTTTGCTCGAAGCTCCATTTCCGAAACTGTTTTGGGGGATTGCTACTTGGTATGTGACTCCTCCATTGCTCCAATTAGTTTTTGCTTTAGTGGTTTATATTTTGAATTTTTAGATATTCTTGGTGCTGCTGTAGATGCGCTTGCTCGGGATCCTCCATTGTTCCCCGTCGATCCTAGATCCACAGCTCAGGACCCCCAACCCCGAGGTCTGCCGGTTTTGACACCGACATTGGTGCTTTCATTGAGAGTTCCATTGTGAGGTCGCCCAAAGGATCGATGGCTCGCCTGACCATAGGAGAAGGCATCGGATCCGGGGACTTCTTCGTCCCCGGGCAAGTCTTCATGTTTGGTAGCATCGTACTGCACGCCGACCCAACTAGTCGTCTGAGTCAGATCGACGCCTTTGCCCCCGGACACCGAATTTGATTCGGTGGTCTGGAATATGTTGCGGACACGCGGGGCGATATGGTTTTCACCGGATTCACTTCCCCCTCCCGCACATTCGCCACGCCCGCTCCAGAGTCCCTTTCCGATCCAATCAGCAGATCGGCCTCCACAGCTTCAAGCCAGGAGAGCTCCGCTTCGAGAGGGGGCCAGACTCCGCCTCCGTCCGGACACATCATAACTGCGGAAGACCTATCCTCGACCTCCGAGGTAGAATCAGGAGGCAGAGGCCAAGAGTCAATCTCGGCCGAACCTTCCTTTCACAACGCTCTCCTGGCCTTGAGCCCTTACAACAAAGAGGTAACCAACGGCCAGGGGTCACCCCTAGCCCAAAGTAGCTCGATCTCGAACCCCGACGGGGAAACCACAAGCAAGGACCAAAGCCCGCCCCTGACCTCCAGTGACGGCCCGGACCCCTTCAAGGATCCGGCTCCGCATACCGAGCTCAGGACGGCTAGCGGAAACAAAGGACCGGCCAGGGCATTGATCGCCCCCCCACTCCGTTACACCGGAATCTAGCCCAGAACCCTCGAGTTCGGCGACCCTCGCAATGATAAACGAGGCACTGGAACGAATTCAGAATATGACCATCCAGGAGGATCGGCCCTCCGCCTTCAATCATCAACCCTTTGAGGCGTACCATAGGGAATTTTGCGTCCCACCCACCACCCACTTGGTAGTCACTATCGATGACTTAACCGATATGCTAGACTATAATTCGGAGAATGCCGAATACATGGACGAGGAGGACGGAGCCACGACCAATGCCAATGTTGCCCCCCCCCCCCTCCGGCCACCGGCCGCTGGTCGGCCACATCCACCTACGACATTTACATGGTGGACACCCCAAGGACGGCGACAACACGCCTAATCAGGACTGAGGCAAGCCCAAAGATGAGCCGCCCAAACGCCAAAAACAGCGTCGTCGATCAAAGCCAGGTCAAAGCCATGTGAGCAACATATACTCTGCGGAGAACGGCACTGTAAAAAGTACAGATGACCTCGTTGGAGACACAACCAACGAACATCATCAGGATGACCCTGCGGGGCAGGAGGACCCGCTCAATTCAGAAAACCCCGACGACTCCGAGGATAGCAACTACCTCCCACTCTCTGAAGAGGAGGCTAGTCTTGGGGAGGATGATTTCATCGTCCCCGAAGACCCTCTGGAGCAGGAACGGTTCAAGCGGAGGCTTTTAGCCACTGTACGTAGCCTAAAGAAACAAAAGCGTAAAATCAAAGCCGAACAGGACACCCTCAACGACCGATGGACTAAAGTCCTAGGTGCCGAAGAGGGGTATGGCCGCGAACAGCCAACCAGGAGTTATCCCAAGCGAAGGCTATTGCCCCAGTTCGACGACGAGGCCGTAGAGCCAACACGCCCGACATATACAAATGCCGAACAGCCGGACCGCCCCCCTATAGGGCGGGACAGGGAAGCTGACAAGGCCGAACACCCAGCCGCCCCACCTCGCCGTCACGGCAAGGATCAAGTGTGGCCCACTTACGAGTACGACCTCCGCCATGACCTAGATGCTCGAGGAGGCCGTACCAGGTCCATCTACGGACCCAAAGAAGACCCGCCTGCTTACCAGGAAGGATACTACGATCGGCTAAACCGAAACGATAGAATCCGGGAGCAGTAGCAGATTGGGAGGGTCGAAGACCTCTGATGCGATGTAGCCCGAGTTTGGGGCACCGCACACCCCCTGTGCTTCACAGAGAGGGTGATGCAACACCAATTCCCGGAAGGCTTCAAGCCTGTGAACATCGAATCATATGACGGAACCACAGATCCAGCCGTATGGATAGAGGATTTCCTCCTCCACATTCACATGGCGTGATGAGATGACCTCCACGCCATCAAATATTTGCCGCTAAAGCTTAAAGGTCCAGCTCGACACTGGTTGAACAGCCTTCCCGAAGACTCTATAGGCTGCTGGGAAGAGCTCGAGGACGCTTTCCGAGCAAACTTTCAGGGCACCTATGTCCGGCCTCCGGATGCTGACGACCTAAATCGCATCACACAACAACCCGGAGAATCTGCCCGATAATTTTGGAACTAATTCCTGACCAAGAAAAACTAGATCGTCGACTGTCCGGATGCCGAAGCCTTGGCTGCCTTCAAGCATAGTGTCAAGGACGAATGGCTCGTACGGCAGCTCGGCCAGGATAAACCAAGAACTATGGCAGCCCTTACTTCCCTCATGACCCGCTTTTGCGCAGGCGAAGACAGTTGGCTTGCTCGCAAAAACACCAACCCAGACACACGCGGTACCTCCGAGGTTCGGGATGGAAATGGAAAGCCCCGACGCGGCAAGAATAAACATCGCCACAATGACGGCGAGGGCGAGGATACGGCAGTAAATGCCAGATTCCGAAACCAGAAGTCCAGACCCCGAAAGAAAGCCCCTAAAGGCAACAGCGACGGCCCATCCAAACTAGACACAATTCTGGACAGGCCTTGTTAGATCCACGGCACATCAGAGAAGCCCGCCAACCACTCCAACCGAAATTGTTGGGTGATCAAACAGGCCGGCAAACTCACAGCCGAGGACTCGGGCAAAAGCCCACGAAGCAAGGACGATGATGAGCCCCGCAGGCCGAATAGTGAAGGCCAGAAACCCTTCCCTTCCGAGGTCAAGACGGTAAACATGATTTACGCAACCCATATACCGAAGAAGGAGAGGAAGCGAGCACTACGAGACATATACTCCGTCAAGCCAGTAGCGCTGAAGTTCAATCCATGGTCAGCTTGCCCAATCACGTTTGATCGCAGGGACCATCCCACCAGCATACGCCATGGACGGTCCGCAGCCCTAGTGCTAGACCCCATCATCGACGGATTTCACCTCACTAGAGTCCTAATGAACGGAGGTAGCAGCCTGAATCTGATATACGAAGATACAGTGAGGAAAATAGGGATCGATCCATCAAGGATTAAACCCAGTAACACCACCTTTAAGGGGGTCATTCCGGGAGTGGAGGCCTGCTGCACGGGCACCGTGACGCTTGAAGTAGTGTTCGGATCTCCGGATAACTTCCGAAGCGAGGACTTGATCTTCAATATTGCACCTTTTCGCAGTGGCTATCACGCCCTCCTCGGCCGAACAGTGTTCGCCAAATTCAATGCCATTCCGCATTACGCGTACCTCAAGTTGAAGTTTCCTGGTCCCTCAAGCGTCATAACTATCAACGGCAACAGAGAACGCTCACTTCGAACCGAAGAGCACACTGTGGCCCTAGCGGCCGAAGACTACACTGGCCCATATAGGCCCGGATGCCGACCCGCCGTAAAGGCCGGCGACAATAGTAAACGGGTTCGAACCCGTTCCCCGTCATGGGAACCCGCATGCGTTCGCCGCAAATAGGGATATGCACCCCATGGCACGCCCACATTCTTCACGCTCCACGTGCCTCGTCAGCACAACTTCGCACTCAAAATACCATGGGCAGCTATGAGGCATACATTAATACATCTGAAGTGCATGTTCGGTTAAACCGAACTTCGGAATTACTTTGTCTTCGGACGACCCGGGGACCAATTCCGGATACCCCCAAGCATAAAGCTTCATCAGCAGAGTCCTCGCCCATTAAGGTCTCATCGAAGGTCCCAACCCCCACCTATCAGAAGCAAAGGCGCAGACATGCAGCAGGGCACAGTGAAGGCTTTAACTCACGCATCAAGGCCCTACGTCAACCTTTACTCTGTAACCTCTCTTTTTCTTTCACAAGTACTGCCTTCACAGTTTGAATTCTACGGATAGACGTCCCGAGCTTATGAGAAATAATAAAAAATACCCTTTATGGTGTTTGGATATCCGCATCCTGCAATTTGTCTATTCCCTTTCCGATTCTCCCCTCGCTCTTCGAACAGCCCGGCATGAAAATATATTAATTAGTCAAGAGTTCGATTTATATATCAGCTCAATATCTTCAAGTTCGGCACCGCTTTCCGCTAGGTGTTTGGCGTCTCGGATATTGCACTATATGCATCTGTTCTGAACTATGTCTTGGGTCAATAGTTGGGTTGCCCGGCTCCTGTGCTTGCCTCTTATGTTCCGCACGTTCGGCTAAGAGGGTAAAGGGAGAACCCCTGCGATTGTACTTCTGGTTTGCCGGTCAAGTACCTCAGGAGGAAAAAGCCGAAAACTGACCGTCATAGTAAGCGCGAACTGGTCCGTGATCCGATGACGAGGTTTGACTCTAAAAATCATTGGCGATTTCGCCGTGTCACATGAAGGGTTCGTCTTAACACAAACCATGTGATCGGAAAGGGCAGGTTTTGATCCCCAAGTACATCACAATACACCGGGGGCTAGTCCCTAGTCCGCACCGTCAAGCTCCTACGGCTAAGTGAAAGCAATAAAACTGAATAGCCCGATTGCCTAGTTTCGCTCTCGCACTACCGCCTCCGGGCACCAAGACGTTGGCTAAGGGTAACAATGCGGAGGCGAAACACCCCTCGTGATATTCACTTGGGGGCTGAAGCCGATGACTGGTAGCTTTTAGAATAAACATACGGCCACACAGGAGTAAAAATTAAATCATGACAATATAAAACAAGTCAGGCAGATGCATAATAAAGCATAAGGTCCACTTGGTACACACTTAATACAATCACTCAAGCAATACATCTTTCGAACACTGGCCCTCTATCGCCCGCGCACCGGTCATCACCTGCGCGAAATACTGCTCGGGGTGGTGATGCTCCTTCCCCTTGGGCGGAGGACCAGTGGCCATCTGCATTGGATTAATCCTCGGCCAATGCACCATGGTCTTCACGAATGCAAGCCTCGCCCCCTCAAGGCATGCTGACCGCTTGACGGTGTCAATCCGAAGCGATGCCTCCCGCAGCTTCTGCGCAAGGCCGAAGTAGGTGTCCGAAAGGGGCTCGACAGGCCACAGACTAACACAGAGGTCCTTCACGGCCAGCTCGGACATCCGATGCATCTCCATCAGCTGCTTCATTTGATCGCTGAGGAGGGGAGGACACTCGGAATCTGAAATATGTGACCAGAAGAGCCGCTGCGTGGAGTCCTCCTCGAGGGTGGCATGGTGCCTCGCTGCGGCCACCACATTCTTCGGAAGTTCGGTGAAGACGCCTGCGGAGCACCAGACCCGCGTCAGCAAGGCGAACCTGTTGCCTCCGAACACATTGTGCAGTAAGTATTTCTTACCATTTGCAATTTGCGTGGCTTGGCGGAGCTCCTCCCGGACACCTCGCGCGGCAGTCCTCGCCTCCTAGAGCTCCTTCTCCGCCTTGGATAGCCAGGAGGATTGCTCCTCCTGCCCCTTCTCAAGGGCCTCCAACTTCTCGGTGGCATCCTGGAGCTCCACTTGGACTTCGGCCACTCGAGCCTCATGCTGCTCAGTAGCAAGCTTGGCCTTCTCAAGCTCGGCCACCGCCTTCTCAGCAGCCGTCTTCTTCGCGGCCGCCTTGGCCTCGGCTTTCTTCAGGGCCTCCATCAAGCCCTCGACCTCGGCGGCAACAACTGCAGGATCATCAAGATAAAGGATTAGCATATAGTCTGGATCATCAATATCCGGCGTCAAGCAAAGTACACATCTTTTCACAGGGCTTACCTTGCGCCTCGTCAAGCCGTTTGTTGACAAGGTCAAGCTCTTTATTGGAAAGCTTGAGCTTCCGATCCATCTCCTCTAGTGCCACGGCATTAGCAGCTGCGGCCACGGAAGATGCCTGCATTAGCAAAAGAAATGTCGACATCATTAATCGGCCTACCGAATTTGAGCCTCTACAGTTTTTCTTCGAAGTCCTTGCAGAGTCTCGGGGGCTGTTATGTACGGCCTACCCAAACTATCAATTACAACCGTATTATGAGGAAAGAGCATTACTTGACTTACCTCAAAGCCTATTAGAAGGCCTTGGATAGCGTCGTTCAATCCATATTGGACGGACCGAACACCCTGCATAACCGCACTCATAAGAGTGCGGTGCCCGTCAATGATGGCGGAGTTGTCCACCAGCTCCTCCAGCACGTCTGGCCAGCCAGCCGCCGCCCGTGTAGAGGTGTTCGGCGCTGATGTTGCTCCCCAGCCCCTTCCCCGCTAGGAGGAGCCTGGGTCGTCGAAGGCCTTGGGGGCTCCGGAGCGGTCGACGGATGGGTCCGGATGGTCCGGACTCCTTTCCCGCGTCAGCCAGGAGGGACGCTCCCTCCTGGTCTTCGGTGATCGAGGTGTTAACCTCAACCATTACGGCGTCAGCCTCCCCCTCTGTGTTCGGAGGAGGAGGAGTCCTTCGGAACCGCACCTCCTCAACCTCTTCAGGGATAAGGGAAGGCGCGGAGTGCGCCATAGACCCACTGTCCGCTAGTTCGGCGGGTGGAGACGTCCCCTCCGAAGTCTGCTCGGTGGGGCGTTCATGTGGGGGACTGCAATTCAGAAGGGTTAGCCTTCAACTAAAATGAATTACTAAAAACAGGATAGCTAAAAGTACCAACGCCTTACCTGCTGGCAGGGGGCTTGACCCTGGGTCCCTTCTGCGGGATCTCCTCGGACGCCTCGGACTCCTTGTCGGAGTCCGAGCTGTCGGGCAGGCTCAGCTTAGGTCGGCATCGTCTCTTCGGGGCCGGAGAAGGTTGGACCTCCGCGACGTCCTCGGACACCGCCCTCTTTTTGGAATGCGAGGAGGCGCTCTCCTCCTCATCCTCATCCTCGTCCCCATCCTGTACGGACGAGGCCGCAGTATCTCCAGACGATTTCCCAGACGAACCCTACAGCAGAGGCCCTCCCTGGCCTTCGGTACTTCTTTCTTGCCCTTCTTGACGGGCGCCTTATAAGGCACTACGACCAGCAGCTTTTCCAGCTGCTCTAATCGGGGCTCTTCCGGCAGTGGCGCCGGGCCGCTGATCTTCTTGGCCTTGGCAAGCCAGCCCTGCAAAATCCGCATAATAAGGTCAAGCCAAACCAAACGCGGTATGAATATTCGGACACTCCTTGCAGAAGAATGTCGCTCACCTCTTTTGGGGGATTCACGACATCGAGGCCGATGTCCTTCCCCTCGACCGGCCACTCCTTCTGGGGCTGGAATAGTTGGACCCATATTTTGTCAGGAGTCGTGCCGTAGAGGTGTCGCACGGTGGCCGGATCCTCGGGCTCATGCTCCCACATAGGCTTGGCCCTCTCCTGCCAAGGGAGGAGCCGGCGGTGGAGCATGATCTGGACCACGTCGACCAGCTTCGCGCCGGTCTCTATTATGCTGTCGACGCGCTTCTGCAACGCCTTCGTGTGAGCGACACACCCCTAGTCCGGGCTCTTGGTGGTCCATGAGGCCAATCTGGTAGGGGGTCCGGACCTGAATGCGGGGGCTGCTCCCCATGCGGCCTCCCTCGGCTCGGTGATGTAAAACCACTCCTTTTGCCACATCCGAACGGTGTCGACGAAGTGGCCATCCGGCCACTAGACCTGCGTCAGTTTACTAATCATGGCCCCTCCACAGTCCGCATGCTCGCCGCCAACCACCTTGGACTTGACGTTAAACACCTTCAGCCATAAACCGAAGTGTGGCTGAACTCGAAGGAGCGCTTCACAGAAGACGATGAAGGTCGAGATGTGGAGGAGGGAATTGGGGGCTAGATAGTGAAAATCTAGCCTGTAAAAGAACATCAACCCCCTTACGAAGGGGTGCAAAGGAAATCCGAGCCCCCTAAGAAAATGGGGGAGGAATACGACCCTTTCGCCCAGCTTAGGCGTGGGGATGATCTGGCCCTCTTCGGGGGCCCGATGGGCGATGTTGGCCGACAAGTAGCTGGCCTCCTTCAGCGTCAAGATGTCCCTCTCGGTGACACTGGAGACCTCCCACTTCCCATTGGCTCCGGATCCACCCATGGTCGAAGGAGGCAAAGTGGGATTCGCAGTGGAATCAGAGGAAAGGGGGCGCTGGAGCTCTGAGGATCTGTGTGAGCGGGAGGTGGAAGAAGGCGTGGGTTGCTAATTATGATAGCTCTCCCTTTATAGACTGTTGACAGGCCTGGGATTCCTTTTTCCACGCCATTGGCTTCTCCACTTCCCGATATGCCCGTGACGTTATGTGCGGGGATGGGAATCGAAATCATTAACCATATCCCCCGAAAACTGGGACACGATCTCCACCTCAAGGGGACGTGCCAGACGTGGCGTCGGCCTCGAGCCACGCTTCAAGAAATAGTAACCGCTCGGCATTATGGCCGGAAGCGACTCTTCGTTGGAGGAGAAAAAGTTGTCAGATGAAGACACCATTTACACTTGAACGGTATTTTTTTATTATTGCCTTCGGTGTTAAGTAAAACTGCCGTTTCAGATCCCAGACATCACTTGGTTCCGAACATGGGTAAAACGCACTGGAGAACTTGCCTCGCAAGCCGAATACTGGTCGGGTGAGCGGATGCCGGATACAAGCCTTGGCGTTGGAGGCAAGTTCGGGGGCTACTGAGGGAGTCATGGACTAAGGGGTCCTCGGGGCGATGGCCCATTGTACATGGGCCGGACTGGTGGAGCCGTATAGTGACAGGAAATCTATGAAGCCGTGGTGTGCCCTCCAAGTCAAGAAGGCGCAGGATCTCTTTAAACCCTTATTGTAATCTATCTTCGGTAACCCTAACCCTACTGGTGTCTATATAAACCGAGGGTTTTTAGTCTTAGGGCTAGAGGTACATTCATCACCTCATCGCCTTAGGGTTTAGCTCATACGGATCTTGAGGTAGATCTACTCTGTAAACCACATCATACATCCAATACAATCAAGAAGGACATAGGGTATTACCTCTTTGAGAGGGCCTGAACCTGGGTAAACATTGTGTTCGTCATCCCTTGTTCCCCATCAATCCTAGATCCACAGCTCGGGACCCCCTACCCCGAGGTCTGCCGGTTTTGACACCGACAACTCCCTCAGGACTGATGTTGGTATGGACGGTACCTGTGTATTCGGCTAGCCGTGGAGTGTGTTCGTTGGTGGAGAGGGAGCAAACCTTTACTTTTATTGCTTGGGAACCGCCACTAATGTGTTTATCATGGAAGATATTGATAACTCTTGGTCGTAACGTTGACAGGAAGGGTGTACCTCCCAAAATTATATTTATCTCTGTTTTTAAAAATTTGAGCTCTGGCACCTCTACAAATCCCTGCTTCCCTCTGCGAAGGGACTATCTATTTAATTTTATGTTGAGTCATCACCTTCTAAAATAAGTGCCAGATCTGAAAGCACTATTGTCATCCTCATGCATTGTGTATAGTTAATGTTGGATGCATTATTTTATGACTGGATCTTTTCTACCATGAATTACAATGTTTAGTCGCTGCTTGAACTTTAGAGGTGCTCTGCATTTATGTTTTGCAGTCTCAAAAAGGGCTAGCGAGATACCCTTATCGTCATATTATATCATGGTTGTTTTGACAAAGTGTTGTCATTTGAGATATCTTATTATTGCTCGCTAGTTGCTTATGCTATTGATATGAGTTAATATAATTTTTAAGAGTTATTGTTGACATGGTTAGTCATAATCTTTGCTAAAAACTTGGGTGCTACTTAAGCTTATGTATGTCAACAAGAACAAAAGATTTCGTAAAAGTCTTTCTTTATCACTTTCAGTTTATCAACTGAATTGCTTGAGGACAAGCAAAGGTTTAAGCTTGGGGGAGTTGATACGTCTCCGTCGTATCTACTTTTCCCAACGCTCTCTTGTTTTGGACTCTAATTTGCACGATTTGAATGAAACTAACCCGAACTGACGTTATTTTCAGCAGAACTACCATGATGTTGTTTTTGTGCAGAAATAAAAGTTCTCGGAATGGAATGAAACTTTTTGGAGAATTGTTTTACAATAAAAGAAAAATACTGGAGCCAAGAACCACCGGAGGGGGGCCCCTGGCTGGGCACAAGACACCAGGGCGCCCCCCCCCCCCTCTGGCGCGCCCTGTCGGGTTGTGCCCACCTCGTGGCCCCGCAGACCCTAATTCCGACGCTATAAATACCTATTTTTGGAGGAAAAAATAGGAGAGGAAGTTTCATCGTGTTTCACGATACGGAGCCACCACAACCTCCTGTTCTTCATCGGGAGGCCAGATCTGGAGCCCGTTCAGGGCTCCGAAGAGGGGAATCTTCGGTCTTCATCATCACCAACCCTCCTTCATCACCAATTCCATGATGCTCCCCACCGGGAGTGAGTAATTACTTCGTAGGCTCACTGGTCGGTGAGGAGTTGGATGAGATTCATCATGTACTCGAGTTAGTTTTGTTAGGGCTTGATCCCTAATATCCACTATGTTCTGAGATTGATGTTGTTATGACTTTGCCATGCTTAATGCTTGTCACTTAGGGCCCGGGTGCCATGATTTTATATCTGAACCATTTATGTTTTCACCATTATATCTATGTTCTAGATCCGATCTTGCAAGTCATATTCACTTTTACGTGTTATGATCCGTAAACCCCAGTGTGACAGTAATTGGGATACTTTCCGGTGATGACCGTAGTTTGAGGAGTTCATGTATTCACTATGTGTTAATGCTTTGTTCCGGTTCTGTATTAAAAGGAGGCCTTAATATCCATTAGTTTCCTTATGGACCCCACTGCCACGAGAGGGTAGGACAAAAGATGTCATGCAAGTTCTTTTCCATAAGCACGTATGACTATTTACGGAATACATGCCTACATTATATTTATGAACTGGAGCTAGTTTTGTATCACCCTAGGTTATGACTGTTATATGATGAATATCATCCAACGAATTCACTGATCCAATGCCTATGAATTTCCCACATATTGCTCTTGCTAAGTTACTATTGCTATTGCTACTGTTACACTTGCTACAAAACCATTGCTATCACTGTTATCGTTAATGCTACTATTACCACTACTATCAAAACTATCATATTACTGTCCTACTGATCACCTTGCTGCAGATATTTAATCTCCAGGTGTGGTTGAATTGACAACTCAACGGCTTATACTTACAAATATTCTTTGGCTCCCCTTGTGTCGAATCTATAAATTTGGGTTGAATACTCTACCCTCGAAAACTGTTGCGATCCCCTATACTTGTGGGTTATCACTCTCTCACTCTCTATCTTCGCCTCCAGATCCTCTCTCCCCACCGGTGGATCTCGCTAGCTATGGCCACAAATCGTTCGGTGAGGGAGGCGCTCACGACGACGGTGTTTCGCTTGGCCCCATGTGGTCTACTGGTAAAACTTCCCCGAGATCTCATCCTAATCAACGAGTTCTATTTGCGGTGTTGTTTTTTATGAATAGTAAAAAAGTTAGGGTACTTATTCTGGTTAACACTGCATGTCATTCTAGCTATGGTTCTTTGAGTACATCTTCTTCTGATTCAGTCGTATGCTCTCTCAAGATGCTTTTGTTCTGAACAAATCCATGTTGACCATATATCAGTTGCTGGTTCATTTCCTGAATCTTAGAACATTTACGTGCATGCTTTGTCGTTTTGGACGCTGCTACTTCTTGAGCTTGCGTTGGTTTTTCCCTTGAAGAGGAAAGGGTGATGCAGCAAAGTAGAGATAAGTATTTCCCTCAGTTTGAGAACCAAGGTATCAATCCAGTAGGAGGTACAAGCAAGTCTCCAATCTATGCACCTACACAAACAATCAAACACTTGCACCCAACGCGATAAAGGGGTTGTCAATCCCTTCGCGGTCACTTGCAAGGATGCGATCTGATAGAGATAGATATAAAAGATTACTAAAACATAAAACAAAGTAAAAACAAATAAATTGCAGCAAGGTATTTTTGGTTTTTTGGTTTATAGATCTGAAAATATATGATGGAAAATAGACCCGGGGGCCATAGGTTTCACTAGAGGCTTCTCTCTTGAAAGAAAACATACGGTGGTTGAACAAATTACTGTCGAGCAATTGATAGAAAAGCGCAAAGTTATGACGATATCCAAGGCAATGATTATGAATATAGGCATCACGCCCGTGTAAAGTAGACCGACTCCTGCCTGCATCTACTACTATTACTCCACACATCGACCGCTATCCAGCATGCATCTAGAGTATTAAGTTCATAAGAACGGAGTAACGCCTTAAGTAAGATGACATGATGTAGAGGGATAAACTCAAGCAATATGATGAAAACCCAATCTTTTTACCCTTGATGCCAACAATACAATACGTGCCTCGCTACCCCTACTTTGTCACTGGGTGAGGACACCGCAAGATTGAACCCAAAACTAAGCACCTCTCCCATTGCAAGAAGAACCAATCTAGTTGGCCAAACCAAACCAATAATTCGAAGATAAATACAAAGATATTTAATCATGCATGAAAGAGTTCAGAAAAGACTCAAATAATATTCATAGATAATCTGGTCATAAATCCACAATTCATCGGATCTCGACAAACACACCACAAAAGAATATTACATCGGATAGAACTCCAAGAACATCGAGGAGAACATTGTATTTAAGATCAAAGAGAGAGAAGAAGCCATCTAGCTACTAGCTATGGACCCGTAGGTCTGTGGTAAACTACTCACACTTCATCGGAAGGGCAGCAAGGTTGATGTAGAGGCCCTCCGTGATCAAATCCCCCTTCGGCCGGGTGCCGGAAAAGGCCCCAAGATGGGATCTCACGGGAACAAAGGCTTGCGGCAGCGGAAAAGTATTTTGGTGGACGCTTCTGTTGGTTTGGGAATATTTGGGAATTTATAGAGCAAGAATTAGGGTTGGGGGACTCCCGAGGTGCCCACAAGCCAGGGAGGCACCCCCCTAGGGCGCGGCCTGACGGCTTGTGGGCCCCTCGAGGCTCTTCTGACCCCCTCTCCAAGCTCCATGGATGTCTTCTGGTCCAAGAAAAATCATCGTAAAGTTTTATTCCGTTTGGACTCCGTTTGATATTCCTTTTCTGTAAAAAACTCAAAAACAAGGAAAAAACAAAAACTGGCACTGGGCTCTAGGTTAATAAGTTAGTCCCAAAAATAATATAAAATAGCATATTAATGCATATGAAACATCCAAAACAGATAATATAATAGCATGGAACAATAAAAAATTATAGATACGTTGGAGACATATCAAGCATCCCCAAGCTTAATTCCTACTCGTCCTCGAGTAGGTAAATGATAAAAACAGAATTTTTGATGTGGAATGCTACCTAACATATTTATCCATGTAATCTTCTTTATTGTGGCATGAATATTCAGATCCATAAGATTCAAAACAAAAGTTTAATATTGACATAAAAACAATAATACTTCAAGCATACTAATAAAGCAATCATGTCTTCTCAAAATAGCATGGCCAAAGAAAGTTATCCCTACAAAATCATATAGTCTCGCTATGCTCCATCTTCATCACACAAAGTATTTTATCATGCACAACCCTGATGACAAGCCAAGCAATTGTTTCATACTTTTGATGTTCTCAAACCTTTTAAACTTTCACTCAATACATGAGCGTGAGCCATGGATATAGCACTATAGGTGGAATAGAATATGGTGGTTGTGGAGAAGGCAAAAAGAAGGAGAAAGTCTCACATCAACTAGGCGTATTAACGGGCTATGGAGATGCCCATAAATAGATATCAATGTGAGTGAGTAGGGATTGCCATGCAACGGATGCACTAGAGCTATAAGTGTATGAAAGCTCAAAAAGAAACTAAGTGGGTGTGCATCCAACTCGCTTGCTCACGAAGACCTAGGGCAATTTGAGGAAGCCCATCATTGGAATATACAAGCCAAGTTCTATAATGAAAAAAATTCCCACTAGTATATGAAAGTGACAAAATAGGAGACTCTCTATCATGAAGATCATGGTGCTACTTTGAAGCACAAGTGTGGAAAAAGGATAGTAACATTGTCCCTTCTCTCTTTTCTCTCATTTTTTTGTTTGGGCTTCTTTTGGCCTCTTTTATTTTTTTGTAAAGTCCGGAGACTCGTCCCAACTTGTGAGGGAATCATAGCTTCCATCATCCTTTCCTCACATGGGACAATGCTCTAATAATGATGATCATCACACTTTTATTTACTTACAACTCAAGAATTACAACTCGATACTAGAACAAGATATGACTCTATATGAATGCCTCCGGCGGTGTACCGGGATATGCTATGACCAAGAGTGAAATGTATAAAAATATATGAATGGTGGCCTTGCCACAAATATTATGCCAACTACATGATCATGCAAAGCAATATGACAATGATGGTGCGTGTCATAATAAAACGGAACGGTGGAAGTTGCATGGCAATATATCTTGGAATGGCTATGGAAATGCCATAATAGGTAGGTATGGTGGCTGTTTTGAGGAAGGTATATGGTGCGTTTAATGCACCGGCGAGAATTGCGCGGTACTAGAGAGGCTAGCGAAGGTGGAAGGGTGAGAGTGTGTATAATCCATGGACTCAACATTAGTCATAAAGAACTCACATACTTATTGCAAAAATTTATTAGATATCGAAACAAAGTACTACACACATGCTCCTAGGGGGATATATTGGTAGGAAAAGGCCATCGCTCGTCCCTGACTGCCACTCATAAGGAAGACAATCAAAAAATAAATCATGCTCCGACTTCATCACAAAATGGTTCACCATACGTGCATGCTACGGGAATCACAAACTTTAACACAAGTATTTCTACCAATCCACAATTACTCAATAGCATGACTCTAATATCACCATCTTTATATCTCAAAACAAATGCAAGGAATCAAACTTCTCATCTTATTCAACGCTCTTTATATGAAAGTTTTTATTATATCCCTCTTGGATGCCCATCATATTAGGACTAAATTCATAACCTAAGAAAATTACCATGCTGTTTAGAGACTCTCAAAATAATATAAGTGAAGCATGAGAGTTCAACAATTTCTACAAAATAAAGCCACCGCCGTGCTCTAAAAAGATATAAGTGAAGCACTAGAGCAAACTGCCTAGCTCAAAAGATATAAGTGAAGCACATAGAGTATTCTAATAAATTCACGATTCATGTGTGTCCCTCTCAAAATATGTGTACAGAGAGGATTATTGTGGCAAACTAAAAATCAAAGACTCATATCATACAAGACGCTCCAAGCAAAACACATATCATGTGGTGAATAAAAATATAGCCTCAAGTAAATTTACCGATGGATTGAAGACGAAAGAGGGGATGCCATCCGGGGCATCCCCAAGCTTAGATGCTTGATTGTCCTTGAATATTACCTTGGGGTGCCTTGGGCATCCCCAAGCTTAGACTCTTGCCACTCCTTATTCCGTTGTCCATCAAATCTTTACCCAAAACTTGAAAACTTCACAACACAAAATTCAACAGAAAACTCATAAGATCCGTTAGTATAATAAAATAAATCACCACTTTAGGTACTATTGTGAACTCATTCTTTATTTATATTGGTGTAATATATACTGTATTCCAACTTCTCCATGGTTCATACCCCCCGATACTACCCATAGATTCATCAAAATAAGCAAACAACACATAGAAAACAGAATCTGTCAAAAACAGAACAGTCTGTGAAGATCTGAATTGTTATCATACTTATGTAACTCAAAAAATTCTGAAAACTTAGGAAATCCTGTAAAATTTGTATATAAATATTTTGTAAAAAATTAAGAATTTTTATTAGCTTATGTGAATTTTCTAAATTCTGTTATTGGACGGAAAAGTTTCTGTTTTTCAGCAAAATCAAATCAACTATCACCATAGACCATCCCAAAGGTCTTGCTTGGCTCAAACACTAATTAAAACACCAAAACACAATTACTACATAGGTAATAATGTTTATTTATTGAAAAACAGAACCAAAAACAAAAAAATAAAATTGGGTTGCCTCCCAACAAGCGCTATTGTTTAACGCCCCTAGCTAGGCATCAAACATAGATCTAGGTGTTGTCATCTTTGTTATGCAAACCATAAGTAGCCCTCATAATAGATTCATATGGTAACTTAATTTTATTTCTTGATAAGTTTTCCATGCCCTTCCTTAAAGGAAATTGAATTCTAATGTTTCCTTCTTTCATATCAATAATTGCACCAATCGTTCTAAGGAAAGGTCTACCAAGAATAATAGGACATGTAGGATTGCAATCTATATCAAGCACAATAAAAATCTACAGGCACATAATTCCTATTTGCAATAATAAGAACATCATTAATCCTTCCCATAGGTTTCTTAATAGTGGAATCCGCTAGATGCAAATTCAAAGAACAATCATCAAACTCACGAAAACCTAGCACATCACATAAAGTTTTTGGAATCGTGGAAACGCTAGCAGCCAAATTACACAAAGATTTGCACTCATAATCTTTAATTTTAATCTTATAGTAGGTTCCCACTCATCATAAAGCTTTCTAGGGATCAAAACTTCCAACTCAAGTTTTTCTTCAAAATATTTCATCATAGCATCAACGATATGTTTAGTAAAAGCTTTATTTTGATTATAAGCATGAGGAGAATTCAACATGGATTGCAACAAGGAAATACAATCTATCAAAGAACAATTATCATAATTAAAGTCCTTGAAATCCAAAAGAGTGGGTTCATTGCTACTTAAAGTTTTGACCTCTCCAATCCCACTTTTATCAATTTTTTCATTGAGATCTTTAAACTCCAAATTATTGGGATGCCTTCTAGCTAAAGTTGACTCATATCCAGTCCCATATTAATCAAGATTTATATTAGAAAACAAAGATTCAATAGGAGTCACACCAATCACTTTAAGATCTTCATCATTATTCTCGCAAAAACTCGAAGAACACGCTTTTACAAACCAAACTCGCTTAGCACGCATCCTAGCGGTTCTTTCTTTACACTCATCAATAGAAATTTTAATAGCTTTCAGAGATTCATTAATATCATGCTTGGGTGGCATTGATCTAATTTTCAAAGAATCAATCTCAAGAGAAATTCTATCAACGTTCCTAGCCAAATCATCAATCTTGAGCAATTTTTCTTCAACCATAGCATTGAAAACTTTTTGGGAATTAATGAAATCTTTAATATTGTTCTCAAGATCAGAGGGTATTTTATTATAATTTCCATAAGAATTGTTGTAGGAATTACCATAATTATTAGAGGAATTACTAGGAAACGGCCTAGGGTTGAAATTACCTCTATGAGCGTTATTACCAAAATTGTTCCTACCAACAAAATTCACATCCATAGATTCATTATTATTCTCAATCAAAGTGGACAAAGGCATATCATTAGGATCAATAGGAGCACTCTTACTAGAAAACAATTTCATAAGTTCATCCATCTTTCCACTCAAAGTATTAATTTCTTCAATCGCATGCACTTTTTTACTAGTGGAAGATCTTTCGGTTTGCCATTGAGAGTAATTTGCCATAATATTATCTAGGAGTTTAGTAGCTTCTCCTAATGTAATTTCCATAAAAGTACCTCCCGCGGCGGAATCTAAAAGATTTCTAGATGCAAAATTCAATCCGACATAAAAAAATTGTATGATCATCCATAAACTTAAACCATGAGTAGGGCAATTTCTTATCATCAATTTCATCCTCTCCCAAGATTGTGCAACATGTTCATGATCAAGTTGCTTAAAATTCATTATATCATTCCTAAGGGAGATGATCTTAGCGGGAGGAAACTACTTGGAAATAAAAGCATCTTTACACTTATTCCATGAATCAATACTATTTTTAGGTAAAGATGAAAACCAAGTTTTAGCACGACCTCGTAGAGAGAACGGAAATAGCTTCAATTTAACAATATCATTATCCACATCTTTTTTTCTTTTGCATATCACATAACTCAACGAAAGTATTTAGATGGGATGCGGCATCTTCACTAGGAAGGCCAGAAAATTGATCTTTCATAACAAGATTCAACAAAGCGACATTAATTTCACAAGATTCCGCACTAGTGGCGGGAGCAATCGGAGTACTAATAAAATCATTATTATTAGTATTGGAAAAGTCACACAATTTGGTATTTTCTTGAGACATCATGACAAAGCAAACAATCTAACACAAGAGCAAACAAAAAGCAAACAAAAAAGACGAACGGAAGAAGGGCGAATAAAAAGGCAAATATTTTTGTGGTTTTTCTGAAAATGTTTTAGAAGTGGGGGAGAGGAAAATGAGAGGCAAATGGAAAATAATGTAATGCAAGAGATGAGAGTTTATGGTGGGTACTTGGTAGGCTTGATGTAGAACCTCCCCGGCAACGGCGCCAAAAATTCTTCCTGCTACTTCTTGAGCTTGCGTTGGTTTTTCCATTGAAGAGGAAAGGGTGATGCAGCAAAGTAGAGATAAGTATTTCCCTGAGTTTGAGAACCAAGGTATCAATCCAGTAGGAAGTACAAGCAAGTCTCCAATCTATGCACCTGCACAAACAATCAAACACTTGCACTCAACGCGATAAAGGGGTTGTCAATCCCTTCAGTCACTTGCAAGGATGAGATCTGATAGAGATAGATATAAAATATTGTTAAAACATAAAACAAAGTAAAAAAAATTACAGCAAGGTATTTTTGGTTTTTTGGTTTATAGATCTGAAAATATATGATGAAAAATAGACCCGGGGGGCATAGGTTTCACTAGAGGCTTCTCTCTTGAAAGAAAACATACGGTGGGTGAACAAATTATTGTCGAGCAATTGATAGAAAAGCGCAAAGTTATGACGATATCCAAGGCAATGATTATGAATATAGGCATCACGTCCGTGTCAAGTAGACCGACTCCTGCCTGCATCTACTACTATTACTCCACACATCGACCGCTATCCAGCATGCATCTAGAGTATTAAGTTCATAAGAATGGAGTAACGCCTTAAGTAAGATGACATGATGTAGAGGGATAAACTCAAGCAATATGATGAAAACCCCATCTTTTTACCCTTGATGGCAATAATACAATATGTGCCACGCTACCCCTACTTTGTCACTGGGTGAGGACATCGCAAGATTGAACCCAAAACTAAGCACCTCTACCATTGCAAGAAGAACCAATCTAGTTGGCCAAACCAAACCGATAATTCGAAGAGAAATACAAAGATATTCAATCATGCATAAAAGAGTTCAGAAAAGACTCAAATAATATTCATAGATAATATGATCATAAATCCACAATTCATCGGATCTCGACAAACACACCATAAAAGAATATTACATCGGATAGAACTCCAAGAACATCGAGGAGAACATTGTATTGAATATCAAAGAGAGAGAAGAAGCCATCTAGCTACTAGCTATGGACCCGTAGGTCTGTGGTAAACTACTCACTCTTCATCGGAAGGGCAGCAAGGTTGATGTAGAGGCCCTCCGTGATCGAATCCCCCTCTGGCAGGGTGCCGGAAAAGGCCCCAAGATGGGATCTCACGGGAACAGAGGCTTGCGGCGGTGGAAAAGTATTTTGGTGGATGCTTCTATTGGTTTGGGAATATTTGGGAATTTATAGAGCAAGAATTAGGGTTGGGGGACTCCCGAGGTGCCCACAAGCCAGGGAGGCGCCCCCCAGGGCGCGGCCTGAGGGCTTGTGGGCCCCTTGGGACTCTTCTGACCCCCTCTCCAAGCTCCGTGGATGTCTTCTGGTCCAAGAAAAATCATCGTAAAGTTTTATTCCGTTTGGACTCCGTTTGATATTCCTTTTCTGTAAAACTCAAAAACAAGGAAAAAACAGAAACTGGCATTGGGCTCTAGGTTAATAAGTTAGTCCCAAAAATAATATAAAATAGCATATTAATGCATATAAAACATCCAAAACAGATAATATAATAACATGGAACAATCAAAAATTATAGATACGTTGGAGACGTATCAGGCGCCGTGCAGAACTAACCCCAAACCTCCCCAAATCATGCCTCTTATTTCAATAGCAGCCTCCTCCCCCTCAAAGAAAGAAGACGCCGCCTCCTATCTCTCCCTCTTCGCCTATAGATTTGATCCAGTCCCGACCGGTCGTTCTCACCTCGCCACCACAAATCGTTCGGTTACCATGAAGGCGCACCCGACCGACGGCATTCTGCTCGGACCCGTCTGCTCACATGGTATGTCTATCGCATTATCTCATTCCTAATCAGCTTATGCATCTACTTACTTTTCATGTGAAAGCTGCTACTGTTGTTTTTACAACATTTGGGGTTCTTGTTCGATCTAAGCATGCAGGTCAATCTAGCTAGGGTTCTTATTACTAGTTCATATCCTTCATCTTAGTGTAAGTACGCGAATGTTTAATCATTATGGCACCAATATTTAAAATTATCACTGTCTCGTATTGTACCTACTTTAAGCAAGTCATAATCTTTATGCAAGTTAGAGAACATTAGTGAAGGCATGAAAAGAATAACCTGTATCAAAATGAAGAGTTTTCTAACTCTGTACCTTGCTTTCTAGGTCATCTCACAAATTTCCATGTGTTCTCGGATATCAGAGGTCATGTTCGCTGTCTAAACCATCAAGAAGACCCGATAGACCGTGACAGTGACACTGAAAGTGAGCAAAAAGATGCAAATCTGGCCACCACTACAGATGTAGAGGACATTGTTATTGCGAGCTCTGCAGCTATGGTTAGAATGTGTTTACTTGTTGTAACAATGCATACATAATGTAAATTGCCTGCAGTCTAATAGCTTCAACTACATTATGGCAGGAAAAATGTCGTCATCAACTTGAAGTAGTGACTAAGGGTATACATATGGTACATGAAGAGTTTAAAAACCTCATGTCTCTAACTTCAGATGCAACCCCAAGCTCAAGCACATCGAACAGAAAGCGGTTCAGCCGGTGAGCAGCTCAATTTTTTTCTGTAAACACTTCCTTAATTAGTAAGCATGTCTTTCTTCACCCAACCACTATATACTCTAGTAGATGCATGTACAATTTGGAATTATTGTATATGTTGTAACCTCTATAAATTTTGTCTGTAGGGGATCTTAGGATTAGGGATGAAAACGGAGCGGAAACGGACGAAACTGAGTGCTACCACATTTGTTTTCATATATTTTTGCAGAAGTAGAAACGAACACAGAAACCCCGGAAATGAATACGGAAACAGATACTACCAAAAACGGACACAGAGCGAATACAAAGCGGACACGGACACAGAAGTGGGCTTTGACCGGAACCTAAAAAACCCTTGAAACATAAAGAAATACACACAAAACATAAACAAATTTATTGAATTGTTAACATGGCTACAAAATATTATCATTATGTTAGCAACTTAGCATAGTATTGTAGTAGTACTAGACAATTGCGTATAGGGTCAAGCTGAGTACATGTGTGGTAGTAGAATTTTGGCTCAAATGATCCATTCTACTCATTGTATAATTGTGTGTTATTTGGTGGTTGGACTACAAAGGAGCCATAGGTCTAGTAACAACGGAAATTCCATATTCAGGGAAACGGAAAGTTCCGTTTCCACGCCTGTTCCACCGAAAAACACCGTTCCATTTTTGTTTCTGTTTCCGCATAAAAAAATCCAATTCCACTTCCATTTTGCAAATTTCCATTTTCATATTTCCTCTCCGTTTCCATTTTTCCTCCGAAAAAATGGAAAGTTTCCACTCCATTTTCATCCCTACTTAGGATTCTCAAATGATGACAATACTACAAGTGTTTGGCCCCAGAAACAATACTCTGATGATGTCATCAATGCCCTGGCAGTGCAGCAAGAACAACCAGAAGACGTGCAACACGCCATGGTTAACAAGCATGACGAAGTAGATGATATGAAGAAGGCCCTGGCATGGCAACAACTACAATCTAAAGTTGTTGCAAAGGCACTGGAAGAGCGTGAGCTAGAACATGTAGGTGCATAGCATCTCATGCTAGATAAGCCACATTGCCAAGAATCTATGAAGATTACCCTTGCACAGCATGAAAAAGTTCTAGAAGGTGTCAAGAAGGCCCTACCAGAGTAACAGGCTGAAATTAGAAGTCTGAAATTGGGCCTGTTATATCTGCATAACCGTCTTGAATCAATGAACACTGCCCCTGTATAGCAAACAAGAAGAACCTGACCCATCCTATGATATGCGAACAATGCAACTAAGTCATATGTGTCTAATTTTCATTCTGCAGCTGTGGGCCATGGTTGGCTATTGTAATGTCCTGTACGGTCTGTTTGATAATTGTGAAGGTTGTGGTTTATTAAAAGCAATGACTGCTGAATTTGGATTGAAATTCAAATTTTGCATGAATTCATATTAAATGTATTTTAAAAATTCAATATTATATCAAAGGTGACCGCCAATTGCAATATAATACAAATTGAGCACGCATAATAATTTGACGGTCATGAACGGCGTCACAAGCGCATGGTCCCACGTGTAAGAAGCCACGTCACCCACGTATGGACCCGCCTGCCAGCATCCACGTCAACACAACAGTGGGCTCACATGTCAGAACCATTAACCGGTCAGACGACACGTCGTCACCAAAAAACATTGCCTGGTCCCACATGTAAGCAGCCACGTCAGCATCTTCTAGGCCCATATGTCAACAACGTTGACTGGTCAAAACTGACGCCGGCTAACTAGTGACGACACCGTCGGGGATAAAACCCACGGGGGACCCACATGGAAGCAGCCACGTTTGCAACTGCTGGCCCCACCTTTCAGAATCTTTGACCGGTCAAACCCGCGGACCAATCATCGGTGACGGGATTATCGTCGCCAAAAAGATCATAGGTGATAGTTTTGGCTATCGTAGGTGACAGTCTGGGACGTCAACGAAAACGGCAATCGGTGACATTATTTGGCTCGTCACCTAAAATGCGATCTTGTGTGACGAAAAAAGTGGTACCTCAAAATTTTATTTTCCATGAGGGCATTTCGGTGACGGTGGGGGTGATGACCAGAAAACGTCACAGGTGTATTTTCCATGACGAAAAAGGGTTATACCTGACACAAGTGAAACATCACAAAATAGAGAAAAATTTGTAGTGTTTGGACTCATCTCTTTTGACCTGCCTCGTTGACGAGTGGAGACCTGAAACCCACACCTTTCACTTTCGTTGTGGGGAGCTTGCACCTACCCCGAGAGATGTGTCTATGATAACTGCTCTACCAATTAAAGGTGAGCCATTGGTCCCTCCACGAGTCTCGGCATCTTGGCTAGATGATGTCTCAGTCCATCTTGTGGTGACAATGAGAGAATCAGAGCGTTCTGGTCCGCCTTGGGGTGTCCCACTCGGATGGCTTCGTGAGAACTTTCAAGATATACCTCGAGGCGCTAATCCTGAGACAAGGAAGAGATATATGTTTGCATATTTGTTGTGGCTCTTCGGTATGATGTTTTCGAATTCACACGGTGACGTAGTTCATCCTGGTCTCATCTACTTTGCTGAGAAGATAGTATGTGAATCTTTACCTCAGAATCCAAAATACAGCTTCGGTTCTACTATGCTTTCTCATACATATAGAGGGTTGTGTGATGCCACACAAAAATCTTCATTCACATCAAAAGCTCCGTTAATTTGTGTCTTGCACGAGTTTCTACAATTGTGGTCCTAGGAATACCTTCCTGTTGGACGACCCCGTATCATAGATCCCATACACCCATACAACTGTGGTGTAGGCAATGTAACTATGCCTAGTCGGTGGACACACGTGTGACGCCCCAGGCTCAATCGTGCACTAATCATACACGCAAATGCACACGATCAAGCCTAAGGACTCACGGGAAGATATCACAACACAACTCTAAAACATAAATAAAGTCATACAAGCTTTATATTACAAGCCAGGGGCCTCGAGGGCTCGAATACATAGCTCGATGACATACAAGCGTCAGCGGAAGCATCAGATATCTGAGTACAGATATTAAAAGAGAAACGGAAAGGCCTTTAGAAAGGCGGGGCAAAATAAAACACTACGATCGAAAGGCGTAGGCCTCCTGCCTGGGACCCTCCGATCCTACTCCTGGTCGTCAGTCAACTCGTAGTAGTATCCATCCTCGGGGTGGTAGTAGTAGTCGATCGACGGGGCATCTGTCTTAGGGGGCTCCGTCCTCTGGTCACGACAAACTGATATGGGGAGAAAAGGAAAACAAAGCAACCGTGAGTACTCAGAAGTACTCAGCAAGCAAGGATCTACACTACATATGCAACATTTTCAAGGGGAGGCTGTATATGTGGACTGGGCTGCCGAAATGCCAGAATAGAGAGAAGGCCTAGTCCTATCGAAGACTAGCATCTTCAGAGGTCTTGCAGAAATAGAAGAGAGTAGAACAGTACAATATAATGTAGCAGTATCATTATGTCTCAACCTCACCCAGAGATCCTTTCTCGACTCCCTACGAGAAAGTAATCCCAGAGCCATACAGTCAACAACCTCGTCCTGAGATCCCTTCTCGACTCCCTGCGAGAAGCAATCCCAGAGCCATAGTATCCAAGTATCCAGTTCTAAAATTGTATCAATCAGGATACAACTCCGAGTGTCCGTTACCGTAGGACAGGCTATCGATAGAAGTTTTCTTCCCTGCAGGGGTGCACCAACTTACCCAACACGCTCGATTAACTCCGGCCGGACACACTTTCCTGGGTCATGCCCGGCCTCAGCCAAACGACACATCGCAACCCTACCTAGAGCTCAGCAGAGAGGTCCCCGTCGGTCTATATCCTAAGCGCTCAGAGGTCTTGGGCCATCGCCCTGTGCACTCTGAGTCGTTGCGTGCAGGGGGAAGCTAGGCACCAGGGGGCGTCAGTCCGTCCCGGCTGCAAGGCTGAACTAGACGTCTGACAGAGCTTTCGGCTGATGCTACGATGCAGAACGCCCATACTATGCCCACGTGATGGTTAGTGCTATCAGGCCAGAGGCCTGCTCGGATCAAATATCCAAATCGTTAGTACCTTGGGCTTGCGATAACGAGCAGAGACTCACGAAAGATGTGACCCCGTCGCCCCATCTCGAGGACTTGCTGCAAGGGTTAAGAATGCCCGGCCGCGCCTCGTATTCATCACTCGGGCACCATACAGGCACCCGTCTTCACAACACTCACCTCTCAGGCGCACGCGGGTACCCCTCAGGGTCGACCCGCCTATCCAAGTAACAGTGTAAAGTCCAAGTATCCGTGTGTCTATAACATCAGGGGAATCCGAGGTATCACCCTCATTGAATTCCCACTCGATGTATCCGTCAAGGTGAACTCGGAGGAATCACCCTCGATGGGTTCACACTTGATGTGTTGTACGACAGCGTCGTTACCGGAAGTGGTGAAGGAGGAATCACCCTCGATGACCACTACCGAATAGCTACTCTACAGAGTTAACATCAGAAGTGCTACACGAGGTATCACCCTCGGCACGCGATAGTAACGCTGCAGTGTCGTTACAACTAAGGGGGTGATGTGCGGTGCCGGGGCCTGGTCTTCAATCCCGTTGATCGGGTCTTCGGATAATCCAGCGGGGCAGTCAGGACTAGTGGGGTCACTGATAGGTCTCTACCCAGCCTAAACTAAGCAGTTTAGGATATGTAGGTAATTATCAACAGCAGGTTGCAATAAACAGGCTATGCATCAGAATAGGTAAAGCAGCAGCAGCAGCAATTCTAATGCAAGCATGAGAAATAGAATGGGCGATATCGGTATGCTCAAGGGGGGGGGGGCTTGCCTGGTTGCTCGGCGGCAAGGGCAAGGTCGTCAACGGTGTCTTCGGTCTCCGGAGCTGCGTCGGTCTCGGGGACGACGTCGGTGTCGGGGTCTAACGAGAGAGAAGAGGGGGAGGAAACAGTATAAATACACAGCAAACATGAGCATGACAAATACGATACACGGTGCTAGGGGTAGTCTAACGCAGTACTACACGTATCAGACGGAGCGGGAGAATATCTGACGATATTTCCCGGGTCTTTGGAATTATCGGACAGACGATAAGAGGGGAACGGTTGCATGTTCGGATAGTTAGGGACATGTGACGGACGAACGAAACGCGTATTCGGATTCGTCTCGTAGTTCTGAGCAAGTTTCATGTATAAAGTATTTTCATCGGAGTTACGGATTATTTAATATGATTTTCTAAAGTTTTTATTAATTTTTGGAATTTAATTATTTATTTAAATTAAACATTATCCGAAACAGTAGTTGATGATGTCAGCATGACATCATGCTGACGTCAGCACAATCTGACAGGTGGGGTCCACCTGTCATTGACTGGTTAGTTAATTAGGGTTAACTAATTAATTAGTATTTAATTAAACTAATTAACTAATTTAGATTAACCTAATCAGGGCTAATTAACTTAATTAATTAACTAATTAATTAATTAATTATAAATTTTAATAATTTTGTTTTATTTTTTTTATTTTTTTAACTATAGGGGAGGGCCCCAGCTACCAGTGGCCCAGGAGGCCACTGGAGCGGGCAAAACGGGTGCGGGGGTGGGCGTGGCACCCGCCCGAACACGCATGGGCGCGTGTGTGCGCCGGGGCGCCAGCGCCGGGCGCGTGGTCGGCGGCGCGGCCCGCCGGCCGGCCACGGCAGGCGGAGGCGACGCAGGTGCGGCGGCGCGCATGCGCTAGGGCGGCGGCAGCGCGGGCGCAACGGGGCGGCAGGAGTGGCGAGCGAGGGGAGCGGCTGCGGGGCGGGAAGGACGGCGGCAGCGCGGGCGAGGGCTGCGCGGCCGCGAGCGGGCGCGGCTGCCGGAGGCGACGGGCAGCGAGGGGAGCACGCGGGCACGCTCGCGGTGAGCGTCCGGAGCAGGCGCGCGGAGAGGCCCGGGCAGCGGGGACGCGGTCCGACGCGGCGGTGGCGGGACAGGGGCGGAGCGGCGCGGTGGCTGCGGCTGCAACAAGTAGCAGCAGCACAGAGAGAGGGCGCGAGCAGCAGGCGTGCTGCGGCTGGCGGGCGCGGCCAGCCACGGCGAGCGGAGGCGGGGCACGTGCGGGGTAGCGGCAGAGGGAGGAAGGGGGCACGGGGTCCTCACGTCCGTTGCCGAGACGAGGGGCGGCGAGGCTTGACGAGGCCGGCGAGGAGGAGACGGGGATGCGAGGTGGCGACCGTGACGGCGTCCGGCGAGTGGTGGCTCCAGGCGACGAGGCGGGGCGGCGTCGGGCGTCGAGGGCGCGGTCGGGATCGAGGCCGAGCCTCTCCCTGGATCTCGATCCAGAGGAGAGAGGGGGGGGCGAGCGAGTGGGGGGGGAGTGTCGGTGGCGGGCTAGGGTCCCGTGTGGGGAGTGGGGGTTATGGGGATGGGGTGGGCCGGCCTGGCGGCCTGGAAGGCCTGCTGGGCCGAGGCCCGGGGGGGAGGTTCTTTTTATTTTTCTGTTTTAATTTTTTTTTCTGTTTTATATTTCTGGCACCGTTTTCTATTTTCTTTTTGTACCAAACGATTTTTGGTGAACATGAAATTTGGCACATAAATAATACAGATTATTTTGAGCTAGCACAAAAAGTTTGGGGGCAACTGGAGTTAAATAAACAATCATTTATTTTGAAAAGGCCATTTTATTCATTGCTCGACCACTTATTAATTTCCTAGGAATTTATTTGTGATTCAAGTGAAGTTGGTTTTAACATTACAATGATCAGGGAAATTTATAGAATTATTCGAACATTTTAGTTGTACCGTTCGAAGAAATAATTATTTCACTTGTAATTTAAATTTGAATTTGACTTTGATCTTGGACAAGTGGCCATTTGCATAGTAATCATGATGACATGGCCACCATTAAGGGGAGATTACTGTAGCATGATTTCCGGGGTGTTACAAATCTCCTCCACTAACAAGAATTCTCGTCCCGAGAATTAAGAGGTAGAAGGAAAAAGTTCGGGGTATTCCGCACGAAGATTATCCTCGCGTTCCCAAGTGGCTTCATCTTCAGATGATTTGACCACTGCACTTTGAGGAACTTGGTAACCTTCTGACGGGTCCGACGTTCAGCTTCATCGAGGATGCGGATCGGATGCTCCTTATATGAAAGATCATCATGCAATTCGAGCATTTCGTGATCCACAGCTCGGTACGGAGATTCCTTGAAGCATTTATGAAGTTGCGACACATGGAATACGTCGTGGATATGAGAGAATTGCGGCGGCAACTCCAATTTATATGGGATCGAAGGCATAAGAGTATCTCTCGAGTTGAACAAATGAAAAACATCGAGAGCAAAGTAGGAAGGGACAATAAGAAGTTTCAAACAGATAGATAATCGTTCGATGTCTGAGCAAGGTGTGAAAGGGGTCCAGAGCAACAAGAATAAGTATTGTGTCTGGTACCAGAATAGATCACTAGGATGGTGGCCCGTGAATTACATACGAGGCCACGCGCGAGGAATAACTTTGGGAACAGGGGGTGTACAGGAGAGTCAGGTAAGCAAGGCATGTCAGAGGATAGTCTGTCGGTTATGTCGGCAACAACATCGGTACCAAGGGCGAGGGACGAAGAGAACCATTTTCCTGCTCGTTGAACGAGGCGGACCAATAGGCAAAGTTCTCGTCCATCGGTGGTTTCCGGAATGTCATCAACATTAGTAACAGAGTCTCACTGAGAAGGTTGTACATCGGGGTGTTATGTAAGCAGGGAATTATTTCTGCTTAGATCATATAAATCACAATAAGGTTAAACAAACCAATGGAAAGGAAAATGTGTTTACACACAAGAATTGGGAGTACATCATGCTCAAGGAAAAGTGGAGCAGGATATACATGATAGGACAACAAGTTCAAAAGTATGTAGAGAAAGGGGCGAGGAAAGTTTCATGATATTACCCATACAACGGTGTTTGGACAATTGATCATGAAGCATTTAGCATTGCGCTTTCAATGTTCTCGATGATATTCGGAATACCATAGTCATGCTTCGAGGTAGCAGTAACATGGTGTTTCAAGCAAAGATTGCATTTGAAGATCACAAGAAATATTCAAGAAACAGTTCCAGGGATAACAAGGAACTCAAGGTATGACCAACACATGATCAAGTCTGTGTTGAGAGGAAGTTAAGGATGTTGTAGATGGTATCGCAATTCAACGAGGGCAAGGATGGTATTTTTAGCCATGAGTTTAATTGACATCTCTGAAGAAGCCAAAGTGTTGATGGTGATCACGACAAATTTTGTCGAGAGACTCTATGAAGATGCCATCGAGCAGCGATGACATCAAGTAAAAGGAAGGATGAAGTGAAAGGCTATGAGAACCGCGGATTCGTCACAAGCTCGAAGTCAAGCTTGTTCGAGGTGAAATGATAAGATGAGAAGAACGACGTAAGCTTCGCTCATCGTCGAGAAGTTGCTCCGGGCACAAGGACCAGGTAGCATAATTAAAAATCGACACGATAATGATATAGCCGATCGGGCTAGTAATGATGTGATGGAGTATCATTCCAATAAGAATTCACGAGAGGTAGTGCAATGACACGATAATCATGAGATAACATGGGGCAATACTTGAAGGTAGATCAGAATTAGAGGTTGGACAGGTGAAATGATCTACAAAAGACAAGTAATTTTAACTTGTCCGAGAAATGGGATCAAAGAAGAACAATCATGGTTGGAACCACGATTGCAAGGGGTCAATTCACAGATACAAGATGAATTTATAACAAGGGAATAATTATTATTACAAGAAGCTTCCACGATAGGATCTACATCATTTCCATGGGCATGAACACAAAGGTTCAAGGTCAACTCCCAGTTCTTCAATGCATAACCTTCCATTCACTCCTCGCTTTCGAAGAAATTGTAGGGTTAAAAATTTATCTGACGAAACACCAGTAGAGTATAACCCGCATAACTTTTGGGTTCACATGTTCTGGGGGAAAAGCATAGGTTCAACCCATTGGGGCATCTTAGGAACGTATACCACGAACGTCAGGAGTAAATAACTCAAGCTCGAGAGCGGAGCAAGGTTGGCAAAGCAGAGAATACAATTTACCAAAGGTAATATGTATCAGGGGAAGAGCGCACAAGATTTTGAATATGAAGGACACTGCCGAATAATAATCCAGCAAAGGATTCAGTGGTCCTCAATGGATGTAATGCGAGTATCCGTACTCAATCAGAAGAAGGAAAGAATGCAAGGGCATCAAATTATAGAAACAGCTGAATAATTCGACATTCAAGTTGAAGGGAACTGGGTGGACAATCAATTGCAACATGATTAGCCGAGATCCAACTCATGTCCAGAATGAAGTCTGAGCAGGAAGGTCAAATTTCAGGGTTCGACTGATGATTGCGAGCATTCGTAGCAGATTGAATCAAGGACTCAAAATGGTAATGACAAGAGGGGTCAACGGAGATTACTACACATATGGAATTAACCATAATGTCAGCAGGTAAGAATTTCCAGAGCAACATGCTATAGAGGATTTTCGGAAGATCGAATAGCACTTGGAAGAATTTTTGCAAGACACATGAACAACTGGGATGAACAGATCCTCGATAAATGTGGGGAATTAACCGTAAGGTTTTTCATTCGGAAAAGAACTGCAAGGCAGTAAACTCAAAGGATTATCGGGGCAACGGAGAATATTTCGAGGTATCTTGTAACAACAAGAGCGACGAGGAATGATCGTGTGAATGACAAGTGTAAGTAGTCATCTACAAGGAAACATCGGTGGTAGGAATTACAAAGGTGATGAGCACAAAGGGCTCGGGATAACATCGATGGGAATCGTCAGAATCTTCCGATGAAGCAGGTGATCTTCTGGTATGAGGGCTCTCCGGGAGAAGTAGTTACGAGAACCTAGAGTCAGAGTTAGTAAAATCTTTTAACCCGAATAGAAGAGAGATCAGAGTCTCAGAGTATAGGTCGAGGAGTAAAAGATCCTAATACCACCCAATTGGCGACGTGGGCCCGTAAGCCACACAGCCAAGTTAGTAAAACAGTTTTGGACCACCAGACTCAACTTTGGCCAAGGAGTTGGAAAGGGGAATTCCTACAGGCAGTCGGCTCTGATACCAACTTGTGACGCCCCCGGCTCAATCATGCACTAATCATACACGCAAATGCACACGATCAAGCCTAAGGACTCACGGGAAGATATCACAACACAACTCTAAAACATAAATAAAGTCATACAAGCTTTATATTACAAGCCAGGGGCCTCGAGGGCTCGAATACATAGCTCGATGACATACAAGCGTCAGCGGAAGCATCGGATATCTGAGTACAGATATTAAAAGAGAAACAGAAAGGCCTTTAGAAAGGCGGGGCAAAATAAAACACTACGATCGAAAGGCGTAGGCCTCCTGCCTGGGACCCTCCGATCCTACTCCTGGTCGTCAGTCAACTCGTAGTAGTATCCATCCTCGGGGTGGTAGTAGTAGTCGATCGACGGGGCATCTGTCTCAGGGGGCTCCGTCCTCTGGTCACGACAAACTGATATGGGGAGAAAAGGAAAACAAAGCAACCGTGAGTACTCAGAAGTACTCAGCAAGCAAGGATCTACACTACATATGCAACATTTTCAAGGGGAGGCTGTATATGTGGACTGGGCTGCAGAAATGCCAGAATAGAGAGAAGGCCTAGTCCTATCGAAGACTAGCATCTTCAGAGGTCTTGCAGAAATAGAAGAGAGTAGAACAGTACAATATAATGTAGCAGTATCATTATGTCTCAACCTCACCCAGAGATCCTTTCTCGACTCCCTACGAGAAAGCAATCCCAGAGCCATACAGTCAACAACCTTGTCCTGAGATCCCTTCTCGACTCCCTGCGAGAAGCAATCCCAGAGCCATAGTATCCAAGTATCCAGTTCTAAAATTGTATCAATCAGGATACAACTCTGAGTGTCCGTTACCGTAGGACAGGCTATCGATAGAAGTTTTCTTCCCTGCAGGGGTGCACCAACTTACCCAACATGCTCGATTAACTCCGGCCGGACACACTTTCCTGGGTCATGCCCGGCCTCGGCCAAACGACACATCGCAACCCTACCTAGAGCTCAGCAGAGAGGTCCCCGTCGGTCTATATCCTAAGCGCTCAGAGGTCTTGGGCCATCGCCCTGTGCACTCCGAGTCGTTGCGTGCAGGGGGAAGCCAGGCACCAGGGGGGCGCCGGTCCGTCCCGGCCGCAAGGCTGAACTAGACGTCTGACAGAGCTTTCGGCTGATGCTACGATGCAGAACGCCCATACTCTGCCCACGTGATGGTTAGTGATATCAGGCCAGAGGCCTGCTCGGATCAAATATCCAAATCGTTAGTACCTTGGGCTTGCGGTAACGAGCAGAGACTCACGAAAGATGTGACCCCGTCGCCCCATCTCGAGGACTTGCTGCAAGGGTTAAGAATGCCCGGCCGTGCCTCGTATTCATCACTCGGGCACCATACAGGCACCCATCTTCACAACACTCGCCTCTCAGGCGCACGCGGGTACCCCTCAGGGTCGGCCCGCCTATCCAAGTAACAGTGTAAAGTCCAAGTATCCGTGTGTCTATAACATCAGGGGAATCCGAGGTATCACCCTCATTGAATTCCCACTCGATGTATCCGTCAAGGTGAACTCGGAGGAATCACCCTCGATGGGTTCACACTTTATGTGTTGCACGACAGCGTCGTTACCGAAAGTGGTGAAGGAGGAATCACCCTCGATGACCACGACCGAATAGCTACTCTACAGAGTTAACATCAGAAGTGCTACACGAGGTATCACCCTCGGCACGCGATAGTAACGCTGCAGTGTCGTTACAACTAAGGGGGTGATGTGCGGTGCCGGGGCCTGGTCTTCAATCCTGTTGATCGGGTCTTCGGATAATCCAGCGGGGCAGTCAGGACTAGTGGGGTCACTGATAGGTCTCTACCCAGCCTAAACTAAGCAGTTTAGGATATGCAGGTAATTATCAACAGCAGGTTACAATAAACAGGCTATGCATCAGAATAGGTAAAGCAGCAGCAGCAGCAATTCTAATGCAAGCATGAGAAATAGAATGGGCGATATCGGTATGCTCAAGGGGGGGGCTTGCCTGGTTGCTCGGCGGCAAGGGCAAGGTCGTCAACGGTGTCTTCGGTCTCCGGAGCTGCGTCGGTCTCGGGGACGACGTCGGTGTCGGGGTCTAACGAGAGAGAAGAGGGGGAGGAAATAGTATAAATACACAGCAAACATGAGCATGACAAATACGATACACGGTGCTAGGGGTAGTCTAACGCAGTACTACACGTATCAGACGGAGCGGGAGAATATCTGACGATATTTCCCGGGTCTTTGGAATTATCGGATAGACGATAAGAGGGGAACGGTTGCATGTTCGGATAGTTAGGGACATGTGACGGACGAACGGACCGCGTATTCGGATTCGTCTCGTCGTTCTGAGCAAGTTTCATGTATAAAGTATTTTCATCGGAGTTACGGATTATTTAATATGATTTTCTAAAGTTTTTATAAATTTCTGGAATTTAATTATTTATTTAAATTAAACATTATCCGAAATAGTAGTTGATGACGTCAGCATGACATCATGCTCACGTCAGCACAATCTGACAGGTGGGGTCCACCTGTCATTGACTGGTTAGTTAATTAGGGTTAACTAATTAATTAGTATTTAATTAAACTAATTAACTAATTTAGATTAACCTAATCAGGGCTAATTAACTTAATTAATTAACTAATTAATTATTTTAATAATTTTGTTTTATTTTTTTTAACTACAGGGGAGGGCCCCAGCTACCAGTGGCCCAGGAGGCCACTGGAGCGGACGAAACGGGTGCGGGGGTGGGCGTGGCGCCCGCCCGAACACGCATGGGCGCGTGTGTGCGCCGGGGCGCCAGCGCCGGGCGCGTGGTCGGCGGCGCGGCCCGCCGGCCGGCCACGGCAGGCGGAGGCGACGCAGGGGCGGCGGCGCGCATGCGCTAGGGCGGCGGCAGCGCGGGCACAACGGGGCGGCAGGAGTGGCGAGCGAGGGGAGCGGCTGCGGGGCGGAAGGACGGCGGCAGCGCGGGCAAGGGCTGCACTGCCGCGAGCGGGCGCGGCTGCCGGAGGCGACGGGCAGCGAGGGGAGCACGCGGGCACGCTCGCGGTGAGCGTCCGGAGCAGGCAGGCGGAGAGGCGCGGGCAGCGGGGACGCGGTCCAACGCGGCGGTGGCGGGACAGGGGCGGAGTGGCGCAGTGGCTGCGGCTGCAACAAGTAGCAGCAGCACAGCGAGAGGGCGCGAGCAGCAGGCGTGCTACGGCTGGCGGGCGCGGCCAGCCACGGCGAGCGGAGGCGGGGCGCGTGCGGGGTAGCGGCAGAGGGAGGAAGGGGGCACGGGGTCCTCACGTCCGTTGCCGAGACGAGGGGCGGCGAGGCTTGACGAGGCCGGCGAGGAGGAGACGGGGATGCGAGGTGGCGACGGTGACGGCGTCCGGCGAGTGGTGGCTCCAGGTGACGAGGCGGGGCGGCGTCGGGCGTCGAGGGCGCGGTCGGGATCGAGGCCGAGCCTCTCCCTGGATCTCGATCCAGAGGAGAGAGGGGGGGGGGTCGATCGAGTGGAACGGGTGGGGGAGTGTCGGTGGCGGGCTAGGGTCCCGTGTGGGGAGTGGGGGTTATGGGGATGGGGGTGGGCCGGCCTGGCGGCCTAGACGGCCTGCTGGGCCGAGGCCCGGGGGGAGGTTCTTTTTATTTTTCTGTTTTAATTTCTTTTTTTTCTTTTTTATATTTCTGGCACCGTTTTCTATTTTCTTTTTGTACCAAACGATTTTTGGTGAATATGAAATTTGGCACATAAATAATACAGATTATTTTGAGCTAGCACAAAAAGTTTGGGGGCAACTGGAGTTAAATAAATAATCGTTTATTTTGAAAAGGCCATTTTATTCATTGCTCGACCACTTATTAATTTCCTAGGAATTTATTTGTGATTCAAGTGAAGTTGGTTTTATCATTACAATGATCAGGGAAATTTATAGAATTATTCGAACATTTTAGTTGTACCATTCGAAGAAATAATTATTTCACTTGTAATTTAAATTTGAATTTGACTTTGATATTGAACAAGTGGCCATTTGCATAGTAATCATGATGACATGGCCACCATTAAGGGGAGATTACTGTAGCATGATTTCCGGGGTGTTACAGGTGGACACACGCATGAAAAAATGGTCTCCAAATATTGCGAAAAGTTGTTACCCTATATACCACAAGCACTTTGAGCTTCTTGATGAGTCACTAATCACATGAAACCCGTGGATTGAGCAAGACATTCAGATGGTCTTCGGTATTCAACCTATGATGGCCGAATGCGTGAGAGATAGTGGCTTCTGGCTGACTCGCTGCAACTTACTATACCTGTGGTTTGTTGAGTCGTACAACCCAGAGCGTGTCATGAGATAGTTCGGTCTCTATCAAGATATTTCACCACCTTTTCCGAGATGTATCGACGACAAAACTCATAAGTAAGTTCTGACCTCCTTAAATAGTTCACACATTTTTAATTTACAAAAGTCACACTTTGTTACATAATTTTCAGGCTAAGCGATATGGAAAAGGGTTTACGATTGAAGGGCACGTGACATTCAATAGATAGACTAGTGGCAAAATGAAGCGCTAGCAAATATAGTGCATCAAGAAAGGTAAATTTTTTATTTATGATGTTCTATGTACATACACACGTTTATGTAATTAATTAATTATGCAGACCATACGATGAAATTGCAACTCAAGCGTACACGGAGTGGTGCTGCATGAGCACGTGTACTTGCCTAACCGGTCAACCACCTTCGAGGTTAACACATCTCACACGCATGGAGCAGTTGTAGGGACGGATTGACATGTCATCAGCGTACTATCATGACTACACAGTAATCACAATTAAATTATTAAGGTCCATCATTTCATAATCAGTTCAACCAAATTTTGTTCAGCTTGATCATTTGCAACCAAGTAGAGGCGATGGTGGGGGAAGGCATGCAGGCCCGGGGCATTCTAGCTCACGGAAATTCAGCCTTCAAGCGTATTCAAGGGTTCGTCACCACAAAGTTGAGATGCGGTAGAGGCGATGACATTGTCACTAGAGCGTACAACATGCCGGAAGCGAGGTCAGCCAAACCGAGTTTGGCGCCGCCGTCCAGACCGAGTGAGGCGCGTACGAGCCATATGGGACGGTGGGGGAGGGTCCGAATACTACAACGACATTGCCATGGCATGACTCATCTCTGCCACTACATTGCTCTCCTTTGGTGCAACTTCGTCAGGGGCAGACACCCTAGGAACATGGCACAACTTGGATCGATGCCCGAGCAGACTTTTTTCCCGGTCCCAAATGCGTACACAAGACATTTGGCATACACCCAAGGCGAGGGATCTCAGACGTATCTCTCCATGAGAGGGATCTCAATGCCCGAGGAGACTCGTTTGCCAGAGATAAAGCAGTACGGCGAACAATGGCCATACACTAGAGGCGATGGATCTCGGCAGGTACTCATGTCTGCATTTTTTATGCATTTACAATGATATCATATATTATCCTCGAACAGTTTCTTTTCATAACAATTTTCTTACCAGTAAGGCGAACAATGGCCATACACTCAACGCTATGATACCGCTCAAGTATGTTCATACATAATAAGTAATTACTCGCATACATAATTTTCATGCCTCGTATTTACATATGGTTTTTGTGTGCAGGAAAGTACTGATCCTACATGGCATGATGAGGACACCCAACGTGGCCTCAACACAGACATCCTCAGAGCATCCCATGATCGTGGCAACACGGTTACAGGAATAATTACAGACTTCTTGCAAGAGAACATTATTGACCCGTCTTATATCCCTCCGGAGTCAAAACCAAACACCTACAATTTCGCATCAGGATGTCGATATGGATTGCGGACTCCACCACCTATGCAGGAGTCACAAACACAGGAAGACGAGGGGCAGTACTGCCGTGGTGTTCGTACACACCACGCACCTAGTCGTTGGTCGCCTTCCGGTCATCGGGAAAGGCCAGCTGGCCGTCGTCGAGTAGGGTGATTGGTCTATCTATGTGTGCGACCTATTCTCTCTATCTATAACAATTTGAGACTTTCCGATGTATGTAAGAGACACCTATGTATGAGAAAATAAAAATGCATCCGAATTATGACACTAAAGTAGTACATCTCAAATAAAGATACAACACAATGCTGATGCATCGTCGTACAAAAACTACATGAGGTCATCATCACTATTCTCACTATCATGGGGCTTCCAGAGGTCTTCACGATTGTGTCCAAATGTTATCTGAACTAGTTTCCCTAGCATAAAATCATCAGTGGAATTGTAATCAGCATCAGCGCCCTTTGTTGGCGCCACACTCTTACCTGACTTACTCCTCTTCAAGCTTGCACTACCCTTCGATCTGTTTTGAGCTCTTTTGCTCGGCACAAAGTCGTTGTCATCATCGCTCTTCATGTGCTTAGAGCTAGCGCCACCCTTCCCTGATGCAACTCTGCCCTTGGATCTATTCTGAGCTTGCTTGCTTGGCATAAAGTCATCATCGTCTACGCTCACTTTCTTTGAGGTTGCTGCACCCCTAGCTGATGAGGTAGTCTGGGCAGGTCTTATAGAGTTGGCACCAGACATGGCTAGATAAATAGCTATGGAGATGTGCAGAACACAACATGCTAGGGGGGTCGTTTTACAAAGTTGTCAAGGCAAGATAAGGCGGGAAAATTGGCAGGAAGAAATTTAGTCCGAGAAAAGGGCGCGACAAATCAGGCGGGAAGAATTTATAGCGTGAAAAAACAGGCGTAAGAAAATGTCACATTTTATGTCAAAGCTACATTTTTTCATTACGACACTGTACAACTGAAAAGAAGATACATTGAACTAATGAAATAAAGCTACAATAAACTACTAAAATTAGGATACAAACGGTTGCGAAATTTAAAATACTACCACAGAAATCTACTGAGTCCAGCGTGGATATTTTCTTTTCCATCGCCGGCTTCTTCTGCTGCCTTGGCCTCACGAGCCATTTCTTTCTTTCTCTGTCTCTCCACCTCACGAGCCTCCTTTCACTGTCATTCCTGCTCCTCCATGCGATGTGCCTCTTCCCGAATTTTCTTCCGTAAATCCTGAAAGAAACCCTTTTGCTCGGCATAGTATTCTTTTAACACTCTCTCTTGCTCTGCTTTCTCCTCTGCCGCCGCCTTTTCGCGTCGCTCTTCCGCGTCAAAACTAGCCCATGCACGATGACTTCTTTCACGAATCTCAGTCACTGCCCAAGCCAGCATCTCCATGTCAATGCAATGATAGTGCTGCCTCCGATTCTTTTTAGTCTGCGCATAAGAGCAGGCCTGCATACCAAGGCGTGGGCTCGTTGTATGCTTTATGGACAGAAATGCCCCTGCGCGCATGGACGGGAGAAGCTAGGAGCTATAAATGCCCCCATGCAGCCCATTGGCTCTCCGGCCGCATGCTCCTCTCTCTGCATGGTGCATGGACGGGAGGAACTAGCTGGCTTAATCAATGCGAGAGAAGGAGGCGAAGCGGAAGTGGAGGGGTATTCCTGGAAAGAATGGGCGAAAGATCAGAATGCGCAGAGCATTCCGGATTTTTTTGCAAAAAGTTATACGCAGACTAAATTGGATCGAAGGGAGTATATGCACAGAGGCGGAGGAGACTACAACAAGAACAAGAATGTTGATAAAGAATCAACCAAAAAACCAACAATATGTCTATTCATGATGGTTAAAGCATACTGGAGGCTTGTCGTACGGTGAACTAGCTACTTGTGGATCTTCCTCATAATTGACGCACATAAAAAACTTCATGCTCAACCAATCAGAAAAATCTGGCACCTCCTTCACCTTGCAAAGATCGCCACACCAACGGCGCACGACTCCCACCCCCGGAGGCAAACTAGCACTCTTCATTTTCCTTAGCTATGCTTTGATCCGAGCAAGGTAAACTCATACCGACTAAAAAAAGTGTGACATACTTAGCGCAGTGGCGATTCCGAGGGTGGCTGGACGATGGATGAAAAGAGGTTCAGTGCCTCGTTTTATAGAGCGCGAACAGATGAACGGACGCCATTTTAGGCGGAAAATTCACAGTATCAAAACACAGCAATCAGTGCCGGCAGAAATAGACGAAAGCCAACCACCGACACCACTGCGGGTTGTCACGTCGCGCAGCAGCTACAGTGCTGGCACCTCACGGCGTGGCGACATGGCCCACCTGTCCTGCCCGTTCCGGCGCAGCTCGTCCGGAACGTCTATTTCCTGTAACCTGCCACTCGTCACCTCCCTCCGTGGCGGCAAGGGTTGCCGCCTCCGTGCGTGGCGGCAGGCACCACGTTTTGCCTGGCGCGCCTGCCGCCACGGCGAGACTAGTCTTTTCTGGCAATTGGTCTCAGAGATAATCTTTTTTATCAATTTCGTTGGGCAGGTGGTTCTTTTAAACAAAAATTCCGCGATATACACAAACACAAACATTTTTCAGAATCATGGCACGGATCAATGGTGCAGAATCTGCATCGTACCACAAATCTCCTTTCGGGAATCCCGAACGCGGAACCTTGTTCTACTACTATGGTCAACAGACGGTGGCGGTACTGTACTGGGTGCTTTACACCACTGGAAAAGGCAGCACGGCTGGATAGCCATTATTACTGCCTGCCCTGCAACGAAGATTTTGTGCTGGTCAAGTTTAGACTTTGTAAAGAAAACTGACCACAACTTCACGGCCGCTGGCAGGCAGGCTGGCCCCCCAGAGAGTACCTACGTGGTACTACTAGGATCAGGAGAATACAATCATTTCGCGCGAGACTTTATTCTGTCCTAACGAGAGAGAACAGAAGAGAGACATGTTCCCTTCCAATATATTCTGTCTCCCTGCAAAAAGATGCGAGTACGTAACATTTATTTTTCTCTCTCATATTTTCCACTCTGTTGAAAGCAAGCCGGCGTGCAGAGACAGACTGCCACTCCCTGTAGCACGGAGAAGCATTTGTTGTCCTGGTTTACTGATCCTTGTTGTATTTTGTGTCAAATTTTGATCATAGATTTAACTAACAAAATGTTTTTGCATGTCATCAAAAATTATATCATTGAAAACTATGTTCAAATACGAATCCAACAATGTAATTTTTTTTGACATGCATTAATATTTTGTTAGTTAAATCTTTGATCAAATTCTGGCACACATTACAAAAGGGGACCAATAAACCATGACGGAGGTAGTATAAATCTTGGAGCAAAACAAACTTGATTAAAGACAATTTATATTTTTCATGTCTTTTTTTAGGCCTGCCTTTTTTAAGCGTCCAAACGTTGCTTTTAGATTTTAGTGATATCCTTTTTATGCATGCACTGGATTCCCACTTTCTAAAGGGAAAAAGAATGCAAGCACCCAAAAAGAGCCTTTTTGGTATATAAAAAAGAATAGTGACAACTTTTCTATCTTTCTTTGAACACAGTGTAATCAGAGTTGCTTTCATACACACATACATTTACCCTATAAACGCATGCATGCACACCCTATCCTATGAGCATCTTCGAGATACTGAGCCGACACAACATCTTCAGATTGACCAAGTCACCATAGATGGCTTGTAGTAGAGAGAACATCTCCTCCCACTGAACGAATATTGTCGAAAACCAGAAAAATGCGAGCATCGGTACCAAGTTTAGAACTTAAACCCGTCAGATTGATTCCACCATAAGAAGCCTAACCATCTGAGATAGGCTTAGTTAGCCACAACATGCGGCGATTGTGACCAACTTTTCTGTTTGTTTCTGTGGACGCCAACGTTTCAATGCAGCCACCATACTAACCTGTTAATTTAACAAGATGGTATAAGTGAACCCGGTTTGTCATTCTCCTAAAAGCTACTTTACTAATTTCAAAAATTCACAGGGGCACGCAAGTGCGGGGGCACACATCTGCCAAGCCGTTTCCGGCCATCCGATTGTCTCGCGATCCATGAAGTAGTTGGATCCCGCATGAGGGAATAGTAAGTTTTAAGTTTTAATCTTTGAAACTTATGATTTTGCATCAAAAAGTTGCGAGTTGAAACTTTAAGCGATTTTTTTGTATAAAAAGTTGTGATTTTGTCGGTCGCTCGTAGTAAGTTTCAAAGGTTGAAACTTAACAAAAAAAAATTAACTCCTCAAAATATATTCAAAGTAGATCTTATTTAAAAGCCCTCACGAGAAACACAAATATAAAAACAAAATTTAATTCAAACTTTCCATTTAAAATATATGAAAGATTGAAAATCAAAAGCGAAAAGAAAAAGCATGCGCGAAAGACTCGGTATTATACCTGGGCATCCTTCGGGCCGGGCCGAGCTTCGGACCAGGCCTGACCAAGCCCGAAGCCCGGCCCATCGCTGCAAAAGCCCGTCAGGCCTCGGGCCGGGCCTCGGGCCTCTTCGTTAAATGTCAAATATGGCGGGCCCGGGCCCGGCCTTCGGGCTCAAAATCCAGGCCCAGGCCCGGCCCACAGGCAACACCGGGCCTGGGCGGGTCGGGCCCATGGCCAGGTCTACTTGGTATCCTTACACTGCATGCCACAAATCATCCCCCCCCCCCCCCCCCCCCCCCCCCGGGCGCTAATTTGCCATCAAGTGAAGGTTAACTTTACTTTCGATGTGCACTTCCACACGAAATTGTCACATGTGACAATTCCTAGAAGATGCTCCTCTCATCGTGTCTTGGTTCGATTTTCTTCCCTCCACGCTTACCACTAGACCAAACCAACCGTTTCCTTATCAATGCCAACTACTAGCATTACCAAAATAAATATGCTTGACATCATGCTGCATCTTCCATCTCATTTAATTATAGTAGTCTCAAGATTTTCTCTTGTTCTTTTTTGAGTCCAGCCACGTTTTCCCTAGGGTTAAGGGAGAGATGTAACAAATGTAAAATAAGTAAAGCAGCTGTGCTAGTGTCGAGCTTATCTTATCCCCATATGCCATATGCATCCCCTCTTAAGCAACAGACTCCCCCGCATACGTCTTGTCGCACTCCGTGCATCGTGCGCTCTAAATTGTCTTCTATTGACTTCAACTTACTATTAATCAGCCATGAATTTTTTTTTCTTTCGAAAAGGAGGTTATCCCCCGGCCTCTGCATCAGAATGATGCATACGGCCATATTAATCAGCCATGAATGATGTGGCATGTTCATTTCTATTATTATTATTATAGATAATAGATATTACACTTTTTACGGAACAAGGCTTTCGCCCCATGAGGTCCATCTAACAAGTTCGGGTACATGAACAAGTTAGATAAATAAGTGTGTTGGGGCAACGACACAAACATGCCCTAAAAGAAAAAGGAAAAAAATTGACATAAGACCACATGTGGACGAAAGATCAATGGCCAGGAGGCGAAGCTTGTCGGGGCCATGCTGCGATCAGCGAGCATGCTGCCAAGCTAATCTTTGTCCCGCTTCCTAGAGAACGAGTGTCAGTGCTGTAAAAAGTCTAGAAATTTGAATATTGAGTTAGTGGCTTGTCGCAGAAAGACCCACTTGATAATCATCTTGTTACACGTCACCCAGAAGGTCCAGGTTATCACACTGAATGCTAACCAAAAGAGGCGTCTCCTCCTACAGGTACGATTGGCCTGAGTCTCCAAGAACTCAGCCCCATTTGAGGCTTGCCACTCAGACCCTAGCGCCTCATGTCCAAAGCTCAAGAGGAAGCGGGCAGCGTGATAGGCGAAGAAAATGTGGATCCCAGAGACGGGACACAACAAAGGGGCATAGCCCATAGCCAGAACCGTGCTGCTTGCCCACCTCCGTCCCCAAGGGGAGGCCGTCGTGTAGAAACTGCCATAAGAAAATCTTGATCTTCAAAGGAGGGAGCGCTTTCCACAAAGGTGTGGTGCACACAAGCGTCGGCACATAGCATAGGGCATGATATGTCGAGCCAACAGAAAAAGGCCCAACGAGGTGAGGTGCAAGATATAACGTCCGGAGGGTCCAGCGGAACCGGGGGGAGGTCCACCCGAAGGGTGGCGGGCAGACCAAGCGAAGGTTTCCTTGGGTCCAAATATCCGTCTGAACAAAATATTCTGATTCGCATTGTGGGCGGCCGAAGCAAACAAGGCAACCAAAAGCATCGGGTCCGAATAGATCACAAAAATATTAGAAAAGGGTTAAATGCACTGGAGGCCCTAAAAGTTTCATCGGAGTGTCAATTTGGTCTACCTCTTTCAATGAACGTTTATGTCCTAATTCTATGAGGTAAAAAAAAGTCATGATTCTATGGTAAGTTTTTCACCTGAGGTCCTTTTTTTTCCCGAGCGCTCTCTGACCTGCTCACGTGGCATGTTGATTGACTCCACGTCTGAAAGTGCATGTAGTCCCCATATGTGGTTTTGGTAATTGATGACAATCCTAATGGACTAATGTTTGCATTGAGTTATACATTTAAAGGAAAGTTCCATTTGCAATGCATGAATAATATTGGATGAATTGAACGATGTTTGTTCCATGGTGATGCAAGAAGGAGATCGAATGGATTCGGAATAGATGCCATATACATATAGTTGTACATCAAGATTGAGCTCAATGATTGAATCAAATATGATCAAGATGAATTTCGTGTGACAAACAAGATGTGATCTATACGGAGTCATTAAGGATCTCAGAGGTGCTCGTGCTTAGGATTATGAATTGAACCATGATGGATCAAGATCTTGAGAGAATGATTAAAGAGAAGAATTCTACATATGCTTGAAGATAGGATCATGATGAGCTCATATGTTGAGTCATGGATGATTATGTCTTGAAGCGAGTAATTCAAGTGAATAATTCATTATGTCTCTCAAGATGCTATGTTGGAGCATGGAAACCAGCAAATGATGTCCAATATGATATTCACGGAGAAACTTGATATGATCATGGTGAATTGAGATATTGGTGATCATGTCTTGAAGCAATGAAGCATAGTAAAGAGATCAGTAGGGCCTTCAAGACATAAAGATTAATCATGGAGTAAAGATAAATGTGACCAAGATGAAGATCAAAGATTGAACTCAAAGAGGGTCATCACACAAGCGCAAATGATGTACCACATGAGATCTTGTGGTATGGTACGTAATTGTCAATTACGCTTTGGGTACTAACCCATACTATGTGCTTTCTATATCTACATGGGTTAGGTGATTCTCATGGGATTGCATCAAGAGAAAGATTTCAAGTGTCCATGACAGTATGACATCAAGTGATGATGATCATGGTTGAAAAGGGCAAGCTTAAGATAAGCATCCTGAAGGATTACATGCTTGAAGCTTGTGTATGATCACATGATGGACATGTAAAGATATAATGCAATGAAATGATCCCCGCATGGCTTATAGGGAGCAATCCTTCATCAAATGTCGTGATGAAGGTTATGCCTCCATCTTGAGCCAAGGATAAAAGTCAACATCAAGCTCAAGTGGAATGCTCAAGTCAAATGTATTAGTTCCTTTGGTTGTAGTTGCATGGATCAACGACCATTGAAAAAGATATACGCCCAAGAATGGATTATCGGGGGCTATCTAGTGTAGCAATTTTATGATTCTTGAGTTATAGGGATCCCGCACTACTAAGAGGGGATCAAAGGTTTTCTTTATGGACTTGCTCAATTCAACAACTCCTACACACAATTCCACCCCGATCATATACATATATATCTATATCCAAAGCCAAAAGGGCTCACCGAATTTTATGACCAAACCTTTGCCTAGTTTGCATCATCCATTTTGGTTGATCTTGATTAGTTATCTATGTGAGGGCCTGGGGCTTTACACTAGATTCAAAACAAGCCCAAGATCATCAAAATCGGAGTCCAGATGAGAAAGTTATGCATGTTTTACTATTGGGGCGCGTGTAGTTTTTGGAGTGAAGTGCACTGTAGGTCCTCGAACTATTCAAGGGGTGTCACGTAGGTCCTCGAACTATGAAAATCATCATCCAGGTCCTCGAAGTGATGTAAGTGTGTCATTCAGGTCCAAAATCTGCCTGACCCCATCTGACTGGCCAGCTGGCGTCGTTAACCATGGACAGTGAACCGGTGAACAGTAAAATATCGTCCATGTCTAGTAACCTGATGAACAGCAATATCAAAAAAAAAAAAAGAAATTCGCGGATATGGAAATAATGTTCGCAAATATTTTTTTAAAATGTTCGCAAACAATATTAGAAAATGTTCGCGGATATGGAAATAATGTTGCGGATATTTTCAAATATTGTTTACGAACTTTTTTAAAGTCGCGAACATTTTTTTAAAGTCGCGAACCACAAATATTGTTCGCGAGTATGGAAAAAATGTTCACGACTTTAAAAAAATATTCACCAACGATGAATTTGGAAAAAATATTCCAGACTTTAAAAAAATGTTCGCGAACCATAAATTTGAATATTGTTCGCGAACCACAAATATTGTTCGTGGGTATAGAAAAAATATTCGCGACTTTAAAAAAATGTATGCGAAAAAATATTTGCCACTTTAAAATAATGTTCGCGAACGATAAATTTGAATATTGTTCGCGAACCACAAATATTTTTTGCGAACATTTAAAACAAAATATTGTTTGCGAACCATAAATTTCAAATTCACGAACCATAAATTTCAAATATTGTTTGCGAATATTTTAGACAAATATTCGCGGCTTTAAAGAAATGTTCGCGAACATTATTCCATATCCATGAATTTCTTTTCCTTTTTTTAATTTTTTTGATATTACTGTTCATCGGGCTACTGGACCTGGACGATATTTTACTGTTTACCGGTTCACTGTTCACGGTTAACGACGCCAGCTGGCCAGTCAGATGGGGTCACACAGGTTTTGGACCTGGATGACACACTTACAGCACTTCGAGGATCTAGATGACGATTTTCATAGTTCGAGGACCTACGTGACACCTTTGAAATAGTTCGAGAACCTACAGTGCACTTCACTCTAGTTTTTGTGATGGTCGGATGTCCGGGACTTGGTCGGATGTCCGGGCTCCTGAGATGCCCCGGATGTCCAGGATCCTCCAGGAAATCCGGCCGTCCATGTCCAGAAACCTTGCTGAAATGTTGGTTGTGCCCGCCAGATGTCCGGGGCCCCAACTTTGGCCAGATGTCCGGGCCTTGTACAATGGTCATGTTTTTCTGTGTATGTGTGCACATTTCTCAGCCGCCGGATGTCCGGCCCGACACAGCCACTTACTCTCAAACGGCTAGTTTTGGGGCCACACTATATATACCCCTTCACCACTTCGTGGAGGGGTCGAGCAACACATTCATATGAACCCTAGAACACAAAAAGGCTCCCTCTCACTTCTCCCACACCAAATATTAGATCCCGATGAGATTCATGAGAGTTCTTGAGATATTTTCCAATCAAGTGATAGATCCACCCCCTCTCCCTCTTGTGACCAATGGAATTTGTGATTTGAGCAAGTCTTGAGAATTTCCCCCTTGATCTTGTTACTCTTGGAGGTTGGAGACTCCTAGGCGGTAGGAGTGCTCCGGTGAGGAATCAACTTGTGATTGCCCCCGAAAAGTTTCTGAAGGTTTAGAGGCCGCCTCAAGGTCTACCACTAGTGGTTGATAAATGCCTTCGTGGTGTTTTCTCAATGGGAGAATAGGGTGAGCCTTCGTGGTGTTGGTGTGCCTTCATGGTAACATCCACCTCTCTAATGGTGACTAGCTTCCCTCCAAGGAAGTGAACATCGGGATACATCCTTGTCTCCTTGTCTTCGGTTATCTCTAACCCTATCCACTACTTGTGGTTTACTTTGGTCTCTTGACCTTGCATTCACTATATATTATTATCCTCATTACATTGTGTTGGCTATTTCCTTGTAGAGATTATTTAGGGCTACACTTTATATCCCATAATTCATACTTGCTACTATTGATATATCATGTGTTTAGTGTGAATTGCTAACTTGTGTCATACACTTCCATATCTTGTGATATTGCTCGAGTAAGTTCGTGTAACTTGTGCCTGCTAGTATCCTTGTTGTGCGCATCTTATTTAGATCAAGTTGTTGGTGCACTTAGTTGAGCCTAGAATATTTAGGATTTCTGCTTGAAAAGTATCCGCTTAGTTTATTTCTGCATTAGGATAAAGCCAAATCCATAGAAGTTTTTAAAAATGCCTATTCACCCCCCTCTAGGCGACATCGTGGTCCTTTGAATTGGTATCAGAGCTAGGTCTCTCCTTATTAGGCTTCACCACCTAGAGAGTATCAATGTCGACTAGTGAGTTATTGCACAATGACACCTTTGATTTTGATGGAACAAATTATCATTTGTGGAGAATTCGCATGCTTTGTCGCTTTCGTCCATGGGTCCAAATGCTTTGCGAATTGTTCTTGTAGGAATTTCTATTGCAAAGGATGGTCCTTCTCCATCTTTTAAGGATACATATCTTCATTGTGATACTTCTCTTGCCATTCATCAAACTATAACCTTTGAAGTGTTTAAGGAAATCTCGACTTGCAAGTCGGCTCATGAGGCTTGGACCAAACTTGAAGATATATATGGTGGGTCCAATCTTGATGAAGACAATATTCTTTTCGGGGAGTTAATGGAGGAGTTCTCCACATTTTTAAATCATGAAGAACTCTCTATTGCTTCCACCTCCGATTACTTGCATACTTTAACGTCTTCTACTTCAGCAACATGTGGCGTGCCACAAGGTAATGACATGGTGAGTGAAGAAATAACCTGTGATGATGGTGTTAAGCTCATTATTGATGATCTTGCTTGTGTAGATGCTAGTGATGTATCTTCTATCAACTTGAGCATTTCTAGCACCACAAATAGTATAAATTATTGTGTTAAATAGTCCATGCATATCCCCTAAAAATTCCTTGACATGATGATATGTTTGAGTTCCCGTGTTACCATGATCGAAATGCTTTGGTTTCCCCTAGTTGTTCTATGACTAACTATGTAGAGGAAATCAAGAAAGATGAGGCACACTTGATTGATGAATAACCCGCTTCTCCAAAAGAATAATCATCAACCCACTTTGTTCACATGTGCCTCATGGCAAGAGGTAATGATGAGGTATCATATTCTCTTAGTGATAATGATGATAGTTGTAATGAAGATGATGATGATGACTTGACTCAAAATCTCTATGAGATTAGGAAAACTCTTCATAGAGCTAAAAATAACACTTATAAAAGGTTCCAAGATGTTCTTGCTTGCTTTGAAAAACGTACTGATTTATTTCTAAATGAGCAAGCTAAAAGTGAACAACTTGAACATGAACTTGCTAAGGCTCATCAAATGTTTAGAGACTTAAGATCTTCAAAAGAAGAGACTGAAATTACTCATGGTAAACTTAAAGATGATTTTGAGCTCCTTCTCCTGGAATGCAATAATGTCAAGGGAGATCTCATCAAACTCTCTAACTCTCATGAGGAGCTTCGATCAACTCATGAGAAGTCTCTGATTGCTACTTGTGTCAGCGTTCTAGGATCAGGGGTACCCAGACTTGCCTGCCTACGGCCCAGCGCATGGCCCGGTACGGCCCAGTTACAAGACTCTGCGAGCAAGACCCTCGCGAGCCCCCCCCCCCCCGGCCTCGCGAGGCGACACCAAGACCTCCCGAGGGGCGGCTTCCCGAGGAGCAGAGATCTCTATGCAGGTACCCTGCCTCACGAGGCTCGCGATGATGTGAGCCATGACGACCAAGGCCAGGCGGGCGCCAGCGGGCGCAGGGGAGGACAGTTTCCTCTTTGGTGCTAAGGAGGCAAGGACCAGCGTGGGTTCTCGAGGGATCCCCCAAAGGTTTCCATTCCGGTGCAATGAGACCAAGACCACGAGCTCGGCAGGACGGATGTCATCACCGAGCCCACCACTGCGTCATGGCCAGAAGCTTTGCAGGCAAAGACCACCTTTCGTCAGGATAAGATGTACCTCTTGTCCCCTTTCAAATTGGCCATTGTGGAATCCCTTCCCGCCAAAGCTATAAGGGAAGAGGACCAAGGCCACTATAAAGATAGGCTAGTCTCCACCGTAGAGAAGGGCGATTCTCGGGTGACTCTCCAGGAGATCCTCTTCGGGCAGATCCATCCTCTCACCCACTGAGCCCTCGCGAGGCTGCTCATCCACTATACTAGTCCATCCTCAACCTCCTCGTGAGGCTAATCTACCACAAAGCATGAGTAGGGTTTTACACCGCAAGGTGGCCCGAACCTGGGTAAACTGTTGTGTCCCCTCTTTCCCCGCTCGCATGAACTCGATGAGGCCAAGCCATGGAGCGATGAGATTGAGGCTACGGCTAGGCTAGATCTTCGTACACGCCCCAGAGTTTGAATCTTGTTGGGTCCGCGGAGCCCCGATTCCGACATTTGGCGCGCCAGGTAGGGGCGTGTCGAAAGTCCCTTCCGCTTCGCTTTGATTCTGCTTCGTCGCTCCCATGGCTGACGTCCACCGAGTTCACGCCGAACGCCGGGCCGCTCGCGTCGCCTAGACGACGCCCGTGGGCCGCGGTGTTCCGCGCCGCTCCGCTTCTCCCGCAGCTAACGCTGCCACCGACCTTGCTACTCATGAGCGGCAGGACTCTTCGCTGCCGCCCTCCGTGCAGCGTGATGGCCGCACCGCCACTCCTTCCCTCACCCACGTCACGGCTCGTCTTCCCATGCTCGTCGCGGGCCGGCGAACCCGTAGGCTGCGCTGCTCATGGCGCGTGAGCTGCTGCGCTATCGTCTCACCGACAAGGGCTACGACGCCTGGCTGGTCCGCATCACCGAGCTCGTCAACGCCGCCGGTGAGGCCCCGTCACCGTCCTACTCACTCCGTCCCCCGCTCTCCCGTGCGGGCGACGTACCTCACGGCACGCCTCCGCCTCCTCCTCTGCGCAACGCCAACGCGCGCCGTGCGGGGCACCTGCGCCGGCACGAGATGAGGCCAGCTTCCAAGTGGTGCAGCAGCCGCAGTACGACGCGCGTGCGCTCCCCGCACCGCCACGCCAGCACCAAGACCGGGCAGCTCTGGAGGCTGCAGCGCATGGGCATCAGGATCATGCTCCACTCGCTTGGGCCGCGCTCGTAAGCACGACGGGCTGCCGTGCCTTCACACCAGAGCTGCGCCGCGTCGTTTGGCCCGGCAAGTTCAAGCCAGACCTGCCCCCGTGCTATGATGGCACCCTGGACCTTGTAGAGTTCCTCCATCTCTACTCGCTGAGCATCGAGGCGGCGAATGGCGACGACATGGTCATGGCGAACTGGTTCCCCATGGCTCTTAAGGACGGCGCGCGCTCCTGGCTCTTGCACCTCCCTGAGGTGTCAATCTCCTCTTGGGATGAGCTTCGCGAGCATTTCATCGCCAACTTCCAGGGCACCCGCGACCGCGCTCTCACCGTCAATGACCTGCGGCGCGTGAAGCAGCAACCGGGTGAAACCCTCCACAAGTATACTCAACGCTTCATCAACGTTTGCCTCAAGATCCCGAAAGCCTCGGACGAAGCCATCATCTTGGCGTTCACCGAGGGCGTCACGGACGTCAAGATGAGCGAGGAGCTCGCCATCCGTGATGACCTGTGCACGCCGCTGGAGATGTTCAACTTGGTGGACAGATGCGCTAGGGCGGAAGAAGGCCGTCTCTCCCTCCTCAAGCTCTCTGACGTCGATCGCGAAGACAAGAAGGCCAAGGCCAAGGAGGGAAAGTGCAAGGGCCCCACCGTGCTCGCAACAGAGCCTGAGTTGAATTGTGGCCGCGACCGCGACGACCCAGCCATGGATAACCACCCTTTCTGCGTCTTCCACAACGTTCACACCCACAACACCAACGACTGGCAGGAGCTCAGGGCGCTCCGGGACGAGCGCCTGAGCCGCCACCCCGAGCGCGGCAACCGTGCCTATGGCCGTGGAGGAAGCCGCTGGGACAACCGCAACCCTCGTCAGGACTGGCATGACCAGCCTCGCGAGGATCGCTGGCGTGATTAGCCTCGCAATGGCCCCTGGCGTGATCAGCCTCGTGAGGCCCATCCTCAGGGCAACGCCGGCCTCCCTCCACTGCCGCTGCCACCAAGGAGGAACGACGACAACCATCAGGACAATGGGGCTGGGGGCTTCCAAGAACCTCGCGCGATTGCCTGCATCCTTGGCGGTGCCCAGGCGCCCGCCTCGAACCGCATCTTCAAGCAGTTCTCCCGCGAGGTGAACGCAGTCCTCCCGAAGCTTGAGGCCATGCGCCCCCTGAGGTGGTCGCAGTACGCCATCACCTTCGACTCCAAGGATCACCTCAGGTGCGTGGCCACTGCCGGCGCGCTTCCTATGCTTTGCACGCCCACCATCAGCAACGTCTCTGTCACCAAGACTCTCATCGACGGCGGTGTAGGTCTCAACGTGCTCTCTGTCGAGACCTTCGAGACGCTTCAGGTGCCCTATGACCAGCTCATGCCCACCAGGCCATTCTTTGGGGTGACTAACGGTTCCACTGCCCCCCTGGGGCAGGTGCGTCTCCCTGTTACCTTCGGCAAGTGCGACAACTACCACACCGAGCTCATCGACTTCGACGTCGCCCACATCGGCCTCCCGTACAATGCCATCCTCGGCTAACCTGCCCTCGCCAAGTTCATGGCGGAAACCCACCATGGCTACAATGTCCTCAAGATGCCAGGATGCAGCGGCGTCATCACGGTCGCCTGCGACGAGAAGGACGCGGTCTGTTCTCTCGAGCATGCCTACCGTGCCGCGGCAGCCGAGAACTCTGATGACGAAGGTGACATCCTGCCTCCCGAGGCCACCCCCGCGAAGAAGAAGCAGCATCTCCACAAGAGCCGTCCGGAGACCAAGAAACCCGCTGGCATCGCCTCAGGCTCCGCGCCCGCTATTGGGGTTCCTCTTTCTCCCGCATAGGAATGCGCGCCTGGCGCCTCCTTCAGGATGGGCTCGGGGGCTTCCGTCTGGAGAGCCTCTGACCTGACCAGTGCGACGAGGGAGGTGTTCGGGCACCACTTGGAGGCGTGCTTTGATGCACGCCCCCACGAGCAAGGAGCACGGCGCGAGGCGCCAGGGGCACGCGAATTCATCACCAAGGCGATCAAGGAGCTTCAGGAGGTGCAAGCCATGCGCGGCGAGTGTCGCCCCGCACGGCCCGCTAGCACAGCTGCAGCCCCCGACATGGGTGGCGAGCTACGCTTCTGCGTCCACATCCCGGGCCTCAATAGGGCCGCTTTGCAGTACCTCTTCTGGCCGTCGCGCGTCGGCCGGAGTGGGGGCTACCCCTGTAGCTATGTCCGCATGCCGTTCGGCCAGCTGAACGTGGGCACCTCGTACCAGCGCCTAGCGCAGCGTGCTATGGCGTCTCACGAGGCCAGGCGCTCGGCGGTCGCACCTCAGGAGGCCCCGGACCCTCGCGAGCCCCCTAGGCCTCGCGGGTCCCCCAGGCCTCCGGAGCCGCTCGGCTCATGAGGAGCAATCTCCACGGCTCGCATCTTTAGCTGCCTCGACGCTTCTTTAACACTGGTGCCAGGTGACTTTTTGGTTTGTTCAGTTGAGGGTGCCTCCCAGGCTGCATTATCCTCAGACTGTAAGGGTACGCCCCTGCAGTCATGGCATTTCGTCCATGTACCTTGAACCAATTACGCTCTTCATGAGCTTCTGTGGCTGATTAACCCTGTCGCTGATGTATATCACTTCTGGAGTCGCCTCTGCGGGCTTCGCGCGTTGCCAGCTCTACCCTTGAACATCCCACGAGAGGGGGCTACCGGCACGGCGCCTGTGCTCGGGCCCGTCCCTACAGGGCTGAAAAACCTAAGAGACTGAGCTCTGGCTCACGGGCCAGCCCCGTGAATGTCACCTCACCAGGTCCTTAGTGCCTTCGTCTTTCTCACGGAACGATCATTTGCAGATTAGCAAACGCACACCGCCTCTCGTATTTCGTAATTTGCTAACATGCAGGATCCTCAGGAGATAGGCGCTTGAACGGCCTTGACGACGCCTTGCTGCTTCAGGAAGACCCACCTCGTTGGGCAGAAGTTCTGCCCGCAAAAGGCTAAGTAAACCACTTCATATACCGCATGTCGCTGGTTAAAGCCCTTTCCCGGACACCTCCGTGGGGCGAACCGCTCCTTTTTCGCGCAAACCGCTTGCACGTTAAAAGGGGGGCTCTTGAGCATCACGCCTCAGGAGCCCCTACTGGCTCTCAGGCCCTCACCCCTGGCCTTGTTCCAGGCATCACGACCTGACATACCAGCGGCGGCTGAGCTCGCCTGAGGGCCGGGTCCTGAAAACATAGAGCACCTTGGTAAGCAATAAAAGGAGGGGCAAACCACGCATGAGGGCACGGAAAGTGGGGCGCGGCCCGGCCACGTGGGCACCGCTCGAAACGCTAAAGTACATCAATTCCCTTCACACATCCCTAGCGGGGTCTGCCTTGATGCGTTTCAGGACGAAAGCAGAGGACCAGGCCCCAGGAAAGCACGCCCTGACGACTCAGGAGCACCTCGTGGATCGTGAGCACCCAGAGCTAAGTCAGCCTCTCCACGCCAGGCGCGAGCCCTACTACTAATACCATGCCTCTGTTCCCGCGACCTCGTTTGGGTGAAAGTCCTTCTCCGTCCGAAGGCTGCCTCTGCGTCAAGGGGGACCTCCTGAGCATCTCGCCTCAGGAGCTCTTACCGAAACTCGGGTCACTCACCTCCTGGCCTTGCACACGGCATCGCGACCTGGCATACCAACGATGGCAGAAGCTTACCTGGGGACTGATGGAAATATGCCCTAGAGGCAATAATAAAGTTGTTATTATTATATTTTCTTATTCATGATAAAGGTTTATTATTCATGCTAGAATTGTATTGCTCAAAAACTTAAATACATGTGTGGATACATAAACAAATACCCTGTCCCTAGTAAGCCTCTACTAGACTAGCTCGTTGATCAAAGATGGTTAAGGTTTCCTAACCATAGACATGTGTTGTCACTTGATAACGGGATCACATCATTAGGAGAATGATGTGATGGACAAGACCCATCCGTTAGCTTAGCATATGATCGTTCAGTTTATTGCTATTGCTTTCTTAATGTCAAATACATATTCCTTCGACTATGAGATCATGCAACTCTCGGATACTGGAGGAATACCTTGTGTGCTATCAAACATCACAACATAACTGGGTGATCATAAAGATGCTCTACAGGTATCTCTGAAGGTATCTGTTGAATTGGCATGGATCGAGATTATGATTTGTCACTCCGTGTATCGGAGAGGTATCTCTGGGCCCTCTCGGTAATACAGCATCACAAGAAGCTTGCAAGCAAAGTGACTAAGGAGTTAGTTACAAGATGATGTATTACGGAACGAGTAAAGAGACTTGCCGGTACCGAGATTGAACTAGGTATGAAGATACCGACGATCGAATCTCGGGCAAGTAACATACCGACAGACAAAGGGAATTACGTATGTTGTCATAAAGATTCGACCGATAAAGATCTTCGTAGAATATGTAGGAACCAATATGGGCATCCAGGTCCTGCTATTGGTTATTGACCGGAGAGCCGTCTCGGTCATGTCTACATCATTCTCGAACCCGTAGGGTCCGCACGCTTAACGTTCATTGACGATAGTATTATATGAGTTATGTATGTTGGTGACCGAATGTTGTTCGGAGTCTGGGATAAGATCACGGACATGACGAGGAGCTCCAGAATAGTCCGGAGGTAAAGATTGATATATGGGATAATAATGTTTGGCTTCCGAAAGGGTTCCGGAAATCATCGGAAGGGGTTCGGATGTTTCCCGAAATGTTCGGGTACGAGAACACTTTATTTGGGCCAAGGGGTAAAGCCCATGAGGTTTTTGGAAGGAGCAAAAGGAAGTTTTGCGGAGGCCAGGGGCCAGACGCCAGGGACCCTGGCGTCTGGTCCTGGAGTCCGAGAAGGACTCTTGCCTTTGGGGCAAAACCGACTTTGAGGAGGTTTTTACTCCAAGTTTCGACCCCAGGGCTCAACATATAAATAGAGGAGCAGGGCTAGCACCCAGGACACATCAAGATTCACCAAGCCGTGTGCCGGCAACCCTGTCCCCTCTAGTTTATCCTCCATCATAGTTTCCGCTGTGCTTGGCGAAGCCCTACGGAGATTGTTCTTCACCACCACGGTCACCACGCCGTCGTGCTACCGGAACTCATCTACTACTTCGCCTCTCTTGTTGGATCGAGAAGGCGAGGACGTCATCGAGCTGAACGTGTGCTGAACACGGAGGTGTCGTACGTTCGGTACTTGATCGAAACGGATCATGAAGGTGTACGACTACATCAACCGCATTGATAAATGCTTCCGCTTAGTGATCTTCAAGGGTATGAAGATGATCTCCCCCTCTCGTAGATATGCATCTCCATGGATAGATCTTGCGTGTGCGTAGAAATTTTTTGTTTTCCATGCAACGTTCCCTAACAGTGGCATCCGAGCTAGGTCTATGCGTAGATGATATGCACGAGTAGAACACAAAGGAGTTGTGGGCGGTGATGGTCATACTGCTTACCACCAACATCTTATTTTGATTCGGCGGTATTGTGGGATGAAGCAGCCCAGACCAACCATACATGTCTACGCACATGAGACCGATTCCACCGGCTGACATGCAACTTGTTTTGCATAAAGGTGGCTGGCGGGTGTCTGTTTCTCCTACTTTAGTTGAATCGAATTTGACTATGGCCGGTCCTTGAAGAAGGTTAAAACAACAAACTTGATAATCACCGTTGTGGTTTTTGCATAGTTAAGAACGGTTCTTGCTAGAAGCTCGTAGCAGCCATGTAAAACTTGCAACAACAAAGTAGAGGACGTCTAACTTGTTTTTGCAGGGCATGTTGTGATGTGATATGGTCAAGACGTGATGTGATATACGTTGTTGTATGAGATGATCATGTTTTGTAATATCAACAACCGGCAGAGGCCTTAGGGTTGTCTCTTAATTATTGTATGAAGTGCAAGCGCCATGTAATTGCTTTACTTTATCGCTATGCATTAGCAATACTTGTAGAAGCAATAGTTGGCGAGACGACCCCGACGCAACGATGGAGATCAAGGTGTCGAGCCGGTGACGATGGAGATCATGACGATGCTTTGGATATGGAGATCAAAAGCAAAAGATGATGATGGCCATATCATGTCACATATTTTTGATTGCATGTGATGTTTATCCTTTATGCATCTTATTTTGCTTAGAACGGCGGTAGCATTATAAGATGATCCCTTCACTAAATTTCAAGATAAAAGTGTTCTCCCCGAGTATGCACCATTGCCAAAGTTCGTCGTTTCGAAGCACCTCATGATGATCGGGTGTGATAGACTCTACGTTCACATACAACGGGTGTAAGACAGTTTTGCACATGCAGAATACTTGGGTTAAACTTGACGAGCCTAGCATGTACAAACATGGTCTCGGAACACTGGAGACCGAAAGGTCAAACGTGAGTCATATAGTAGACATGATCAACATAGAGATGTTCACCATTGATGACTACCCCATCTCACGTGATGATCGGACATGGGTCAGTTGATTTGGATCATGTATCAGTTAGATAACTTGACGGATGTTTATTTAAGTGGGAGTTCATTAGTAATTTGATTAATTGAACTTAATTTATCGTGAACTTAGTCTTAATAGTTTAGCATATCTATGTTGTAGATCAATGGCCCGTGCTATCGTTCCCCTGAATTTTAATGCATTCCTAGAGAAAGCTAAGTTGAAAGATGATGGTAGCAACTACACGGACTTGGTCCGTAACTTGAGGATTATCCTCATTGCTGCATAGAAGAATTATGTCCTTGATGCACCGCTAGGTGACAGACCTGCTGCAGGAGCTACTGCAGATGTTATGAACATCTGGCAGACTCGATCTGATGACTACTCAATAGTTCGGTGTGCCATGCTTGACGGCTTAGAACCGGGACTTCAAAGACGTTTTGAACGTCACGGGGCATATGAGATGTTCCAAGAGCTGAAGTTGATATTTCAAGTTAATGCCCGGGTTGAGAGATATGAAGTCTCCAACAAGTTCTATAGCTTCAATATGGAGGAGAATAGTTCTGTCAGTGAACACATACTCAAAATGTCTGGGTATCATAACCACTTGACTCAGCTGGGAATTGATCTTCTAGTTGAGAGTGTTACTGATAGAGTTCTTCAGTCACTGCCACCAAGCTATAAAGGCTTCGTGATGAAATATAATATGCAAGGGATGACGAAAATGATTCCCGAGCTCTTCGCAATGCTTAAGGGCGCGAAGGTAGAAATCAAGAAGGAGCATCAAGTGTTGATGGTTAACAAGACCACTAGTTTCAAGAAAAAGGGCAAGGGAAAGAAAGGGAACTTCAAGAAGAATGGCAAGCAAGTTGCCGGTCCCGTGAAGAAGCCCAAAGTTGGACCCGAGCCTGGAACTGAGTGATTCTACTACATAGGAAGTGGTCACTGGAAGCGGAACTGCCCCAAATACTTGGCGGATAAGAAGGATGGCAAAGTGAACAAAGGTATATTTGATATACATGTTATTGATGTGTACCTTACTAATGCTCGTAGTAGCACCTGGGTATTTGATACTGGTTCGGTTGCTCATATTTGTAACTCGAAACAGGAGCTACAGAATAAGCGAAGATTGGCTAAGGACGAGGTGACGATGCGCGTCGGGAATGGTTCCAAGGTCGATGTGATCGCCGTCGGCACGCTACCTCTACATCTACCTTCGGGATTACTTGTAGACCTCAATAATTGTTATTTGGTGCCAGTGTTGAGCATGAACATTATATCTGGATCTTGTTTATTGCAAGACGGTTATTCATTTAAATCGGAGAATAATGGTTGTTCTATTTATGTGAGTAATATCTTTTATGGTCATGCACCCTTGAGGAATTGTCTATTCTTGTTGAATCTCGATCGTAGTGATACACATATTCATAATATTGGTGCCAAAAGATGCAAAGTTTATAATGATAGTGCAACATACTTGTGGCACTGCCGTTTAGGTCATATTGGTGTAAAGCGCATGAAGAAACTCCATGCGGATGGACTTTTGGAATCACTTGATTATGAATCATTTGATACTTGCGAACCATGCCTCATGGGCAAGATGGCTAAAACTCAGTTCTCCGGAACAATGGAGCGAGCTAATGACTTATTGGAAATAATACATACCGATGTATACGGTCCGATGAGTGTTGAGGCACGTGGCGGGTATCGTTATTTTCTGACCTTCATAGATGATTTGAGTAGATATGGATATATCTACTTGATGAAACACAAGTCTGAAACATTTGAAAAGTTCAAGGAATTTCAGAGTGAAGTAGAGAATCATCGTAACAAGAAAATAAAGTTTCTATGATCTGATCGCGGAGGCGAATATTTCAGTTACGATTTTGGCCTTCATTTAAAACAAAATGGAATTGTTTCACAACTCACGCCACCTGGAACACCACAGCGTAATGGTGTGTCTGAACGTCGTAATCGTACTTTTTTAGATATGGTGCATTCTATGATGTCTCTTACCGATTTACCGCTATCGTTTTGGGGTTATGCATTAGAGACAGCCGCATTCACATTAAATAGGGTACCGTCTAAATCCGTTGAGATGACACCGTATGAACTATGGTTTGGCAAGAAACCTAAGCTGTCGTTTCTTAAAGTTTGGGGATGAAACACTTATGTCAAAAGGCTTCAGCCTGATAAGCTCGAACCCAAACCGGAGAAGTGCGTCTTCATAGTATACCCTAAGGAAACTATTGGGTACACCTTCTACCACAGATCCGAAGGCAAGGTCTTTGTTGCCAAGAATGAGTCCTTTCTAGAGAAGGAGTTTCTCTCAAAAGAAGTGAGTGGGAGGAAAGTAGAACTTGATGAGGTAATTATACCTTCTCTTGAATTGGAAAGTAGCACATCAGAGAAAACCATTCCCATGATGCCTACATGAACTGGAGGGGAAGCTAATGATGATGATCATGAAACTTCGGATCAAGTTACTACTGGACCTCATAGGTCGACCAGAGCATGTTCCGCACCAGAGTGGTACGGTAATCCTGTCCTGGAAGTTATGTTATTAGACCATGGTGAACCTATGAACTAAGAAGAAGCTATGATGAGCCCAGGTTCTGATAAATGGCTTGAGGCCATGAAATCTGAGATAGGATCCATGTATGAGAACAAAGTATGGACTTTGGTGGACTTGCCCGATGATCGGCAAGCCATTGAGAATAAATGGATCTTCAAGAAGAAGACTGATGCTGATGGTAATGTCACTATCTACAAAGCTCGACTTGTCACAAAAGGTTTTCGACAAGTTCAAGGGGTTGACTACGATGAGACTTTCTCACCCGTAGCGATGCTTAAGTCGGTCCGAATCATGTTAGCAATTGCCGCATTTTATAATTATGAAATCTGGCAAATGGATGTCAAAACTGCATTCCTTAATGGATTTCTTAAAGAAGAGTTGTATATGATGCAACCAGAAGGTTTTTTCGATCCTAAAGGTGCTAACAAAGTGTGCAAGCTCCAGCGATCCATCTATGGACTGGTGCAAGCATCTCGGAGTTGGAATATACGCTTTGATGAGGTGATCAAAGCATATGGTTTTATACAGACTTACGGTGAAGCCTGTATTTACAAGAAAGTGAGTGGGAGCTCTGTAGCATTTCTGATATTATATGTAGATGACATATTGTTGATTGGAAATGATATAGAATTTCTGGATAGCATAAAGGATACTTGAATAAGAATTTTTCAATGAAAGACCTCGGTGAAGCTGCTTATATATTGGGCATCAAGATCTATAGGGATAGATCGAGACACTTAATATGACTTTCACAAAGCACATACCTTGACAAAGTTTTGAAGAAGTTCAAAATGGATCAGTCAAAGAAAGGGTTCTTGCCTCGAAAGTGCTCTTTTGATCCCGAGTTCATATGCTCCCACATGAACAGTAAAATCGAAAAAATTCAAAAAAATCTGAATTTTTTTTTTGTGATAAACATTGATGAATGTTCTAACTGCACACAAATTTTAGGTCGAAATGACATTCGTGGAGGTCTGGGCAAAAATAACAAAATCGATGCTCCAAAATGCTTCCAACAATAGTCTTTTTGGACCATCGATTTTATTTTTTTTGCCCAGACTTCCACGAATGTCATTTCGACCTGAAATTTTGCACGCAGTTAGCAAATTTATCAATGTTCATCACAAAAAAAATTCAGATTTTTTTGAATTTTTTTACTATTTTTTTTGCATTTTACTGTTCATGCGGTAGCATATGAGCTCGGGATCAAATACTCCATGTCCTTCTTGCCTGTGTTACAAGGTGTGAAATTTAGTCAGACTCAAAGCCCGACCACTGCAGAAGATAGAGAGAAAATGAAAGTCATTCCCTATGCCTTAGCCATAGGTTCTATCATGTATGCTATGCTGTGTACCAGACCTGATGTGTAGCTTGCCATAAGTTTGGCAGGGAGGTACCAAAGTAATCCAGGAGTGGATCACTGGACATCGGTCAAGAATATCCTAAAGTACCTGAAAAGGACCAAGGATATGTTTCTCGTTTATGGAGGTGACGAAGAGCTCATCGTAAATGGTTACGTCGATGTTAGCTTCGACACTGATCAGGATGACTCTAAGTCACAAACCAGATACGTATTTATATTGAATGGTGGAGCTGTCAGTTGGTGCAGTTCCAAGAAGAGAGTCGTGGTGGGATCTACATGTGAAGCGGAGTACATAGCTGCTTCGGAAGTAGCGCATGAAGGAGTTCATATCCGATCTGGGTGTAATACCCAGTGCATCGGGTCCAATGAAAATCTTTTGTGACAACACTGGAGCAATTGCCCTAGCGAAGGAATCTAGGTTTCACAAGAGAACCAAACACATCAAGAGACGCTTCAACTCCATTCGTGAAAAGGTGAAGGATGGAGACATAGAGATTTGCAAAATACATACAGATCTGAATGTAGCAGACCCGTTGACTAAGCCTCTTCCGTGAGGAAAACATGATCAGCACCAAGACTCCATGGGTGTTAGATTCATTACAATGTAATCTAGATTATTGACTCTAGTGCAAGTGGGAGACTGGTGGAAATATGCCCTAGACGCAATAATAAAGTTGTTATTATTATATTTCCTTTTTCATGATAAAGGTTTATTATTCATGCTAAAATTGTATTGATCGGAAACTTAAATACATGTGTGGATACATAAACAAATACCGTGTCCCTAGTAAGCCTCTACTAGACTAGCTCGTTGATCAAAGATGGTTAAGGTTTCCTAACCATAGACATGTGTTGTCACTTGATAACGGGATCACATCATTAGGAGAATGATGTGATGGACAAGACCCATCCGTTAGCTTAGCATATGATTGTTCAGTTTATTGCTATTGCTTTCTTAATGTCAAATACATATTCCTTCGACTATGAGATCATGCAACTCCCGGATACCGGAGGAATACCTTGTGTGCTATCAAACATCACAACGTAACTGGGTGATCATAAAGATGCTCTACAGGTATCTCCGAAGGTGTCTGTTAAATTGGCATGGATCGAGATTAGGATTTGTCACTCCGTGTATCGGAGAGGTATCTCTGGGCCCTCTCGGTAATACAGCATCATAAGAAGCTGGCAAGCAAAGTGACTAAGGAGTTAGTTACAAGATGATGTATTACGGAACAAGTAAAGTGACTTGGCGGTAACGAGATTGAACTAGGTATGAAGATACCGACGATTGAATCTCGGGCAAGTAACATACCAACAGACAAAGGGAATTACGTATGTTGTCATAAAGGTTCGATCGATAAAGATCTTCGTAGAATATGTAGGAACCAATAAGGGCATCTAGGTCTCGCTATTGGTTATTGATCGGAGAGGCGTCTCGGACATGTCTACATCATTCTCGAACCCGTAGGGTCCGCACACTTAACGTTCATTGACAATATAGTATTATATGAGTTATGTATGTTGATGACCGAATGTTGTTCGGAGTCCGGGATAAGATCACGGACATGACGAGGAGCTCCGAAATAGTCCGGAGGTAAAGATTGATATATGGGATAATAGTGTTTGGCTTCCGGAAGGGTTCCGGAATTCACCGGAAGGGATTTCAGATGTTTCCCGAAATGTTCGGGTACAAGAACACTTTATTTGGGCCAAGGGGTAAAGCCCATGAGGTTTTTGGAAGGAGCAAAAGGAAGTTTTGCGGAGGCCAGGGGCCAGACGCCAGGGACCCTGGCATCTGGGTCCAGACGCCGGGAACCCTGGCGTCTGGTCCTGGAGTCCGGGAAGGACTCTTGCCTTTGGGGCAAAACCGACTTTGAGTAGGTTTTTACTCCAAGTTTCAACCCCATGGCTCAACATATAAATAGAGGGGCAGGGCTAGCACCCAAGACACATCAAGATTCACCAATCCGTGTGCTGGCAACCCCGTCCCCTCTAGTTTATCCTCCGTCATAGTTTCCGTTGTGCTTGGCGAAGCCCTGCGGATATTGTTCTTCACCACCACCGTCACCACGCCGTCGTGCTGCCGGAACTCATCTACTACTTCGCCTCTCTTGCTAGATTGAGAAGGCGAGGACATCATCGAGCTGAAAGTGTGCTGAACGCGGAGGTGCCGTACGTTCGGTACTTGATCGGGACGGATCGTGAAGGTATACAACTACATCAACCGAGTTGGTAAATTCTTCCGCTTAGCGATCTTCAAGGGTATGAAGATGCTCTCCCCCTCTCATAGCTATGCATCTCCATGGATAGATATTGCGTGTGTATAGAAATTTTTTGTTTTCCATGCAGCGTTCCCCAACAGGTACTGGGTCCCAGCGACGCAGGGCACTAAGCTATCGCGAGAAGGAAAGGGCTTGAGCTTAAACGAGAGACGCCAACACAACTTAGAAATGCAATAAAATGTTAAGATAAAAGGCGAGTTCACCGTGGTTTCTTACACGCCCCTGTGGGGCCCTTCATGACTTCTAGTGCAGGAAACAAAAACAAAAAGAAACGGCCTCCCGAGGGCCACGACTCCTGAGGCGCTGGCTCCGGCGCCGCGGCGCCTAGTCGGAATCCTCCTCTCCTTGATTGGGGCGCGGCGACGTGGTGGCTCGTCGTGGTCGTCGTCGCCCGAGCTTCCCCCGGAGGTAGCGTCGTCGCCGCTGAAGGCATTGTGGCCACCGCCAAGGGCAAGTCCGCCACGGGTGCCGTCGCCGGGAGAAGGGTCGTCGCTACCACTGTCATCGCTCTCCGGGCAGCATTCCATGCGCCTGCCGTCTTCCCCGAAGATCTTGACGAAGAGTATCGCTGCCCCGTCGTACTTGAAGTGGAGGGTGTGCCTCCCCTTCAAGCCACGGCGTGGGCGAGCGTCTGCCACCCGTGGGTCACTTAGACGTAGCCTGAGGGGGTGGCCTCAACCTCCGCCCATGAAGACCGGTTGCAGCAGCCATCAGGCTGCAGCCAGAGCCCGACGGGTCCTCTCGCCGGCAGCTCCTTCGCGAAAGAGTGCGGGAGCCGGATCCAGGTGCCTGGCGGCCTCTACATCCACACCAGGAACTCGCGGGCCATGCCATCCGAGTGGGCCCGCGGGCAAAGTGGACGGGCGGCCGCCACGCGCCTCCCCCCTCGGCCTCGGCCTCCACGGCTTCCATGGCCGTGCCCGCGGGAAGGATTCCTCTCACGGTTGTCAGAACCGATGCGGACCCCCGGCGACGCATGTTCCCGCCCCTGAGGAACCGCCACGGACATCGCTGTGGGCTTGCGAGGGCAGCTGCGCCCCCTCTTTGGCGGAGGCGCCTCTGGCTCCTCCCTAGGCGCCTTCCATTTCTCCTCGGCGGTGAACCTCCTTACTGGCGCCATGGTTGCCTCAGCAAGATGGCTGCTGCGGCAAGGATTGAAGGAGAAAGGGCGAGAAGACAGAGATGGGATGGGGATCTGCCCCCTCGCCCTCTTATAGGCAGATTGGAGGGAGGCAACCGGCGCCCCTCCACCTTCGCGCAATGATAGCCTCGCAGCTTGCACGTCCAGACTTTTGTCAGTATGGGCGGTTGCCGAGGCGACATGGGGAAGTGGAGGCATCCGTGTCCCGTCGTGCGCCACGCGTCAGGCCCGCAGGCGGTTGGGGCCCGCGTCGCTTCGCCCTTCACCCCTTGCCTTCGCTTTGAAGCCAGGCCGAGCGCGCCTTGGGCCCGGGGGCTACTGTTGGCGTTCTGGGATCGGGGGTACCTAGACTTGCCTGCCTACGGTCCAGCGCATGGCCCCGTCGACATTCTGGTACGGCCCAGTTACAAGACTCTGCGAGCAAGACCCTCGCGAGGGCCCCCCCCGGCCTCACGAGGCGAGCGACACCAAGACCTCCCGAGGGGCGGATTCCCGAGCCTGCTTCCCGAGGAGCGGAGATCTCTATGCAGGTACCCTGCCTCACGAGGCTCACGATGACGTGAGCCATGATGACCAAGGCCAGGCGGGCGCCAGCGGGCGTAGGGGAGGACAGTTTCCTCTTTGGTGCTAAGGAGGCAAGGACCAGCGTGGGTTCCCGAGGGATCCCCCAAAGATTTCCATTCCGGTGCAACGAGACCAAGACCACGAGCTCGGCAGGACGGATGTCATCACCGAGCCCACTACTACGTCATGGCCAGAAGCTTTGCACGCGAAGACCACCTTTCGCCAGGATAAGATGTACCTCTTGTCCCCTTTCAAATTGGCCGTTGTGGAATCCCTTCCCGCCTAAGCTATAAGGGAAGAGGACCAAGGCCACTATAAAGATAGGCTAGTCTCCACCGTAGAGAAGGGCGATTCTTGGGTGATTCTCCAGGAGATCCTCTTCGGGCAGATCCATCCTCTCACCCACTGAGCCCTCGCGAGGCTGCTCATCCACTGTACTAGTTCATCCTCAACCTCCTCGCGAGGCCAATCCACCACAAAGCAGGAGTAGGGTTTTACACCGCAAGGTGGCCCGAACCTGGGTAAACTGCGGTGCCCCCTCTTTCCCCGCTCGCACGAACTCGACGAGGCCAAGCCATGGAGCGATGAGCTTGAGGCTGCGGCTAGGCTAGATCTTCGTACACACCCTAGAGTTCGAACCTTGTTGGGTCCGCGGAGCCCCGATTCCGACAACTTGCTACTCTCATATTGATAATAATGCTTGTGCTACTAACTCGATTTCATGTGAAGCATCAATTTTGAAGGAGAATGTTGAGCTTAGGGCTCAACTTGATTTTCCAACTAGCAAGTATGGGAAATTGGAAGAAAGTCATGAAAAGCTCTCGGGCACTCACGAGGATCTTCTAATCTCTCATGATAGGATAAAGTTAGCTCATGAGACTATGGTCACCAAGGTAAAATCTGGTGAGTCTCATGTGGACATTAGCACATCTTCTACTCACAATACTTTATTGTCATGTGCTAGTCCTTGCAATTCCTCTCTACATGATATGGCTACATCTTGTGATGAATTGCTCACCATGCCCTGTTGCTCTAACAATGAAACCGCAACTTCCTCTAGTTCTTTTGTGAATACTAACCTTGTAGAGGAAAATAAAGAGCTCAAGGCCCAAGTCACTAGCTTGAAGAAATACTTGGAAAAATGTCGTGATGTTATCTTGAGTGTGCAAAAGTACCCTCGAGAAAAAATTGGACTTGATTTCATCTCCAATAAGAAGAAGTCCAAGAACAAGAAGAAAGAACAAGACCAAGTCAAGAATGAGGCCAACATTACTTGCTTCAAGTGAATAAATGTTGGACACCATGTGAGGTCTTGTCCACGGAAGAAGAAGGCTTCGAATAAGAAGCAACATGTGAAGTGGCCTCAAGTTCAATCTAAATATGAAGAAAGACATCCACCCATGATGAACCTTTATGATGCTTCTCAAGTTGAGAAAATAAAGAAGAAGAGAAAAGGGAGAACTTGTTGCTATGTTTGTCGTCAAAAGGGACACATGGCTTCATCATGTCCCAACGGTAACATATCTAAGACTCCTATAGTCAATAATAATTATTCGCTAAGAAAGATATTGCTAGCAATGTGTTTGACAAGTTTGTGGGTTCCTGAAGTGGTTTGGAAGTGGATAAGACCATTTGGGTTGCCAAACCTATTATTACTAACTTCTTAGGACCCAACTTGGTTGGGGACCACCAAGCTCAAAATTGATCAATAGGTGTGTGGAGGGCATTGGATACTTGACTAGTTCATGAAGAAAACAAATAGTATTCTCACCATTTATTATGGTCAAAGCCAAGTCAAGTAGATTATCATCATATTTATCAATCCAATGCTCCTCGAGGCGGTAACTTGTATTTACATTGTCTACATTGAAAGTTACTTGTCCCTTGGATGTTTAGGTTTTGTACCTAGCATGAGCTTGTATATGTTGTGTCTCCTAGTATGCTTGATTTGTGTTGTCTAGCATGCGTAGGTTGCTATGCATGTCATATATTTGTTTGTGCAGTTTCGAGAGTTTATTGCCTCTTAGTTGCATCTTATTCGGCTCTTTTGAGATATTAATGGATCATCACATTATGGGGGAGAGTTATGCTCTACACAAATCACAAACCTAAAATGTGCATATATATATGGGATACCACCTAGTATTTATAGTGCAAGATTATCAAGTTACTATGTGGTATATCAAGTTCATTTGAAATTCAAATTCTCATCCATTGATTATCTTTAGTTGGATTTCAATTGCCTCTTGTGGATAATACACGGATTTTCACATTATGGGGGAGTGATATGCTTTGTGCATATCACAATCCTTGTTAATGTGACCAATTGAGGAATTCCACTCAGAATTTATATTTGAGATTATCTTATATCTCTGTGGCATGCAATGCTTTGTTTTGAGAGTGATATTCTCGTGCGGTGTTATCCATGGTTTATCTTATAGACTGTACTTGAAAATGTTTGATTGAATCCATTCCAATTGTTGCTTTACATGACGATCTACCTAATTGGAATGTTAAGAATTTGTTATCCAAGCATTGTGCCTATTGCTAAATTAATGCTCATGTTATGCTTGTATGGGTATAGATGATCTTGTGCTTATTTTGGATTCTACCACCGAATGATAATTCAAAATACCATTGTGTTCTCTTATACATGGTATTCATTATGTGGTAGACCTTCATGATAATCTTCATCTCATCTCTTGCGTCAAATTGCATTTTATATTCTTCCAAGAAATCTCGCTTGCCTTTGTTCGAGTTCATCTTCTTTGTTTTGTGTAGTTATGGGAGCTGGCTATCTCATTGGTTTTACTATCATGTATCCTGCCGAGTAAGATATGCTATGAGAATGTCTGAAATGTATATCTTGTATACTCATGGGCTTCGCTTAGTTCTTATGTAGAACTTTGTGTGTGATCATGTATTGATTCATCACGTCAATGCAATTTGGCCAACATGAATGATTTGTGATGTTATTGGAGTAATCATGGTTTATGTGTTACTGTGTCAAAATTGTATATCTCCTTGGATCTTGGTAGGCATGTGCATGCATATTTATTATTTGTATATCTTCATGCCTTTTTTGCTTTATTTGATCCAATATATAGGGTAATCCAATAAATCCTTAGCCATAAGATGTGCATGAAACTCAAATCCATTTCCATATGCACATATTTATTTGGTTTTGTCTTATGTTTTGTAGTTATGCTAACTACTTTGGGCCCAATAAGTTTGGGGACCATATTGTACTTAAATTGTTTTAGGTACAATGGAGAAACATTGTGTGCTTGGCTTATTCATGAAGAAGGTGGTGACACCACCAAGGAATTAGAGCCAAGCTTGGATGACTCATTGATTTACTAATTCATACCAATGCTTTGTCAGTAACAAGTATTTACTTCATGCACATACACAAATAGAGTCAACCTTGTGTAGGTTGCATCATGACATGTATAGTACTTGTTGTATTTGTGTTTTCTTGCATGTTCTTAGAAGACACTTTATTACAATGGTGAGACATTGAAAAGCATATAATGGGGATCTATAAAATCATATTCATGATTCACTTATCCCAAAATATGCCAATTAAGCAATTCATTGCATATCAAGTCCTAAAATGTTCTCTCATGCAAAAATTTGATGAAATTGTAAAAACACTCTATTTGCTTGTGGTATTTGCTTACTTAGTAATTCATTGTTATGCAAATGAATCAATTTGTGCCATGTGCCTTGCTCTTATGCTAGGATCACAGTTTTATAATAATGGATTCACTTGTGCATATCATGTTCTTATCAATTGCGACTATTCTGTGTATGCAAGTTTCTTTGTGGATACATAGAATACTATTGTCCACTTAGAAATTTTTATACATAAGAAAGTTCAGATCTTACCTTGATAACATTTACTCTTGCTGGTGATACGTCCATTTTGCATCATGTTTTCCTACTGTTATTTATGATGTTTTTGATCAATATAATAATTTGTGGTGCAATTATAATGCCTTTTCTCTCTTAATTTGCAAGATCTACATGAAGAGGGAGATTGCCGGCAGCCGGAATTCTAGACCTGAAAAAGCTAGATCAGAGATACCTATTCTGCACAACTCCAAATGAGCTGAAATTTCACGGAGAATTATTTTGGAAAATATAAAAAATACTAGAGAAAAGAAATACCAGAGGGGGCCCACCAGGTGCCCATGAGGCACCAGGGCACGCCCACCCCCTGGGCGCGCCCTGGTGGTGAGTGGGGCCCCTGGCCATCCTCCGTGGCCCATATTCTGCTATATGAAGCCATTTTCCCTAGAAAAAAAATAAGTGGAGGACTTTTGGGACGAAGTGTCGACATCTCGAGGCGGAACCTGGGCAGGAGCACTTTTGCTCTCTGGCGGAGCGATTCCGCCGGGGATACTTCCCTCCGGGAGGGGGAAATCGTAGCCATCGACATCACCAACAAGCCTCTTATCATGGGAGGACCAATCTTCATCAACATCTTCACCAGCACCATCTCATCTCAAACCCTAATTCATCTCTTGTATTCAATCTTTGTCTCAAAACCTCAGATTGGTACCTGTGGGTTGCTAGTAGTGTTGATTACATCTTGTAGTTGATGCTAGTTGGTTTATTTGGTGGAAGATTATATGTTCAGATCCTGGATGATATTCAATACCCCTCTGATCTTGGACATGAATTTGATTTGTGAGTAGTTAGTTTTGTTCTTGAGGACATGGGAGAAGTCTTGTCATAAGTAATCATGTGAATTTGGTATTCGTTCAATATTTTGATGATATGTATGTTGTTGTTTCCTTTAGTGGTGTTGTGTGAATGTCGACTACATGACACTTCACCATACTTGGGCATAAGGGAAGGCATTGTGGAGTAGTAATTAGATGATGGGTTGCTAGTGTGACAGAAGCTTAAACCCTAGTTTACGCGCTATTCCGTAAGGGACTGATTTGGATCCATATGTTTCATGCTATGGTTAGATTTATCTTAATTCTTCTTTCGTAGTTGCATATGCTTGCAAGAGGTGTTAATCAAAAGTGGGAGGCTTGTTCAAGTAAGAACAGCACCCAAGCACCTGTCCACCCACATATCAAATTATCAAAGTAGCAAACGCGACTCAAACAAACATGGTGAAAGTGACTAGATGAAATTCCCGTGTGTCCTCAAGAACGCTCTGCTTATTATAAGAGACCATTCAGGCCTATCCTTTGCTACAAAAAGGATTGGGCTACCTTGCTGCACCTTTGTTACCGTTACTACTTGTTTCTCATTACAAATTACCTTGCTATCAACCTATCTGTTACCAAGAATTTCAGTGCTTGCAGACAATACCTTGCTGAAAACCACTTGTCATTTGCTTCTGCTCCTTGTTGGGTTCGACACTCTTACTTATCGAAAGGACTACGATTGATCCCCTATACTTGTGGGTCATCAGCCGTCCACCTTGTTTGTTTCCGTTTGATTCGGTGGTGGTCTTGGTAAGAGATTGAGAAGTGAGTGCTTGTATGTTTTGCATATAATCTTGTGCACTCACGTGTTTTGAATGTATGTTGGACCCATGCTTATCATGATGATCAAATTGGGTATTCATATTATATATTGTCCAAAATATGTTCCTTGGATCTTTTGAATATTTTTCTCACATATAGAATGCTTATTTTCATATCATAGTATCTTGTTGCATTCTATAGATCCTGAGCCCCTCAAATTTTCATCATTAAATGTGTGCATTTGATTTTCACTCGCATTTTCTAATATGCCCACATTAAGAAGGAACTCATACTATATTGGCTTCTAGAGTTTTCCCATTTTGGCATTTGTTGTCAATGGGGGAGAAGTTTAGAGGGTTTAAAGATAAGTGTTCTTAGTATGCTTGTTGTCATTCATGCTTACCTACCATTGTTATATATGTGTGTTGCATGGATGAGTATTGTATATAGAGAAAACTTCAGCTAGTTTATGTTAACAAATATATGCAATGACATTCAAAGCTCATTCACACATGCATATATTGTGGGGGAGTTTGCTCTATATATTGTGGTTGTGCTATCATAAAATGCTTGTGTAGTGTTTGATGCTAGTACAACCAGTTTTGATAATCTCAAGTATCTGTATGACACTTGATGTTGTGAAAACCACCTCAAGTATACAATTTATCCTCGGATGAATTGCATACTTGTTTTAAAATTCAATATATAAACCCTCTTGTTAAGATTGTCATCAACTACCAAAATGGGGGAGATTGAAAGTGCATGTAGTCCCCATGTGTGATTTTGGTAATTGATGACAATCCTAATGGACTAATGTTTGCATTGAGTTATACATTTGAAGGAAAGTTCCATTTGCAATGCATGAATAATATTGGATGAATTGAAGGATGTTTGTTCCATGATGATGCAAGAAGGAGATCGAATGGATGCCATATACATATACTTGTACATCAAGATTGAGCTCAATAATTGAATCAAATATGATCAAGATGAATTCCGTGTGACACACAAGATGTGATCTATATGGAGTTCATTAAGGATCTCAGAGATTCTCATGCTTAGGATTATGGATTGAACCATGATGGATCAAGATCTTGAGAGAATGATTAAAGAGAAGAATTCTACATATGCTTGAAGATAGGATCATGAGGAGCTCATATGTGGAGTCATGGATGATTATGTCTTGAAGCAGGTAATTCAAGTGAAGAATTCATTGTGTCTCTCAAGATGCTATGTTGGAGCATGAAAACCAGAAAATGATGTCCAATATGATATTCATGGAGAAACTTGATATGGTCATGGTGAATTGAGATATTGGTGATAATGTCTTGAAGCAATGAAGCATAGTTAAGAGATCAATAGGGCCTTCAAGACATCAAGATTAATCATGGAGTAAAGATAAATGCGACCAATATGAAGATCAAAGATTGAACTCAAAGATGGTCATCACACAAGCGCAAATGATGTACCACATGGGATCTTGTGGTATGGTACGTAATTGTCAATTACGCTTTGGGTACTAACCCATACTATGTGCTTTCTATATCTACATGGGTTAGGTGATTCTCATGGGCTTGCATCAAGAGAAAGATTCCAAGTGTCCATGAGAGTATGACATCAAGTGATGATGATCATGGTTGACAAGGGCAAGCTCAAGATAAGCATCCTGAAGGAGTACATGCTTGAAGCTTGTGGGTGATCACATGATGGACATGTAAAGATAGAATGAAATGAAATGATTCCCGCATGGCTTATGGGGAAGCTATCCTTCATCAAATGTCATGATGAAGGTTATGCCTCCATCTTGAGCCAAGGATAAATGTCAACATCAAGCTCAAGTGGAATGCTCAAGTCAAAGGTATTAGTTCCTTTGGTTGTAGTTGCATGGATCAATGACCATTGAAAAAGATATACGCCCAAGAATGGATTTTTGGAGGCTATCTAGTGTAGCAATTTTATGATTCTTGAGTTATAGGGATCCCACAATATTAAGAGGGGATCAAAGGGTTTCTTGATGGACTTGCTCAAGTCAACAACTCCTACACACAATTCCACTCCGATCATATACATATATATCTATATCCAAAACCAAAAGGGTTCCCCAAATTCTATGATCAAACCTTTGCATAGTTTGCACCATCCATTTTGCTTGATCTTGATTAGTTATCTATGTGAGGGCATGGGGCTTTTCATTAGCTTCAAAACGAGCCCAATATCATCAAAATCGGATGAGAAAGTTATGCATGTTTTACTATTGGGGCGCCTGCAGTTTTTGTAATGGCCGGATGTCCGGGACTTGGTCGGATGTCCGGGCTCTCGGGACGCTTGGATGTCCGGGATCCTTCCGGAAATCTGGTCATCCATGACCAGAAACCTTACTGAAATGTTGGTTGTGCCCACTGGATGACCAGCACTTGGCCGGATGTTTGGGGCCCCAACTTTGGACAGATGTCCGGGCCTTGGCCAGATGTCCGGGCCGTGTACAGTGGCCCTGTTTTTTTGTGTATGTGTGCACATTTCTCAGCCGCCGGATGTCCAGCCCTTGCCCGGATGTCCGGCACGACACTGCCACTTACTCCCAAACGGCTAGTTTTGGGGCCACACTATATATACCCCTTCACCACTTCGTGGAGGGGTCGAGCAACACATTCATATGAACCCTAGAACACAAAAGTGCTCCCTCTCACTTCTCCCACACCAAATCTTAGATCCCGGAGAGTTTCATGAGAGTTCTTGAGAGATTTTCCAATCAAGTGATAGATCCAGTCCCTCTCCCTCTTGTGACCAATGGAATTTGTGATTTGAGCAAGTCTTGAGCATTTCCCCCTTGATCTTGTTACTCTTGGAGGTTGGAGACTCCTAGGCGGTAGGAGTGCTCGGGTGAGGAATTAACCTGTGATTTGCCCCCGGAAAGTTTGTGAAGGTTTGGAGGCCGCCTCAAGGTCTACCACCAGTGGTTGAGAAATGCCTTCGTGGTGTTGTCTCAAAGGGAGAATAGGGTGAGCCTTCATGACATTGGTGTGCCTTAGTGGTAACATCCACCTCTCTAATGGTGACTAGCTTCCCTCCAAGGAAGTGAACATCGGGATACATCCTCATCTCCTTGTCTTCGGTTATCTCTAACCCTAGCCACTACTTGTGGTTTACTTTGGTCTCTTGACCTTGCATTCACTATATATTGTTGTCCTCAATATATTGTGTTGGCTATTTCCTTGTAGAGATTATTTATGCCTACACTTTATATCCGTCATTCATACTTGCTTCTATTTATATATCGTGTGTTTAGTGTGAATTGCTAACTTGTGTCATACACTTCCATATCTTGTGATATTGCATGAGTAAGTTTGTGTAACTTACTTGTGCCTGTTAGTATCCTTGTTGTGCTCATCTTATTTAGATCAAGTTGTTGGTGCACTTAGTTGAGCCAAGCATATTTAGCATTTGTGCTTGAAAAGTATCCGCTTAGTTTATTTCTGCATTAGGATAAAGCCAAATCCGCAAAAGTTTTTAAAAACGCCTATTCAATCCCCCCTCTAGACGACATCATGGTCCTTTCAACATCGACAGAGGGACCACGAGCATGAACTGCTAGACGGCGAACCTCTCAAAAGACCCCCTCACAGAAATATATGACATGTCCATCAATATTATCAACCAAAAGATCTTTAATCATTGCAACAATAGGTTCCACTCTAATTTATTCGGAAGCTTTAGCTAATTTAGCATTACTCTTATTAACCACAGTTGTAGCTTTAGCATGTTCCTCAATCCTAATAGGGAAAGGAGGTTTCTCAATATAAGCAGTAGACACAACTGGATCAACATTATAAATAGTTGTTCCTTCTTTAACTACAACAAATTCCTCAAATATTTCTTCAATTGGTGGATGAAATTTAAACCACTTCTCCTTAGGGAGGTCAACATGAGCAGCAAATGGTTCACAAAAGGAAGCTACTACTCTAAGAGTCAAGTCCATATTTAGCACTAAACTTATGGAAAACATTTGTATCCATAAAAGATTTAACACAATCGAACTCAAGATTTATACCTGACTCTTTACCTTTGTCGATTTCCCAATCTTCGGAGTTGCATTTAATTTTTTCAGAAGATCCCATTTGAATTCAATATCTCTCTTCATAATGTAACCAGTAGAAGAAGTATCGAGCATGGATTAACCATTATGAGAAAGCCGAGCATAAAAGTTTTGAATAATAATTTCTCTTGAGAGCTCATGATTGGGGCATATATGTATCATATATTTAAGAATACTCCAAGCTTGAGAGATACTTTCTCCTTCACGAGGACAAAAATTATATATATATATATATATATATATATATATATATATATATATATATATATATATATATATATATATAATTCCGATCACGATGAACCAAATGCATAGGATAAAACTTTTGATGAAATTCCAGCTTCAACCGGTTCCAATCCCATGTGCTAGTATCATCCAATAGCCTATACAATGTCAATGCCTTTTCCTCAAAAGATAAAGGGAATACCTTCTTCTTAAATCCAACCTCGGATAAAGCTGCAAGCTTAAACAATCCAAAATTTTCATCTATATATTTATCAAGTGCATATCAGGATGTACTGTTCCATCTCCTGCATAAGGATTAGCTAGCAGTTTCTCTAACATACAAGAAGGAATCTCATAATAAATATTTTCAGTAGGTTCAGTAGGTTGAGGGGAAACTCTTATTGCTTCCGGTCGAGGTGAAGATACCCCGAACAAACCCCTCAAAGGATTATTTTCCATAGTAACAAGTGACAGTAAATTCCAGCACATAATATAAATGTTTCCTTACCAAAGGCGCTTCACTCCCCGGCAACGGCGCCAGAAAAGAGTATTGGTGACCCACAAGTACAGGGAATCAATTGTAGTTCTTTCGACAAGTAAGAGTTTCGAACCCAACGAGGAGAAGAAGGAAATGATAAGCGGTTTTCAGCAAGGTATTCTCTGCAAGTACTGAAAGTAGCGATGATAGATAGTTTTGTAGCAATAATTTGTAACAAGTAAAAAGTAGTGATAGTAACAAAGGTGCAGCAAGGTGGCCCAATCCTTTTTCTATCGAAGGACAAGCCGGAACGTTCTCTTATAGTAAGCAAAGTGCTCTCGAGGACACATGGGAATTGTCGTCTAGTCATGTTCATCATGCTTAGTTGATTAGCGTTCGCTACTTTGGTAATTTGATATGTGGGTGGACCAATGCTAGGGTGATGTTCTTACTTGAAAAAACAACCCTCTTATGATTACCCCCTTGATACGTCTCCAACGTATCTATAATTTTTTATTGTTCCATGCTGTTATATTATCAATGTTGGATGTTTTATATTCATTTTATAGCAACTTTATATCATTTTTTGTGACTAACCTATTGACATAGTGCCAAGTACCAGTTGGTGTTTTTGCTTATTTTTTACTTCGCAGAATATCCATATCAAATGAAGTCCAAATGCAGCAAAACTTTTTGGGGAATTTTTTCTGCCCAAAAGACACCCAGGGAGCCAAATAAGTGCACCAGAGGAGGCCCATGGGGCCCACTAGGCACCAGGGCGTGCCAGAGGCCCCTGGCGCGCTCTGGTAGGTAGTGGGGCCCACGGGAGGCTTCTCCACCGCCTCTCAGCTCTATAAATACTCTAATATTCCAGAAACCCTAGAGGACAAGAGATAAAATAGTTTCCGCCACCGCAAGTTCTAGAACCACGAGATCCAATCTAGAGGCCTTTTCCGGCACTCTGCCGGAGGGGTCAACGATCACGGAGAGGTTGTTCATCATCACCCTTGCCCCTCCGATGATGCGCGAGTAGTTTACCATAGACCTATGGGTCCGTAAGCAGTAGCTAGATGGCTTCTTTTCTCTTTTTGATCTTCAATAAATGTTCTCCTCGATGTTCTTGGAGATCTATTTGATGTAATGACTTTTTGCGGTGTGTTTGTTGGGATCCGATGAATTGCGAGTTTATGATCAGTTCTATCTATGAATATTATTTGACTCTTTGTTGAACTCTCTTATGCATGATTGTTATAGCCTCGTATTTCTTCTCCCAAACTTTGGTTTGGTTTGGCCAACTAGATTGATTTTTCTTGCCATGGGAAGTGGTGCTTTGTGATGGGTTTGATCTTGCGGTGCTCAATATCAGTGACAGAAAGAGACATGACACGCATATATCATTGCCATTAAGGATAAAAAGATGGGGTCTATTCCTACATGAATAGATCTTGTCTACCTCATGCCATCGTTCTTATTGCATTACTCCGGTTTTCCATGAACTTAATACACTAGATGCATGCTGGATAGCGGTTGATGTGTGGAGTAATAGTAGTAGATGCAGGCAGGAGTCTGTCTACTAATCTTGGACGTGATGCCTATATAGATGATCATTGCCTTGGGTATCATCATAATTATTTGCTCTTCTATCAATTGCCCAACAGTAATTTGTTTACCCACCATATGCTATTTTCTTGAGAGAAGCCTCTAGTGAAATCTATGGCCACCGGTTCTATTTCCTATCATGTTATTTTCGGATCTATTAATCAAAAAATCCAAAAATACCTTGCTACACTTTTTATTTATTTATTTTATTTTGTGTTTTTTAGATCTTTTCAACTAATCTCATACAATTTAATCTATCTCAGTACCGAGGAGGGATTGACAACCCCTCTTACACGTTGGGTTGCAAATATTTGTTATTTGTGTGTAGATACTGTTTACATAGTTTGGGTGGATCCTCCTACTAGATTGATAACCTTGGTTTCATAACTGAGGGAAATACTTACCGTTGCTGTGCTGAATCATCCTCTCCTCTTCGGGGAAATACCAACGCAGATCCAAGCAATCAGGAAGAATTTCTGGCGTTGTTGTCGGGGAGGATCACGTCCAGATCTATCAAGTACCCAATCTCAAATCTCATCTCCTTGCAATTTACTTTATTTGCCATTTGCCTCTCATTTTCATCTCCCCCACTTCTAAAATGTTTTCAGAAAAGCACAAAAATATTTGCCTTCTTTTCGTTTGCCTTTTTCTCATTCGATCTCTTGTTTGCGTAGTCACGATGTCTCAAGAAAATACCAAATTGTGTGATTTTTCCAATACTAATAATAATGATTTCATTATTACTTCGATTGCTCCTCCGCCGCTAGTGCAGAGTCTTATGATATTAATGCCGCTTTGTTGAATCTTGTTATGAAAGAGCAATTTTTTGGTAGTCCTAATGAGGATGCCGCGTCCCATCTAAACACTTTCGTAGAATTGTGTGATATGCAAAAGAAAAAAAGATATGGACAATGATATTGTGAAGTTGAAATTATTTCTTTTCTCCTTGAGGGATCGTGCAAAAATTTGGTTTTCATCTTTGCCTCGCAATAGTATTGATTCTTGGGATAAGTGCAAAGATGCTTTTATTACTAAGTATTTTCCGCCCGTGAAAATTATTTCCCTTAGAAATCAAATCATGAATTTCAAGCAACTTGAGCATGAACATGTTGCACAATCTTGGGATAGTATGAAATTAATGTAAGAAATTGTCCTGCTAATGGTTTAAATCTATGGATGATTATACAAAATTTTATGCGGGATTGAATTTTGTTTCTAGAAATCTTTTAGATTCCGCCGCGGGTGGGACTTTTATGGAAATTACTTTGGGTGAAGCTACTAAATTTCTTGATAATATTATGGCAAATTATTCACAATGGCATACCGAAAGAGCACCTACTAGGAAAAAAGTTAATTCGGTTGATGAAATTAGTACTTTGAGTGAAAAAGTTGATGCACTTATGAAATTGGTTGCTAGTAAAAATGCTCCTATTGATCTTAATGATGTGCCTTTGTCTAAATGTGAATTTGGTCTCCCGAAACAACTTTAATAACAATGCTTATAGAGGTAATTTTAGTCCTAGGCCTTTTCCTGGAAATTCCTCTAATAATTATGGCAATTCCTATGGTAAATATTCTTACAATAATAATAGGATGCCCTCTGATCTTTAGAATAATATTAAAGAATTATCAATGCGCAAAAAGTTTTCAACACTACTATAGAAGAAAAGTTGAATAAGATTGATGATATGTCTAGAAGCATTGATAGAATTACTCATGATGTAGATTAAAAAATTTCCACCTAAGGTTGATGTCAATGAATCAATTAAAGCTTTATATGTTTCCATGGATGAAAGTAAGAAGAGAACCGCTATGCTTAGAGCTAAAAGAGAATTTTTAGAAAGAGCGTTTTCATCCGATTGCTTTCATAATAATGATGAAGATGTTAAGATGATTGGTGTTTCTTCTATTGATTCCTTGTTTAGTAATATTAAACTTGATGATAAGGGGATTGAATAAGATTCAACTTTAGCTAGAAGGCGTCCCCATAATTTGGAGGGTGAAAATCTTGTTGAAAATTTTGATAAAAGTCGGTTTGGAGAGGTCAAAACTTTAACTAGTGATGTGCCCACTCTTTTGGATTACAAAGACTTTAATTATGATAGTTGTTCTTTGATTGAGTGTATTTATTTGTTGCAATCCATGATAAATTCACCCAATGCCTATGAACAAAATAAAACTTTTCCTAAACATATTGTGGTTGCCATGCTAAAAGCCTTAGAAGAAAAGTTGGAGTTAGAGATTTCAGTTCCTAGAAAATTATATGATGAATGGGAACCCACCATTAAATTCAAGATCAAAAATTATGAGTGCAATGCTTTATGTGATTTAGGTGCTAGTGTTTCCACAATTCCAAAATCTCTATGTGATGTGCTTGGTTTTACCAATTTGAAGGATGTTCTCTTAATTTGCACTTGGCGGATGCTACTATTAAAAAGCCTTTGGGAAGAATCAATGATGTTCTTATTCTTACAAATATGAATTATGTGCCCATAGACTTTATTGTGCTTGAAATTAATTGCAATCCGTCTTGTCCCATAATACTTGGTAGGCCATTTTTACGAACTATAGGTGTCGTGATTGATATGAAAGAAGGGAATATTAAATTTTAGTTTCCTCTAAAGAAGGGTATGGAACACTTCCCTAGATCTAAAATTAATCCACCATATGAATCAATCATGAGGGCATCCTACAGAGCAAAAACTAAAGATGAAAATACTTGAATCTATGCATTATGCCTAGCTAGGGGCATAAAACAATAGCTCTCGTTGGGAGGCAACCCAATGAATAAAATATTTTTTCCTTTTTCTTTCTGTTCTTGTGGGTTCACACAATTATGCCTCTGTTATTATTGTGTTTTTATGTTTTAATTAGTGTTTGTGCCAAGTAATGCCTTTAGGATGGCTTGGGTGATAGTTGATTTGATCTTGTTGGAAAACAAAAAATTTTACGCCCAGTAGCAGAATTGTTAAAAATACTGGAGCGGCGAAAGACTATGAATGTTTTACACAAGATTGATATATGAATTTCCTCTGTTGTCCTAATTTTTCATAATTTTTGGAGTTACAGAAGTATGAGTAAAATTCGAGTCTTTACAGACTGTTCTGTTTTTGACAGATTCTGTTTTCTTTGCATTGTGTGCTTATTTTGATGAATCTATGGACTATATCAGGGGGTATTAGCCATGGTAAAGTTAGAATACAGTAGCTATAATGCAATAACAAAATATGAATGGGTTTGCAACAGTACTTAAAGGAAAGATTGGTTTTCTTATACTAATGGATCTCACGAAGGTTTTTGTTGAGTTTTGTGTGATTAAAGTTTTCAAGTTTTGGGTGACATCACGATGGATGAAGGAATAAGAAGTGAAAAGAGCCTAAGCTTCGGGATGCCCGTGGCACTCCAAGGTAACATTCAAGGAGAACCAAACAACTAAGCTTGGGGATGCCCCGGAAGGCATCCCCTCTTTCTTCTAACGACCATCGGTAATTTTACTTGGAGCTATATTTTTATTTGTCACATATCATGAGTTTTGCTTGGAGCGTCTTGAATTATATGAGTCATTGCTTGTTTTGCTTTTTAGTTTGTCACAATCATCCTTGCTGGACACACCTATTTGAGGGAGCCATAATGATGTTATGATTTGTTAGAATTGCTCTATGTACTTCACTTAAATTTATTGAGCTATGGAATTGCTCTAGTGCTTCACTTATATCTTTTTGAGCATGGTGGTGCTTTAATTTTGAAGAAATATGCTCTCATGCTTCACTTAGATTATTTTGAAAGTTAGTAAAATTTTAAAGAAATATCCTCTCATTGCTTCACTTATATTATTTTGAGAGATGAAAATTGTTTTGAAGAAATGTTCTCTCATGCTTCACTTAAATTTATTTGAGAGCTTTGCTAGTAGCAATGGTAATATATGAAACTAGTCCCAAAGTGATAGATATTCAAGAGGGATATAATAAAATCTTTCATGAAGATCATTGGATGTTATAAACTAGATTCCTTGTAATAGTTTTGAGATATGAAGATAGTAATATGTGAGTCATGTTTGTGAGTAATTATGATTTAGTAAGAATATTGGTGTTAAGATTTGTGATTCCCTATGCAAGCACGAAAGTCAATAGTTATGCAATGAAGTTACATCCTACTTGTGGTGCATTATTCGGTGTTATTTATGTTTAATGCTCTTTTATGATCGTTTTTGTTTCTTGGTTGGTCGCTTCTCAATCTATTTGCTAGCCTCCATTTGTACTAAGTAGGAATACTACTTGTGCATCCAAACTCCTTAAACCAAGTTGTGCCAAATGACTCCACCATACCTACCTATATGCAGTATTTCCATGCCGTCCCAAGTAAATTTGCATGTGCCAACTCTAATTTTCAAAATGAAATTTCTTTTTGTGTGCCCGTACCGCTCATGAAGCGGCAGGGGGTGGCCAATATTTTCCATGCTAGATACTTTATTCTCAAGATGAGTGTTTATCACTTGTCATTGCACGAGAGTGTGGCAAGGTAATAGGGATGCCCAGTCCCAAAATGAAAAAAAATTATTTATGTTGCACAATAATAAATTCCTTGGAAAGTGTTGGTATGGAAGGCACCCGTGGATACGGCTAGCCATGGATTGTGAAATAATGGTGGAAAAAGGAATAAACTTTATTTTCTGTTTGGGAACCGCCTATGATTTATCTAGCATGGAAAGTATTGGGAATTCTCGGTCGTTTTCGTTAACAGGAAAAGTATGCCTCTCAAAACAATTTTATCTCTCAATTTAAGCTTTGAGCTCTGGCAGCTCTACAAATCTCTGCTTCCCTCTGCGAAGGGCCTATCTATTTACTTTTATGCAATTTTTAATTTTATTGAGTCTCCATCCTCTCTTATAAAGCGCCAACTAGGGAACACTATTATCATACTTCTGCATTGGGCATAATTAATATTTGAATGTGTTTCATGAATGGATCAATGATTGAGCATAAAGGGCTAGGGATAGCTTTCTTTAGTGTTGATATTTTGAAAGACATGGTTGCTTGTTGATATGCTTGAGTATTAATGTTGAATATAGACTATTGCTTTGAATCATCTAAAAGTCCAAATGTCCATGCTACAAAAGAAAAGATTATGAGATGAACATGTTAGGCAGCATTCCACATAAAAAATTCTATTTTTATCATTTACCTACTCGAGGACGAGCAGGAATTAAGCTTGGGGATGCTGATACGTCTCCAACGTATCTATAATTTTTTAATGTTCCATGTTGTTATATTATCAATCTTGGATGTTTTATATCCATTTTATAGTAACTTTATATCATTTTTTGGGACTAACCTATTGACATAGTGCCCAGTGCTAGTTGCTGTTTTTTGCTTATTTTTTACTTTGCAAAATATCCATATCAAATGAAGTCCAAATACAACGAAACTTTTTGGAGAATTTTTTCTGCCCAGAAGAAACCCAGGGAGTGAAATAAGTGCACCAGAGGAGGTCCATGGGGCCAACTAGGCACCAGGGTGCGCCAGAGGCCCCAGGCGCGCACTAGTGGGTAGTGGGGCCCATGGGAGGCTTCTCCACCGCCTCTCAGCTCTATAAATACTCTAATATTCCAGAAACACTAGAGGACAAGAGATAAAATAGTTTCCGCCGCCGCAAGTTCCAGAACCACGAGATCTAATTTGTAGGCCTTTTCCGGCACTTTGCCGGAGGGGTGAATCATCACAAGGGGTTCTTCATCATCACCCTTGCCCCTCCGATGATGCGTGAGTAGTTTACCATAGACCTATGGGTCCGTAGGCAGTAGCTAGATGGCTTCTTTTCTCTTTTTGATCTTCAATAAATGTTCTCCTCAATGTTCTTGGAGATCCATTTGATGTAATGACTTTTTGCGGTGTGTTTGTTGGGATCCGATGAATTGTGAGTTTATGATCAGTTCTATCTATGAATATTATTTGACTCTTTGTTGAACTCTCTTATGCATGATTGTTATAGCCTCGTATTTCTTCTCCCAAACTTTGGTTTGGTTTGGTCAACTAGATTGATTTTTCTTGCCATGGGAAGAGGTGCTTTGTGATGGGTTCGATCTTGCGGTGCTCAATCTCAGTGACAGAAAGAGACATGACACGCATGTATCGTTGCCATTAAGGATAAAAAGATGGGGTCTATTCCCACATGAATAGATCTTGTCTACATCATGCCATCGTTCTTATTGCATTACTCCATTTTTCCATGAACTTAATACACTAGATGCATGTTGGATAGCGGTTGATGTGTGGAGTAATAGTAGTAGATGCAAGCAGGAGTCGGTCTACTAATCTTGGACGTGATGCCTATATACATGATCATTGCCTTGGATATTGTCATAATTATTTGCTCTTCTATAAATTGCCCAACAGTAATTTGTTTACCCACCGTATGCTATTTTCTTGAGAGAAGCCTCTAGTGAAATCTACGGCCCCCGGGTCTATTTCCTATGATATTATTTTCAGATCTATTAATCCAAAAATCCAGAAATACCTTGCTGCACTTTTTCTTTATTTATTTTATTTTATATTTTTGTTAGATCTATTCAACCAATCTCATACAATTTAATCTATCTCAATATCGAGGAGGGATTGACAACCCCTCTTACGCGTTGTGTTGCAAGTATTTGTTATTTGTGTGCAGGTACTATTTATATAGTTTGGGTGGATCCTCCTACTGGATTGATAACCTTGGTTTCATAATTGAGGGAAATACTTACCGTTGCTGTGCTGCATCATCCTCTCCTCTTCGGGGAAATACCAACGTAGATACAAGCAATCTCCCTTCTCGCAAGCATCCGCAACTATGAAAGAAGAATTAAGATAAATCTAACCATGGCATGAAACATATGGATCCAAATCAGCCCCTTGCGGAATAACGCATAAACTAGGGTTTAAGCTTATGCCACTCTCGGAACCCATCATCTACTTATTATTCCCAAATGCCTTATCTTAGGCCCAAGTATGGTGAAGTGTCGTGTAGTCGACGTTCACATGACACCACTAAAGGAAGAACAACATACATTCACATGATTACTTACAACAAGACTTCTCCCATGTCCTCAAGAACAAAAGTAACTACTAAAAAATCATATTCATGTTCAAGATTAGAGGTGTATTGAATATGCTTGAGGATCTGAACATTTAATCTTCCACCAAATAAACCAACTAGCATCAACTACAAGATGTAATCAACACTACTAGCAACCCGCAGGTACCAATCTGAGGTTTTGGTACAAAGATTGAATACAAGAGATGAACTAGGGTTTGAGATGAGATGGTGCTGGTGAAGATATTGATGAAGATTGGTCCTCCCACTATGAGAGGATCGTTGGTGATGTCGATGGCTTCGATTTCTCCCTCCTGTAGGGAAGTTTCCCCGGTGAAATCGCTCCGCCGGAGAGCAAAAGTGCTCCTGTCCAGGTTCCGCCTCTAGACGGTTTGCGTTTCGTCCCGAAAGTATTCTCATTATTTTTTCTAGGTCAAATGGCCTTATATAGCAAAAGATGGGCTTAGGAGGCCTGCCAGGGGGCCCACAAGCTCATAGGGCACGCCCCCTGAACTCGTCACTCCCTGGTGGCCCCCTTCTGGTAATTCTTCCGCCAATATGTTTTATATATTCCAAAACAATTCTCCGTAAATTTTTAGGTCATTTGGAGTTGTGCATAATAGCTATCTCTGTTGTAGCATTTTCAGGTCCAGAATTCCATCTGCCGCAATCTCCCTCTTCATGTGAAACTTGCAAAATAAGAGAGAAAAGGAATTATAATAGCATAATAAAATGAAATAATGACCCCAAAAATAATAAATAACAGAAGGAAAACATGATGCAAAATGGACATATCAACTCCCCCAAGCTTAGACCTCGCTTGTCCTCAAGCGAAAGTCGAACTCGATAATCATGACCAGACGTTTCGAGAGAGAGGTGCCGACAAAACAAAATATGGACATGAAAGCATCATGGTCATTATTATAGAAGCAATATATTTTCATAAAACTTCTCATGCTAAAGTAACAATTCATTCACAAGCTAAAGTATGAACCATAAACTTCATTGGAAACTAACAAAGTATGATCTCAGTCATCAAGACAATTGCAATCTATCATATTTTTAGAAAATGTCTATGTAAGAGCTTTGTTTAGCAAGTTCACATACTCAACTATCATTTAGTCTTCTATGATTGCTGACACTCATGGCATATTTATAGAGCAAAAATTTCAATCAAACACATAGGAAGATGGGGGTTTATATTTCACCTCCCAACTAATTTATCTCAAGGATAATGCCAACAATAATAACTCATGATCACCTACATTCAACTGGATATATATGCCTGGATCTTTCCCCAACACATGATGCTTGCCAACTAGAGAATAAATAGAGCGGAATAGGGGTGACCATTATTGACTCTTGCATAAAAGTAAATACAGAAAAGTAAAAGACATGCCCTTCACAGAGGGAAGCAGAGGTTGTCACGCACCTTTAATTTTTGGATGTGCAAGCTCTTAACGTAAAAGAACGTCACTTTATATTGCCCCTTGTGATAGCGACCTTTATTATGTAGTAAGTCGCTTTTATTTCTTTGCTATCATAAGTTCGTACAAAGCTTATTTTCCTTTACAATAAAAGATCATACATATTTAGGAGCAATTTTTATTACTTTATGCACCAATGACACCTTACTCAATCCATAGGTAAATATGGTGGACTCTCATGGCAAGAGACTGGGTCCAAGGGTTTTGGATGTACAAGTAGTATCTCTACTTAGTACAAATTTTGGCTAGAAAAAGATCCTAAGCAAGCACCACATGTTAGAGGATCCATAACAATATAACTTCTATGTGAATATAAGCAAACATACACTGGTACCGTAACGTGCTATACAAATGGTTTTTAACCCCTTTCCGCGATAGCATTCTGAATCGTCGCCAAGTGAGTGTGTGCGATAGGGGGTCCTTCCCACACGACCCAAAAACCGACGGGGATAGGCGAGCGGCTACTGACGATCGCCATATAATAAACGTATGAGAAGTCACCCCAGTTCCACACGTTACATCTTGATGTTATGTTTCTGATTCGAGAGACATCCGGAATGATTACGCCAATATAGTCGTGTGAAAAAGGTGGACATCAAAAACATTTAATCTACCAATGTGTTTGCGATAGGTACGTTATCGCACACAGTTCAAGAATGTAAAATGTGTACGGTGCCTCTACTAATGTCAACGTGTCCATTTTCATAACTGTGTGTGATAGGTATTCCTATCACACACGCACACAAGTTTGAAACATTTGCCGTATTACCATGAATCACACACGCATATGAGATGAAACCGTGTGTGCGTCCGTCGGGCATCGAAAACATTTCACGTCAAAGAACTGTATGTACTCCATTTTCATCGCACACGCTGCTTTCTTTCTAACTGTGTGTACATTATTTTATTCGCTCCTGCTTAATTTTATTTTTCCCTGTAATTTATTATTCGAATTGGAAATTTTGAAATTAACATGGAATTCAAATTCTCAGCACAATGGTTCAACAACCAATCCATAAATAAAATTCTCAGTACAATATGTTCAGTAATTACAGGATTAGGTAGAAATTAACTATGATGAACCACAATACTTAGAGGTGGTAAAGGTGAAGAGACAAGTGTAAATCATTTTGGCTACCGATGGTGTTGAAGAAACGGAATGCCCATATTGTGCCCTCCAGCATGCCATAGGCACGAACAACTTTTGTCCAACCCCTTGTGACGATAGCCTGCCCATCCTTCACCGCCTTTAGGAAGACTTCTAGAGCATTATCATGGTAGCATGAATTATATACTTTAACCTTAGTTTCCTCCACTGCGGTCATGTAGTTTGCAAGGTAATCATCAGTAAATTGCTTCGAAAACCACCGAAAAGAGAAAGCTTTCAGATACTCAGGTCTAATAGAGTAACTTGTTGTGGGCAGGGGGAAAAGGCAACACATTACTTACCATCCTAAAGTTCACTGTTGTCTTGGACAAAGTGTAAATAAAGAGCTTAATTCCCATCACCCGTTTCTTTCGCCTAACAATCTCTCTTGGTTTCCTCACTTGACGCTTGTTCATGAATATCTCATTGCCCCATACGCAAAAGGGATCGAAGCGTGGATCAGTACCGCTCATATATGTACCTACAAGCAACCAGTAAATGTTAGAAGCTAAACTGAGATTGCACAAATGATGTAAAATACAACTACCTACTTTCCTAAGTACAAGTATTTTTAGAGATTTCAATATGAACTACATACGGATGTATATAGAATTATAGACATAGTTTAGATTAGAATCTAGATTCACTCATTTTGCTCCATATGTAGTCTATATTGGAATCTCTAAAAATACTTATATTTAGGAACAGATGGTGTATAAGACATGGGATGCAGCTAACCTCGACGGCAAACAACAACATCGCCCATTGTAGCCCTGTGTAAGTACATGGAAAGGCAATGTTAACTAGAACAGGGTTAACATCCACCAAAAATAGCAAATGGTAATAAAACGGCAGCATCTGTAGTGATATCTTCATTGCGAAACAGTAGCATGGTAGCAAAGGGACGGATTAAAAATGGGTAGAATTGTTTACTACAACAGACAACCTAGTATAGCCATTGAAACTGGTACTGATAGAAATGAAATTGACAGAGTTAAACATCGCAAGGCAGGTGTTGCTAGTGCAGAGAATGGCCCTGTTGTCTATAAAAAGGTAGGGAAAATAGATAAGACGGGCTAGGCGTGTTTACTACAACATGCTTAATACATGAACCATACAAAACACCATTGCAACTGGTATTGGTAAGATTCAACTGGTCAATTCATACTTGGTAAGTCCTGAGGGGTAGTTGTTGGGGCACTTCATATGGATAAGAGCCCGCCCCAAGTTGGTCGCAGCGGAGGCGAGGTGTTCCTCCGGGTCGAAGCGTGGATCAGTGCCGCTGACATGTGTACCTACAAGAAGCAAGTAGATGTTAGAAGCCAAACTGCAATTGCACAAATGATGTAAAATACTATAAAAGATGGGACGCAGCTAACCTTGACGGCAAAGAATAGCATCGCCCGTTATGGCCCTGCGTAAGTACATGGAAAGGCATGTTAACTACAACAGGGTTAGCATCCACTAAGCATAGCAAATGGGCAGCATATCTAGTATATCTTCATTGCGGAGAGTAGCACGGTAGCAAAGGGACATATTAAAAAAATGGATACAACTGTTAATTGCAACAGGCTTAACAGCATCCTAAGTCATGTTTTGTAAGTTTGTAGCTGCTATTGGTGAAATTGAGCTGGACAGTTCATACTTGAACATCACATAGTGTGCAGTACTGAAAATAACAAGGCACGTTTAACTACAGCCAACCTAGTATAGCCATTGAAACTGGTACTGATAAAAATGCAATTGGCAGAGTTAAACATCGCAAGGCAGGTGCTGCCAGAGCAGAGAATGGCCCAGTTGTCTATAAAAAGGTAGGGAAAATAGCTAAGATGTGTTAGGCATGTTTACTACAACATGCTTAATACATCAACCGTACAAAACATAGCCATTGCAACTGGTATTGGTAAGATTGAACTGGTGAGTTCATACTTGGTAAGTCCTGAGAGGTAGTTGCTGGGGCACTTCATCCCGCCCAAAGTCAGCGGCGGCGGAGGCGAGGTGTTCCTCTGGGTTGAAGCATGGATCAATGCCACTGACATGTGTACCTACAGGCAACCAGTAAATGTTAGAAGTTAAACTGCAATTGCACAAATGATGTAAAATACTGTAAGACATGGGATGCAGCTAACCTCGACGGCAAACAACAGCATCGCCTGTTATGGCCCTGCGTAAGTACATGGAAAGGCATGTTAACTACAACAGGGTTAGCATCCACAAAAAATAGCAAATGGGCAGCATCTCTAGTGATATCTTCATCACGGAGAGTAGCACGGTAGCAAAGGGCCAGATTAAAAAATGGATACAACTATTAATTACAAAAGGCTTAACAGCATCCAGAGTCATGTATTGTAAGTTTGTTGCTGGTATTGGTGAAATTGAGCTGGACAGTTAATACTTGAACATCACACAGTGTGCAGTACTGAAATAAACAAGGCAAGAACATGCTTAATACATCAACCATAGAAAACATAGCCATTGCAAGTGGTATTGGTAAGATTGAGCTGGTCAGATCATACTTGGTAAGCCCCGGGGGGTAGTCGTCGGGGCACTTCATCTGGGCTAGAGCCTACACCAAGTCGGCGGCGGCGAAGGCGAGGTGTTCCTCCGGGTCAACACGCACAACGGCCATCGCGCCATCGACCGCCATTAGCTCCTCGACCTCCACGTGATATGTGGTTGGGCTTGCGCGGTGATGCTCTGAAGGTAGGGGCGGTGGGGATTTGGAGGCATGAGGATGTTTCACAAGCGCCATTTAAGGAATCAGGCCGGGGCCGTGATAGATATCGGTGGGTTACCTGACTGGATCGACGATGCTCGGGCAGAACGTAGATGTGGTTGAAGCTATGGTTGCGGCGGTGGCAGTTTGAGCTTTCGGGAGGGGGGCGGCGGCGTGGGGGGAGATACTGCGGAAATTTGATGGGTGGGGATGTGGTGGGAGGAATAAATTCTAAAATCGCCCGCCTAATGAAAATTTCGCTGCGAAACTTGAAACTTGGGCGGGGGAAACACACAACACAGACGAAGTGCGTAAAATACTCGTGTGCAAGAAAAGAGGAAATTGGCAGATCCCGTCTCCAGAAAAATGTACACGTGTAGTTGATTTTTTCGGTCAATGGTACGCTTGCTTTATTAGGAAACATCGCATAGGTAATTGACTTGTGGATCATTAACGCAAAAAAATGCACACGAGTACGCCATAGAAACCGTGTGTTTTGTGATCTTCTAATAATTCTTATATCTATCAGCATCTCCAGCTGCGCCTAACTTAAAAATCTCTTTCATTGTAGCAGGATTATTCAATGTACATGAACGAGGCAAAGGTGACACCCAATGAACAATCATCTGTTTATTAAATGCAATCAAGTGTCAACCTACCTCGCTCGCATAGCAAGATTTCATCCTATGCAACAAGAGAGAAGCTTGCTGCCATCCGCCAGCGCCGCTATTTAAGCCGGTGTGCGGCCAACTTGCGCGGCGAGGTGGGACTAAAAACCAGCTGCGACCAGCTCTAGTCTCCGGTGGCTGCGGGCAGACGTGTCAGGAGTATTTAGGGCCGGGGTGCGGCTACAAAACTTTAGTGAACACATGCTAATCAACGCTCAAAGCCCTCAAAGGATGCGCTTACCGACATTGTACGTTAATAATAGATAGTACCAACTTAAAGCACTACCGGTAATTTACTCTAAAACTAGTACATATGCAGTACTGGTAGATGCTCGTAATTAATTATACAAACTTACGGGCGATACACGCACTAACTACTTCTCACATGCTGGCATCGGGGCATGCTAGCCAGACATCGTCGTTCTCCTTCCCGACCTTGTCGGCGGCAGCCAACCGTGCTTCAATCTCTGCTGAGCTCTCCTTAGCACGGCGTGCGGCCTCTTCTTTCTTGCGGCGGCATGACTCTCTTTTCTTGACTGCTTTCTGCCTTTTCCGCTCCTTTTGTGCGGCTTTGGCTGCCTCTAGATCCACCGCCCATTCGGCCATGGCAGCATCAAAGTCCGCCCACGTACTTGTGCGGCCGCGGGCGGCGATGAACTCGGCGCGGTGGGATGCCATCGCTTCCTTACCATGTGTGCGGTCGCGGGCGGCGAGGAACTCGGTGCGGCGGGATGCCATCGCTTCCTTACCAGTTACTGTGCGCCGCGGTGCCATGAACGACGCTTGGAGAGAGCTCTGGGACGGAGTGGCCAGACAGCCGTGCAGTGTGGTGGTTTTTAAGAGCCCAACGACAAACGATGAAGGAAATTTGGCTTCCCTTACAATCTTGCTCATTCATTATCGCACACGGTTCATCTCTGTCACCTCCGAAAACAGTGTGCGCTGAGCCTATTGTGTGTTGCATTATGATTGGCCGGAACCACCGCCACACGGATCGCGCGTGTGCACCGTAGGATGCGCCGTGATCGAACGGCAATCCACTTCCCTCACATCACACCCATGCAGTTGTAGCTGGATTGGATTTATATGCGCTAAATGCCTAGAAAATGCACATAATCCCCTAAATATGGTAAAAGTGCCCTGAAAAGTGCCAAATTTGAACACGGTGATTTGCAGGGTGTATGGTCATCGTAGAAAAAAAAACTCAAGGACAAAGAACGAAGGAAATTTGGATTCCCCTTCAATCTTGGTGATTTCCCTCTCGAAATCATGGAACTTCCTCGGTGATGGTTTGATTTATGAAGGGTGTGCATGACGACATAAGCCAAACCTTCTCAATTTTTTACCAGGGCATGGTGAGGCCATACCATGGTACCATGCCAACCGTCATGTTTTTCAAACATTTATTTCATTTTTCTATAGTTGAAAAACTAATAAACAAACGTTTGTGGTTGACTATTGCCACACATTTCATCGAAATCTCTACCCATTCCTTGTAAAAGGCAAGAGAATTTACTAAATAGCACGAGCATGGTTTTCCAGACCGTTCTTGTGCACCTTTTCATGCACCGATTGTTTGAATTTGAATTATGTGCATTAATGCCTAGAAAATGCACATAATCCCCTAAATATGGAATATGAACCCGGAAAAGTGCCAAATTTGAACACGGTGATTAGCAGGGTATATGTTCATCATAGAAAAAACTCACGGACAAAGGACGAAGGAAATTTGGATTCCCCTTCAATCTTGGTGATTTCCCCCTTGAAACCATGGAACTTCCTCGGTGATGGTTCGATTTATGAAAGGCGTGCATGATGACATAAGCCAAACCTTCTCAAATTTTTACCAGGGCACGGTGAGGCCATACCATGGCACCATGCCAGGCGTCATGTTTTCCAAGCATGTATTTCATTTTTCTATAGTTGAAAAACCAATAAATGACGCGTTTGTGGTTGACTATTGCCACACATTTCCTTGAAATCTCTGCCAATTCCTTGTAAAAGGCATGAGAATTTACTAAATAGCACGGCCATTGTTTTCCAGACCATTCTTGTGCACCTTTTCATGCACCGATTGTTCGAATTTGAATTATGTGCATTAATGCCTAGAAAATGCACATAATCCCCTAAATATGGTAAATGAGCCCGGAAAAATGCCAAATTTGAACACGTTGCATTGGAGGGGGTATGTTTATTGTTGAAAAAAAAACTGAATGGCAAACTAGGACGGAAATTTGGATTCCCCTTCAATCTTGGTGATTTCCCCTCGAAACCATGAAACTTCCTCGGTGATGGTTCGATTTATGAAGGGCGTGCATGACGACATAAGCCAAACCTTGTCAAATTTTTACCAGGGCACGGTGAGGCCATACCATGGCACCATGCTAGGCGTCATGTTTTTCAAGCATGTATTTCATTTTTCTATAGTTGAAAAACCAATAAACGACGCGTTTATGGAATTGTGGTTGACTATTGCCACACATTCCCCTGAAATCTCTGCCCATTCCTTGTAAAAGGCATCAGAATTTACTAAATAGCACGAGCATGGTTTTCCAGACCGTTCTTGTGCACCTTGTCATGCACCGATTGTTCGAGTTTGAATTATGTGCATTAATGCCTAGAAAATGCACATAATCCCCTAAATATGGTAAATGAGCCTAGAAAAATGCCAAATTTGAACACGTTGCATTGGAGGGGGTATGTTGATCATTGAAAAAAAACTGAATGACAAACTAGGACGGAAATTTGGATTCCCCTTCAATCTTGGTGATTTCCCCTCAAAACCATGAAACTTCCTCGGTGATGGTTCGATTTATGAAGGGTGTGCATGACGAAATAAGCCAAACCTTCTTAAATTTTTACCACGGCACGGCGAGGCCATACCATGGCACCATGCCAGGCGTCATGTTTTTCAAGCATGTATTTCATTTTTCTATAGTTGAAAACCCAATAAACGACGCGTTTGTGGTTGACTATTGCCACACATTCCCTTGAAATCTTTGCCCATTCCTTGTATAAGGCATGAGAATTTACTAAATAGCACGAGCATGGTTTTCCAGACCGTTATTGTGCACCTTTTCATGCACCGATTGTTCGAATTCGAATTATGTGCATTAATGCCTAGAAATTGCACATAATCCCCTAAATATGGTAAATGAGCCCGGAAAAATGCCAAATTTGAACATGTTGCATTGGAGGGGGTATGTCGATCGTAGAAAAAAACTGAATGACAAACAAGGAAGGAAATTTGGATTCCCCTTCAATCTCGGTGATTTACTATCGCACACGATTCATCTCCGTCGCCTCTGCGAACCGAGTGTGTTCACCCACACATGCAAAAGGAAAAAGAAAACCCTCGCCCCATACCCACTTCGTCCCCACCCACTCGCCGCGGACTCCTCCGCAACTCTGCACCTCATCAACTTCTATCGCGGCGGCCACCCTAAGCTCGATGGCTGTCGTCGGTGGGCGAAGGTCACGCTCCCAATGGCACGGGATTTCGCCCCTACAGCTTGTCGTCGCCTATCTGCACCGACTTGCACCGATATTCTAGACTCTGGTCGATTGGGGTTTTCTGCGGGATTGGGCCGGGGAATTTTCTCATGGAGAAGGTAATCAATTTAGCGAAATATTCACTCATCTCTTATCGCACTCCGTCCGTCGCTGTTAATCAACCGGCGGAAATCATCATGGATTCATTTTTCTTCTAGCTGACTCAAGGGTTTTCATTCGTGTGTCCACAGTGTGAGCACAAATCGGGCAAGTGTGGTCGCGGCCAGTCAAAAACGAAGTTCTATCTCACCATTCCAGATGACTTCAAGGAGCGCTCGGTATGTCCAATCTCACCCTACCACGGTCGGCATGGCCTAAATTTGTGAACATATACCATCTAGTGGTACATTTGGATAAAAGGTATGGTGCCACATGCACCCTAGACGTCGAAGCCAATTTTTCCCCTATATTAGGCAAATTAATGATGTATTGTTCATTTAGTTACTCTCATATTTGCATCAAATCTTTGTTACATTATATATTTTTGTACTTTGCTTTCAGCTATATATTGTTCCGTTCTATCAGTTACTTCCATATTTGCATCTTGCTCTGTTATTTCAATATATCTAATTTATGATCTTAATTGTCATTTCAAGCAGTACATCCCTTGCTTTGCAAGAACACGAGTATAAGGAAATCTTGGGCTTTACTTTGTTGATGACTCCATGGATGTCATATTGACAACGCAGCATGGATTTACAATGCCAGTTAGCGTAAAACTTGATAAAGATGGTCACTCCTATTTTGATGCGGACCTTTGGAGAAAAATTTCTAAGTTTTATGAACTGAAATCTGGCAATAAAATTCTAGTGCGTGCACCACAGCCTGGTCTAATTAACATGGATGTTTACTTGCCCAACGTCATCAGCCGATCAAAGTCTGATTGAGGTTAGTGTTCTTTCAACTTTCTCCATGCTGGCACATTACTTAGCAAAATCGGGGTATTTGTTCTGACTAACTGATCACTATTTAAGCAACCAATTGTGATTTCATTTTCTGACTCCGTTCCTAGGCAGTAACAAATTCCATTTACCAATTTATGCGCACTATATATATTCTTCTGCCATGTTCTGAATAAATAATACCTTTCCACCTTTTAAGCAGGATATGTTGGATGCATAGCTAACGATCTGTATGTTACTCGACGTACCAAATTTCACTGGAAAGACTTGAAACATGTCATAAAATTTGTTGATAATCTGACAGAGATAGCACAACGTATGAACGCTGGATTTTGGATGGGATTAATTATACATATGGTGCACACATTGAACAAGACCAATTGTGTGCACAAAACGCTGGTATTTATGTTGATGTTCATAAACTATATATATCTTCAACGATATGTTACAATTGGTTTTTATTCTACATTTCAACAGAAATTGCCCGCTGCAGCTGTTCCTGAATCGATTTCCCAAAGTGATTGCTAATAACGCCAAAGTGATTGCAAGGTACTGCATTTCCCGCAGAAATGGAACCATTCAAATTAACAAGTTCTCGCTTGTCGTGGCAATGCATCCATATTGGAAAATTGGAGACACTGTTGTACTCATGCTCTACCAAGGCACATGAGGGTTCTTCCTTTTCATTGATGAGATGCTGAGTCACAGTGATCAAGCTGCTTCCGGTGGATAGTTGTGGTTGTTGGCCCTCAGCCTCTTAAAATGTGCTAGTAGTTACTATGTTAAGTATGAAGATATGGACCATATGGTTGTTGGCCATCAACCTCTTAAAATGTGCCAGTTGTTACTATGTTAAGTATGTAGATATGGACCATATGGTTGTCAAAACCGTGTTACGAAGATCCTCCTTTTGTCGAATAGTGTAACCACTATATATATATATATGTGTTACTCAAATGCTGTTAGCCAAGTTCTTAAATTTTCATGGAAAGTACTAGTATCGTACATAGTTCATTCGGTTTAAGCGTGTGCCCAGTAGAGTAGAGGATGTCCATGTTTTCGACGTGGCGATCAGCACCGATGTCCAGATGACATTTGCATATTAATTGTCCATATTGCAAATTCAGGTAATATACAGACAGGCCAGCCCATACAATTGACATATTTGACATGCATGAAGAAATCAATTGAGTATATATATTGCTAATTTATAAGAATATAACGAACCGTGCGCACACAAAAGAGCTACACTGTGCACCTGACGCTGACCCAGCACACACATCAGTCATCGTCCATCAGCGTGCCGATCATGGGCTCAGTGGGAGCGGAGGCCGCCAAGTCAATGACCTACACACCTTGATCGATCGAGGCTGGGGCAAACTCGACACTGGGAATCGCTGGTACTGCCTCGAGCGCAGTGCTCACCAGGGCTATCACGACCACCGGGTCTATCCCGGCGACGTCCGGCGAGACGACGTTGGCTCTCGCCAGGGCTGCCGTGACGGCTCCTAGGCATGCCCCGGCGACGTCCGGCGATGCGCCCTCCTCCATCTGGGACATAAGCCTGCGCCTCGTGCAGCGGCTGCCACAGCCACAGTTGTCCTTGCGTCGTCGAGGTCGCTCCTCCGCCACCCGCACCATCCGCCGCACTCTGCGCCGAGCCAGCAGTATCGCCCATTTGCGATCCCTGTCCGCTTTGAGGACGACCCTGGCTAACCTCGCGGCTTGCTCATACCGCGTTTACTGCTTCCTCTAGCCGTCGTCGGGAGAGGCGGCGGCATGGTCGTCGACCGCCAAGCCGACCATCGTGCCTTCAGCCTCGATTCCGCCATCGCATGACTCCATCCCGTCGTCGGCCGTTGGGGGTATGCCGGTATGTGTGGGTAACTAGCTAGCAACTGGATCAATAGCGAGTTGCCACCAGCGGCCATTGCTGTGGTTATTTATAGCTAGCAGTTGGCTAGGGGATTGGGGATTTTACAATTCACCCCTGAGGAGTGCGGGAAGCCTTCGATGGAGCGCGGGAAGACTAAGTGGAGCACACAACCCGACAACCGTATGCGGTGTCACATGTTATCGCACACGTGTTACCATAAGGAAACGTATGTGTAACTTACTAATCATCGCACACGAGTACTCGCACACGCATCATGTGCGATACTCCTTGCCACCGCAAGCAACTAGTTTGCATTTTTCAAAGTTTTTTGTACACACAAAATCGCACACGAATTAACTGTAGTAACCGTCTGTGTTATATTTTCTCATCGCAAATAGTTCATTCGAGTGGGCTGTTTGCCGTGTATCACACACATCTTGTTTACACGGATCGTTTGTGTTCTTTTGGCTCATCGCAAACAGTTCATCTATGTGAACTGTATGCCGCATATCACACACCTCTTGTTAAGTTGAACCGTTTCTGTTGTGTTCCCTAATCGAAAACAGTTCATCCGAGTGAATCGTATGTCGTATATCACACACACCTTGATCTGGCTAACCGTTTTTATTGCATTCCCTAATAGCAAATAGTTCATCGAAGCGAACTGTATGTCGTATATCGCACACACCTTGATATGGCTGCCTGTTTCTATTGTTCTGTCTCATCGCAAATAGTTCGTATGGATCAACCGTTTGCCTCGCATCGCACACGCAACTAAAATCTGAACCGTGTTTGATGTATCTGCCATCACAAACGTTTTGCATCTTTTTTGACAGTTTTTTACATCACCGTTTGCGATTAATGCATCGCACACAGTTTCGTCAAAGGGTCTCTGATCGTAGTGTCGCGTTAGCAGCATCCTGCAGTAGTGATAACTCACCGTTGTCTTCCTTGTCCAACGTCAATTATTTGATCAAGCATAGAATATTTGATGGGGGCTCACAATCATAAAAGATGTCCAAGATAGTATATTTATATGTGAGACCTCTCTTTCTTTATTATCTTTCATGAATTGCATTAATGACCAATTGCTATTTTTGTTAACTCCCAAATTTTTTTATCAACTATACTTCCTTTATGCGAAGTCATTACTCTCCATGAGGTTACCATATGATCTTTTTATTCTCTTTATTGCTAAGATTGAAACAAGGAGATAAAACTACCAAACTCACACTACTCTTTATTATATAACTCTCATACTCGATTACATAGATAGATAGATCACGAAACAAGCACTCAAAACTAGATCACACTAAAACTTTATTCATCTAAATCACGAAATAAATAAGGATCGAACTAAGATAGATAACGATGGTAAAAGTGATGGTGATACGATACCGAGGCACCTCCCTCAAGCTTGGAACAAGCCTAGGGTGGTGCCCATACCCGTGTACTCAAGTTTCTTTCGTCAGAGATGGCTGTGCAATATTCTTGGCGATGATTCCCTTGAGGATGCGGTTTTCCTCCTCGAGCTTATTAACTTGATGTTTAAGCTCCATGATTTCCTTATGGAGCTTACCCGTAACAGTCAGGGGTTTTATCACTGTTCTGACCCATCTATTCAAGTTTAGCATGATTTGACCCGTGTTTGAAACTTTTTTTGGATCTGACCCAAATCGAGATGCCAACATTCACGTGTCCTGCTTGCACTGAAGACGCCATGGACACTGGAGTTTGGGCCTGGCCCACCTCTCTGGTCAGCCCGTTTGACCGTCCGACGTGGCAAAGGGGTAAACGCCATGACCCTTGGTGTTTACCCGTGGAGAGCAGTAAACCGGCCCAAGCCGGCTCGGGTGCAGCCCAACCCACCCAAGATGCAGGCGGCGTCTTCCTCCTCACGACGGCGCCCTACAGAAGCTCTGCTTCTCTCCTCCCCTCACCCAAATCACCCCCAAATCGCTTATTGTCTACATCAAAAGTGTGGATCTGAGCCCCCATCTTCCTTGAGGTATTCTCCACCGTTTCCTCCAATTATTTTTGGTTGAAAACTTTTATTTTTGCGGCATTAATTCATACTTGTCAGAACCCTAGGATTCGTTTTGTTTGCAATTCGTTGAGAAAGGGGAGGCCATGGCTTGGTCATGTGGGTATGTTGTATGCTTTAGAAGAGAAGGCATGTGTTTATATCGTAGGATTGAGAAGAGAAGGCATTTGTGGTGGGGTTGGGCATTTTAATTTTTGTTAGTATGTATATGGATTTAGATAGATGATTACTTGAAAGAGAATTCTAATTAATTTGTGTATTTTGTATGCTTTATTCTCATTGAGATATGGTCATATAATTAGGATGTTATATTGAGATTTTGTTATATTGTGTTGCCATTGAGATATGTTGCCATTGAGATTTTCTCATATATAGATAATTGGTCTTGTTATCTTGCTATTGAGATATGTTACCCCGTGCATGTTTCATTTGTTCATGCTTGATTTGTAGGATGGCGGGTGAGCGTTGGTACGACGGTCTTCATAAAGGGTATTGTCGTGGTTATGATCCTGACAATGAGTACTAGGGGTACGAATAAGGGGCAGAGACTAGCTACGGCGTAGGTGTAACACTCGGTGTTTAACGAGTTCAGGCCCCTCTCGGCGGAGGTAAAAGCCCTACGTCTTGTGCCCTGAGGCTTGCTTTGATTTTGATGGGTATGGTTACAGAGATTGAACGTGCCTGGCTATGGAGTGGGGTGCGTCTTATATAGAGTGCGCTGCAGCCCCATGTCTCCCACGCCGCCGAGGCATTAACTGTCATTGAATGTGTCAGTTACTAGTGTAATGAGCCTCTACTATAGCAGTTACAGGTAACGGTAGCTATAACTCTATTTAGTGGATGACTTAGGATTCCTTGACCGTTGCAGCTCCCATGACTTCTTCTTGTCCTCTACGTCCGAGTGGTGGTCTGTCCGCCGAGTGACGTGTGGTCGTCCGAGTGTCGCAGAGTCGTCCGAGTGAACCTCCTGATGTATGCATCCGAATGTTGGCACAATCCAGAGACCTACTTATCATGGTGATGGGCCCCATGTGGGTCCCAAATGATGGGTCCTTGACCCTACCTGTAATAGGTGACCACATCATTAGCCCCGAATCGGTTGGGATTTCATAGGATAAACAAACCGACCCTTCGATTGAGTCCGAGTGCTGCAGGGGCACTCGGAAGATATTTCCGAACAGTGGTTTGTTGTTCCTTGGATGAAAACACAGCGGATTCTGGACTCTAGGTTTACCCAGGTGACTGGGTGTTGTTGATCGTCGAGAAAAAACCCGGTGGCATTCATTTTATCTCTCGGAAGAGATAGACTAGGGGCCCGAGCGAGAGCATGCCATTACAACTCTAGTGGTGACGCCGGCGCGTGGTTTCACTCTCCAGAGAGATGCCACTCCTTATCCCAGGGAACGCCAGCGCAGGCCTTCTACGAGTCCAGGTTTACGAGTCATGCGCCTTGGAGCCTACCGAGAGGGCCAAGTGAACCCGTAGAGGGACGTCAAGCTCGTCACATAACGATCCTGAAGAAGACTTCAATCGGGTGTTTAACGTGGCCGAGTGCACGGGTCCCCGTGAAGGGTGGTCAGTCGGACTGATGTGCGTCCCTTAGGAAAGGAATCACTGGCAATCAATCGGATTGATTCGTCCCGGAAATCTCGGGATTTGAATTTGCACGTTCGCGCGCTGAAGCGGTAACATCGTGCGTTAGTGGGAAAGTGGGGGGCGTGGCTCCTCGATTCGCACGCACGATCCCCGCCATATGTTGCACATGTCCTGTGCAAAGCCTTGCCGCGCGGGCCATCGACCGGTGATTCGTGGTGGGAGATTTGGCTGAGGATTTTCTCTGGAGATATAAAAGGTTTGGGGGCAGCGGTCTGGCCCTCAGATCCCCTTTTCATCCACTCTGTCTCCTCCACTCCTCTCCTCCACCAGAGTGCGTGGCGATGGTGAGGGACTCCACGGCCAAGGCGGAGAAGGTGAAGAACGCGGGGAAGGCCACTTCCTCCGGCTCTGGTGCGGCGGCCGGCGGCGCGGCGGGGGACTGGATCCCGTCGCGCATCATCGCTCGGCGGCTGGAGGATCTGGCAGAAGAAGGGCTGATTCCGTGCGAGGGATGGCATCGTCCGGGCGCGAGGGAGGTTGAGCCAGCGCCTCAGGAGGATGAGCATGTCCTGCTCGTCACCCACGTTGAGCGGGGCTTCTCGATGCCGCCGCACCCCTTTTTTCTGGCGTTCCTCGACTACTTAGGTGCTCAACTCCATCACCTTCCTCCCAACGCTGTCATCTATCTCTCGGCCTTCATCTCTCTCTGCAAGAACTTCTTGGGCTGCCACCCTCACTTGGGCCTCTTCAAATATACATTCACCTGTCGGTCGATGGCCGTGAAGAAGGACTCGCCGACTGGAGAGAAAACCCATGTCACCCAACTATGCGGGGGCCTGGGCATCCAGGTTCGCGGGGGAAGGTCCTTCCCCAAGATGAGCTTTCCTGATTCTGTCAAGGGGTGGCAGGGGACCTGGTTCTACTGTAGGGACGTCCCCAGCACTCACAATCAGTCGGGCCTCCCGCAGTACTCGTGTGAATGAGTGCGGGCTCCGCCGACCCTCACCGTAGTGAAGGAGGAGAAGGTGGGCGTCGATATCTTGTCCAGCGTGCTGATTGGGGTTGTGAATGTTGGGGTGAATGGTATGGACTTGCTGGAGACTTTCTTCAGTCGGTGCATCCAGCCACTCCAGGCCGGGGCCCACCCCATGTGGCTGTACGAGGGGCCGGGTGACTCCACTCGGGTGCATCCTGAAGATCTCACAGAGAAGGAGGTGGGTGCCAAGATCAAGGCCATCACCTGCACTTGGGACAACCTACGGGGGACTCGGTTGGTGCCAGCCTTTCACAAGGACCTGCCGCCCTTTGAGGTATTTGTTTGTAGTTCAATCGGCTCGACCATATGTTGCCTTTCGTACAGCCGATCCTCATGCTACTATGTGTTTGTTTCTCAGGACTTCCAGAACTTGATTTCTAGGATCCCAGTGGTGGATCGCTCGCCTCAAGATGTGACGAGTGACACCGAGCAGTAGTACTCTGAGAGGTCCGACGAGAGTGACGATGACGACGTCGATGATGATGAGAGTTCAGAGGAGGGGGACGAGGCGGAGTCTTCTCCGTCTTATGAGGCCCCTAAAGAACCCCACTCCAAGGCGCTGCACAATCCGAAGGGCAAGGCAGGAGAAACTCAACAGTCGACTGCTTCAGGTCGAGCGACTCGGAGCTCCAAGTGCGCTCGCGCCGAGGCTGAGAGCTCGGCAGAGAAGCAGCCCAAACTGCCCAAGCAGATCTCCTCCAAGCCCCGGAAGGTTGCAGTGCCGCGGATCAAGGTGGCCGTGCATGTGGCTTCGAAGTGAGTGCTCTCGCCGATTCCTTGCTCATTTTTGAATTTATTCGGTTGTTGATCAAGTATTGTTTGATCCTTGTAGCAACGACACCTCGACAACTTCAGCGGACCCGCACGCCCGCAAGCCAGGCCTGAGTGATGCTGACGCGGCAGATGCCGCCACCTCCAAAGGTATGTCACATTGATTGAATTGTATGGTTGGGTCTTCTCCGGCTGAACTTTAATGGTTTCCTTGGTTTATGCAGCTCCACCTGAGATTATCCAACTGGCAACCAAGTGGGCGCTGGCCCACCGAATCCGGACGTCATCAGGGCGGGAGTGCCGAATGCTGACACGTCAATTACGGACACCTCTCCTCGCTAGATGACTCGTGTTTCTCCGGCGAAGGTCGCCGCCAAGACCGCGAGGCCGGATCCTCTGGCTCAAGGTGGCTTGGCATCTTCGACTGCGGTGGTGTTGGCTGCGGGATCCTCCCAAGCTCCTCCGAGTGGAGCGGCGATGATTCCGACCCAGAGGCCATCATCCGCGACTCCGCCTGCCCCGACTACTTCTTTCCCCCTGTACCATGTCCCAGAGGATCAGGTGGGGGCGAGTAAGGAGGCTCTGATCCAGGTGGGGTTGATGTGTAGCTGACTGAAGGAGGCCTATGACGCCAGCACGGCGCTGGAGACCAAGTCCGAGTAAGTACCATTGTGAGTATAATTTCCAGTTGAAGTTTCTTCTTTTCTTGTAGTAGGATTTCTGTCAGTGAGTTTGCATAGGGCACACCCACTGGGTGTTCATGATCCAGTGGGGGCACGCTGAGTGCACCCACTGGGTGTAGTAGGAGTCTTTGAACTTTTGTTGAATTTCTTTGTGTTCACTCGGAGTCTAGCCGGAGCGTAGTTGAGTGGACACAATCCAGTGGGGGCACGCTGAGTGCACCCACTGGGTGTAGTCCCCGAGGCTACCGTTGACTGGAATAGTCGGCGGTAGTCTTAGAACTTGTGGTCGTTTCGCCCTGAGGCTGTTTGATTGTTTTTTAGCTCATCAACGAGTCACTTTCCAGTGGGGGCACGCTGAGTGCACCCACTGGGTGTAGTCCCCGAGACTGTCGTCGATTGCGGGTAATCGGTGATAGTCTTTAGAACTGTCATTAGGCATTCAGGGTGCTCGGCGACGCTCGTGTGTTGGTGAGATGATAGGTAGGATCTTCATAGCTGGCTTGGAAGTCAGCCGAATGAAGTAGATCGTCTGGCGTTGTTGTCCTCTATCGTCTTCATTGCCGACTCAAGGGCTAACCGAGTGAGAGTAGATCAGAGGGTACTTCAAGATCTAGTACTGATCGAGATGGCTCCTCCTGGGGGTGCTCGGCCGTCTTAGTAACCATAGTGTACTTGAGAATTTGGTACTGGTCAAGCTTGTTCCTCCTGTGGGGTTCGACCGAGTGTATAGTCCAAGGGTACTTCAGGATCTGGTACTGGTCCAGCTCGATCTACTCAGTAGTTAGAGGGTACTTCAGGATCTGGTATTGGTCGAGCTTGTTCCTTCTGGGGGTGCTACCGAATGGGTAGCTAGAGAGTACTTCAGGATCTGGTATTGGTTGAGCTTGTTCCTTCTGTTGGTGTCCGTCCGGATGTTAATGACCCAATGTTTCGGTTTCTCTTTTGGGTCTCCGACTGACTGATTCTTGCGTGGTGCAGAGGACCTGTGAGATGGGATCCCACTATGTTGCAATGTAGAAGGAGGTGACATCCCTTTGACTTGATCTGGAGGCTGAGAAGCTCAAGAGCGCCCGACTAGAGCAAGAGAAGAAAGCCCTGGGAGGTAAGCTATTTCCTCCGACTAGTAGCTACATACTGTTTTCTGGTTTGATCCGAATCATTTCACTCCGTCAGATGTTCGTAGCGAGAACACCCAACTCGTAATGAGGCTCAGGACTTCTATTTCTCTAGAAACCATGAAGCAGGCCCTGGAGAACAAAGATAAGGATCTGACGTTGGCCCAAAAGGAAGCCATGACCAAGGCAAAACTTGCCGACGAGAAGCTGGCTTCAGTCGGCAAGTTAGAGGATGAGATCAAGGGTCTCAAGGCTACCATCAGTGCTTCCACTCAGGTGAAGGCTAAGCTAGAGGAGAAGGTCACGCAGCTGAATGACAAGAAGGATGCCCTGGAGAAACACATCGAGGAGGTTTGTGAGGAATTCAGTGAGAAGCTCACCGGTAAGTTCTCCTTCAGCCGAGTGAAATCCATATGTTGCCAAATTTTTCTCAATCATCCGCTCACAGACTGTTCTTCTTGACGCAGAGCATTGTTATGACAAGGAACTGGAGCTGGAGAGGCTTGAGAGGGATTTGGACCCTTCCAGGTCACTCATCGCCGACAACGCAGCCCTTGCCATCCTTCGGCTTGAAGACCGCTTGAAGAATGCATTGAGCTATATCACTCAGTCAAAGGGTGCTGCAGGTCGGATTGATGAGGGGCTGCAGCGGGGTGTGGAGACCCAGAAGGACCTGGAGTCGGTGCTGACGCGGCTGAATGAAGTTCCCGCTCGGGTCAAGGCCTGGAAGAAATCTGTAGCCTGGAGCGGTGCTGATGTGGCGTTGTCACTCGTCCGCATTCATTGCAAGAATGTGAACAAGGAGAAGCTGAAGAAGCTCTGAATGATGAACAAGAAGAACCTCAAGTTTGAGGATTTCATGGAGACCTTCGCTGAAGCTGCCACTCGCATCGCCGATGGGATCGACCTGCAGACCTTCGTCGACCCAGCCAGCCCTCCGCCTGAGGCTTGAAACACTTGGTTAAATTTGCCTCAGAATGCCGGGTGGTTGATGTAATGAAATATTTCATTGAGCCTGGGGGCTTGTTTTGCTTTTGCTTGAAACATTCGGATGGACCGAATCTTTGGTTTGAAACCTTTTAAGTCTCTATTTGCTTCTTATGTTTTGTTTGACTTTAGGCGAAAGCTGGTTCGCTTCTAAGCCCCCCGAGTGGGGAGCAGATCCCACTCGGACTGTTTTTGAACTTAGGCGAAAGCTGGTTCGTAGCTAAGCCCCGAGTGTGGATCAGATCCCACTCAGACTATTTTTGAACTTAGGCGAAAGCTGGTTCGTAGCTAAGCCTTCGAGTGTGGAGCAGATCCTCACTCAGATTGTTTTTTGAACTTAGGCAAAAGCTGGTTCATAGCTAAGTCCCCGAGTGTGGAGCAGATCCTCACTCGGATTGTTTTTGAACTTAGGCGAAAACTGGTTCGCAGCCAAGCCCCTGAGTGTGGAGCAGATCCTCACTCGGATTTTTTTTAACTTAGGTGAAAGTTGGTTCGCGGCTAAGCTTTTCCCCTTTGCACCCACTGGAGGTATGTTAGTTTCCGAATGCAATTAGCGTTGTGTAATGAAATGCGACCGTAGGTCGAACTAGACGATATATGTGAAAAGCGATACTTTGATTCATCTAAGTTCATTCAGACTAACTATTACAAAGGAGAAATTTTTATTCTAAGTGTAAAACTTGCGGAGCAGATCCGCCTTCCAAGCTCTGGGCTCTTCTGATTCTTTGGCGAAGTTGTAGAGCCTGTATGCTCCATTATGTAGGACTTTCGATATGGCGAATGGCCACTCCCAGGGGGGCGCCAGCTTGTGAGGTTTCTGCTGATCCACTCGGAGGACCAGGCCCCCTTCCTGGAAGGCACGTCCTCTGACGTGTCTGTCGTGGTAGCGATGCAAGTCTTGTTGGTACAACGTCGATCTTATAAGCGCCAACTCGCGTTCTTCCTCCAGAAGGTCCAGACCGTCTTACCTTGCTTCTTCAGCTTCAACTTCCGAGTAAAGATCCACTCGGGGAGAATTGTGGAGCAGATCACTCGGTAAAACTGCCTCTGACCCGTACACCATAAAGAATGGGGTGCGATTGGTGGATCGATCCGGGGTCGTCCGCAGGCCCCAGAGGACTGACGATAGCTCGGTCACCCAGGCCCCTACCGCGTGAGTCAGATCGCGCATGAGGTGAGGTTTCAATCCTTGGAGTATGAGCCCATTCGCTCTCTCGGCTTGTCCATTTGACTGCGGGTGCGCCATGGAGGCGTAATCAACCCGAGTGCCTTGGGTGTAACAAAACTCGCGGAACTCGTCCGAGTCGAAGTTAGACCCGTTGTCGGTGAAGATGCTGTGTGGGACTCCAAATCTGAAGATAATCTCTTTGATGAACTGAATCGCGGTGGCCGAGTCTAGCTTCTTTATTGGCTTTGCCTCGATCCACTTGGTGAACTTGTCCACTGCTACCAACAGGTGTGTGAAGCCACTCGCCCCAGTCCGGAGAGGGCCGACCATGTCAAGTCCCCAAATGGCGAACGGCCAAGTGAGGGGGATAGTCTTCAGGGCGGACGCCGTCTTGTGCGACTGGTTCGCGTAGAACTGGCACCCGACGCATTGATCCACTATGTCTCGAGCGGCCTCATTGGCTCGGGGCCAATAGAATACGGCTCTGAATGCTTTGGCGACCAAGGTCCGAGAGGACGCATGGTGCCCACATGTTCCCGAGTGAATCTCCTGCATAATTTGTTGTCCTTCCTCTGGTGATATGCATCGCTGAGTGACTCCAGTCACACTTTTCTTGTACAGTTGATCTCCCATGACGGTGAAAGCCTTGGATCGGCGGACGATCTGGTGGGCTTCATCTTCATCCTCTAGGAGCTCCTGCCGGAGCAGGTATGCCAGGTATGGCTCGGTCCACTCAGGAGTGATGACTAGTATCTCTTGGACCAGGTCAATTACTGCGGGAATGTCTACTTTAGTCGGATTGGAAGGTCTGACTGGTTGCGGGGGCTCTTCCACAAAAGGATCTTTCTTGATCATGGGTGAGTGCAAGTGTTCCAGGAACACATTCTTGGGTGTTGTCTTCCGAGTTGAGCCCATTTTGGCCAAATCATCAGCCGCTTGATTCTTGAGGCGTGGCACATGATGGAGCTCCAGCCCTTCAAAGTGTTTCTCCAGTTTCCTGACGGCGTTGCAATAACCGGTCATTGTAGGGCTGCGGATGTCCCACTCTTTCATGACTTGGTTCACTACTAGATCCGAGTCGCCATAGACCATCAGTCGGCGAATTCCCAGAGAAATTGCCATTCGCAGCCCATATAGGAGAGCTTCGTACTCGGCTTCGTTGTTGGAGGAGTCGAAGTGAATCTGAAGTACATAACTGAGTCGATCGCCCTTAGGAGACACCAAGACCACTCCGGCCCCGGAGCCATGGAGCATCTTGGAGCCATCGAAGAAGATCGTCCAGTGTTCGGGAACACTCGGGACGGGCTGCTCTTGCTCAATCCATTCGGCCAGGAAATCTACCAGGGCTTGTGACTTGATGGCTTTCTTGGCTTCAAACTTGATGTCCAATGGAAGGAGCTCGATGGCCCACTTAGCCACTCGGCCCATGGCATCTCTGTTGTTCATGATCTTAGACAGAGGGGCATCGCTCACCACTATGACCGAGTGTTCTTGAAAGTAATGCGCCACCTTCTTTGCAGTCAGGTAAATTCCATATACTAGCTTCTAATAATGCGGATACCTTTGCTTGGACGGGGTCAAGACTTCGGAGATGTAGTAGACTGGTCGCTGGAGCTTGAAGGTTTTACCTTGTTCCTCCCGTTCCACAGTGAGGACCGTGCTAACAACTTGGCATGTGGCCGCGATGTATAAGAGTAAAGGCTCTTTGCTGCCCGGAGCAGCTAGCACCGGCTGGGTGGAAAGCAGGGCCTTAAGTTCCTGGAACGCGGCCTGCGCTTCGGGAGTCCACTCGAATCTGTCAGTCTTCTTCATCAATCGGTAAAGCGGCAGGGCTTTTTCACTGAGTCTTGAGATGAATCTGCTCAGGGCTGCCAGGCAGCCCGTGAGGCATTGTACATCGTGGAGACGCTCTGGTTGATTCATTCGGATGATGGCCCCGATCTTCTCGGGATTGGCATCGATCCCATGTTCGGAAATGAGGAAACCGAGTAACTTGCCTGCGAGTACGCCGAATGTGCACTTAGCTGGGTTGAGTTTGATTCTGAAGGCGCGCAAATTTGCGAAAGTCTCGGCGAGGTCAGACAGGAGGTCGGAACCTTTCTTGGACTTGACCACGATGTCATCCATCTAGGCCTCCACATTCCGACTGATTTGTTTCCATAGGCACTTTTGGATCATGCGCTGAAAAGTTGCCCCAGCATTTTTCAATCTGAATGGCATGGTGATATAGCAAAAACACCCGAATGGGGTGATGAACGCTGTTTTTATTTAATCGGGACCATACATTCGGATCTGGTGGTACCCGGAGTACGCATCCAGAAATGACAACCGCTCACACCCGGCAGTAGAATCTACTATTTGATCTACGCGAGGGAGGGGAAAATGATCATTCGGGCAGGCCCAATTGATGTGTTTAAAATTGATACACATTCGGAAAGAATTATTCTTCTTCGGCACCATGACGATGTTGGCGAGCCACTCGGAGTGGTACATCTCTCGGATGAACTCGGCGGCTAGGAGCCACGCTATCTCCTCACCAATCGCCTTGCGCTTCTCGGTGGAGGACCGTCGAAGGTGCTCTTTGACAGGCTTCATCGTCGAGTCGACACGGAGTCTGTGCTCGGTCAGCTACCTGGGAAAACCCGGCATGTTAGAAGGTTTCCATGCGAAGATGTCCCAGTTCTCACAGAGGAAATAGATGAGCTCGACTTCCTATTTGCTGTTGAGGGTGGTGGAGACATTGGTCGGGGTAGCGTTCGGGTCTTCGGGATGGATGTGCACCAGCTTCGTTTCTCTGGTCGACTGGAAAGCAGATTCCACAGTCGGCTTTTTGGACTTCAACAACTCGCTTGTCACCACCGCCTTCTTGTATTCGTCCAGCTCGGTCATCGCCATCTACTCATCAGCAATCTGGGAGCCCTTCTGGAGGCACTCTTCAGCCAACTTCCGATTGCCTGTGATGGTGACCACGCCTTTCAGCCCTGGCATCTTAAGCTTAAGATACACGTAACATGGACGGGCCATAAAATGTGCGTAGGCTGGCCTACCCACGATGGCGTGATAAGCGCTTCGGAAGTCCACCACCTCGAAAGTCAGCCGTTCCTTTCGGAAGTTCTTCTCCTCGCCGAATACGACTTCGAGGGCAATCTAGCCGAGTGATTTGGCCTTTTTCCTAGGGATTACCCCGTGGAACTGCATGTTACTCTTGCTTAGCCGGGTCATCGGGATACCCATCGCCTCCAATGTGTCAGCGTAGATGATATTAAGCCCGTTGCCGCCGTCCATTAGGATTTTGTGCAGTCGGACTCCTCCCACGACTGGATCTACTACCAAGGCCTACCACCCGGGGGTCGGTATGTGGGCCGGGTGATCCGACTGATCAAAGGTTACTGGCGTCTTGGCCCAGTCGAGATATTTGGTGACAATCGGAACTGCCATGTTGACCTCTCGGTTGATGACTTTGAGGTGACTCTTGCTCTCGATGTCAGCGAAGATCATCAAGACGTTCTCGACGTTGGGGTACCCAGAAGTACCTTTGGCTCCGTCATCATCATCTTCATCCTTGTCTCCAGAGGAATCTTGCCGCATCTCTTGCTTCAGGAGCCGACACTCCCAAGTGGTGTGTTTGGGCAAAATCAAATTGCCCTCCTCATCTTTCTTCGTATGGATCTAGCAAGGTTGGTCGAGGATGTCGCTCTTCATAGTGACTTGCTTTTTCCCTTTCCAATCTTTCTTCTGCTTTTGGGAGCTCTTTTTGCCTTGGCCGCCCAGAGCCTCAGCGCTCCCTCCAGCATCCGCTTTCCGCTTGTGCTTCTTGCCCTTGTTCTCCAACTGATGTGCATCACCTGCTCGGCTCTTGCCGCTCCTTAGTCGGTATTCCTCTTCACCGTTGACATACCGGTTGGCTATCTCCATAGCTCAACTGAGAGTTGGGGTCTCGGTTCGGCCGAACTTCATGTTCAGCTCCCGGTACCTAACTCCAGCCTTGAAGGCGCAGATTGCCTGGTGCTCGGTGACTTTCTCCACTGTATTGTGTAGGGTAGTCCACCACTGAATAAACTCTCGGAGAGTCTCATTCTGCTTTTGCACGCAGTGTTGCAGCTCGGTTAGGCCACCCGGTCTTTTGTATGTGCCTTCAAAAGTCTTAACGAATACCCTCGCTAGGTCGTCCCAACAGAATATGCTGCCTGGCGGGAGCTGAGTAAGCCAAGACCGAATGGAGCCTTCTAGCATTAGCGGCAAATGCTTCATGGCCACATTTTTGTTGCCACCGCCGATCTGGACTGCCACTCGATAATCTTCTAGCCATATCTCAAACTTGGACTCGCCAGCGAATTTGCTGATCCCCGTGGCCAACCTGAAGTTGTTGGGAATCTCAGCCGCTCGTATGTAACGGCTGAAGCACTCGAGACCTGATGGTACGGAACCACACGGTGCGTCGTGATCTTGGCCTTCTCGCAGGGCACGACCTCTGTCGACCAGGTTCTGAGCGAGAACGGATCTCGTATTGAACAGCAGGTATCGAGCGTCTCTCGATGGACGAGAAGGACTCGGCCTATGGTCGCCGCCTTGTCTCCATCTTTCATCATAGGGCTGGCGCCCGTACGCGACATCCCGTGGTGGAGGCATCAGGGCATGATTGTAGTCGTCGTTACGCTGGGGTGACGCAACTTGATTGCACCTCCGATCTTCATGACGATCTCTGGGGGAAGAAGTGGCTCGGCGCCTGCCCGAGCCGAGTGGGCTATGAGCCGACTAGACGGTCTCCACACGCACGAATGCGCTATGGATCCGGTCTGTGGACTGGGACACTGCCGCATTCTACAACAGTGCCGTCTTGAGGAGCGCCTGGATCTGACGAATCCCTTCTTCGGCCAAAGAGCCAGAGGGCTGAATGGAATCCGTGATCCAAGTGGCGGTTGCTAGATTCTGAAGTGGAGCACTGAGGACTTTATACTTACTAGGTTGGTCACTCGATTAGAGCCGGTGTTTGTGCCGACTGGAACTGGGTTGACGGCATTCGCGTTTGTCCAGCTCCCTCTGAAGTCGTTCGAGGTGATCGCACTCGGCCAGAGTGGCCAGGCGAGCCGACTCCATGGCTATCGCCTCGGGAGTCATCCCGGTGATGGGAGTGTTCAGGAGCTGGTCGTTCCTACGACGGAGCTCATCCTGCTGCTCCTGAGTGAGAGCCTGAGGGACATACGGCTCGTGGCCCGGAAAGCCGCTGTTGGTGTTGACGTGGGACGTACCCACACGGCCGTCTTTGGGCTCTGTGTAACCTGGGGGTACGCGGTGCTCGGAGTTATCCGCCATGAGAATCTCGGTGGTCGACTCGATGCTTTCGGATTCGGACTCCTCTGAGGAATCACCGAGTTATCCGTTAGAGAGGTCGAGGGCAGGCCTGTCGAACTCGAGAGCCGCCACTTGTTCCGCTGCTGCATGAGTGGCAACAGCGTGCTTGATCCAGCGTTGCAGCCGTGAACGCCTGGAGCGTTTGTGACGACATGTAATGGTGGGGTGGACTACCACTCGGTACGGAGCTTAGGGCTGTCGGAGAAGGTCTCCGTAGGAGGAAGCACGGAAGTGCATTGCGCCATAGATGGGCAACGCCTCCACGTCCAGCAAGGCCTCGCGTAGCCACCCTGAGTCGTCGGCGATGAAGGAGATGGTCCTGAAGCGGATTTCGCCACTGACAGACATGATGCTGAAGAAATCCACCTACACCGTGAAACTTTGCTAGACGCCTAGCCCCACGGTGGGCGCCAACTGTCGGGGTTATGATCCTGACAATGAGTACTAGGGGTACGAATAAGGGGCAGAGACTAGCTACAGCGTAGGTGTAACACTCGGTGTTTAATGAATTCAGGCCCCTCTCGGCGGAGGTAAAAGCCCTACGTCTCATGCCCTGAGGCTTGCTTTGATTTTGTTGGGTATGGTTACAGAGATTGAACGTGCCTGGCTATGGAGTGGGGTGCGTCTTATATAGAGTGCGCTACAGCCCCATGTCTCCCACGCCGTCAAGGCATTAACTGTCATTGAATGTGTCAGTTACTAGTGTAATGAGCCTCTACTATAGCAGTTACAGGTAACGGTAGCTATAACTCTATTTAGTGGATGACTTAGGATTCCTCGACCGTTGCAGCTCCCACGACGTCTTCTTGTCCTCTACGTCTGAGTGGTGGTCCGTCCGCCGAGTGACGTGTGGTCGTCCGAGTGTCCTAGAGCCGTCCGAGTGAACCTCCTGATGTATGCATCCGAATGTTGGCACGATCCAGAGACCTACCTATGATGGTGATGGGCCCCATGATGGGTCCTTGACCCTACCTGTAATAGGTGACCACATCAGGTATGATAAAGAGCAACGTGCGTGGGACATTGAGAATCACTGGGTAAGACGCAATCTATTTGAATTCTTGATTATCACTTTTGATTTTTTGCTAGTCACTAACCATAATGCGATGCTATTTTGCAGGAACTAAAACCTATGCACATGAGGGGTCATAGTGCCCACGACTGGCCGTGCGATGAGCGATATGAGCCATACTTCAAGAGATTGGGTCTTCTCCCGTTTGTGCTTCAGTTCAAGCGACACGCTCCATCGATCAACCACGGGGTGATGACCGCACTTATTGATCGTTGGAGGCCAGATACACACTTGTTCCACTTGTCATGTGGAGAGATGACCGTGACCTTGGAGGACATGGCGATGATCAGGGGCCTTCCAATCAATGGAGAAGCTTTGACTGGCACCATTGTAACTGCTAATTGGCGAGATCGTGTTGGCCAATTGACAGGTGTTTTCCCTGTGCCTCCTGAAGAAGGTGAGCGTGACAGCGAGAAAGTGTTGCATCATTGGCTCCGAGAGGAGAGAGGAGTAGTACGCCCTCCGGACGCCAATGAGATTGTTGTGCAGCAGCACGCCCGAGCTTATCTGTGGTATCTGTTAACGAGGGTAGTGTTCCCAGATTCTACAGGTAATAATGCCCAGTGGATATTCTTGGACCTACTAAGTGACTGGGACTGTAAGTACAGCTGGGGTTCAGGAGCACTAGCATACTTATATCGTCAGGTAATTAGTAACCAAATTGTCAATTTGTTTGCATTTGCAATTTCGCTGACCTTATCAACAATTTCTGAATTTGTAGCTCGACGAGGCATGTCGTAGGAAGAAGGCCACATCTTATATGGGTGGCTTTGTTTGGTGCCAGGTTTGGATGTGGGAGCGGATGCCCGTTGGACATCCCGAGAGAAACAAGATAGCTCCTCCTAGATGGCTCCCACATGACGGGAGGCATGGAGTTGATCCTTGGTGGTTTCCGACCGTCGCCTACTATTGGGAGATGGTGAATGTGTACACAGGCAGCTCGGTTGCGCGATACAAATGCTACATCAACGAGCTGGATACATTGACTCATAAGCAGGTAATGATAACTTACATAAGAGCACATCAATTGTGATGGAACCGTGTACTTAACTAGTATCATCTTGTGTTGTAGGTCGATTGGATGCCATATGATGCCGAGTGTGATTTCAAGCTGAACGAGATGTGCACGCGTGACAATAAGATTTGGCAGGCGAGATGCCCACTGATATGCTTCTATGATGTCGAGTGGCGCTACCCAGACCGTGTCGCAAGGCAATTTGGGAGAAGGCAAGGGACACCAAGGGATGAGAGTCACGAGGCAAACCAATTTTTGCATCGGTGAGATAGTTGTAGCTTTGGATATGTAGTAGAGCATTATCAAAGACATTGCTTGCTAATGCTTTAATATTGTACATAATTTGCAGAATTAGTCGAAAGAATAACCCGAAAACTTCGACTTGGGCCATCAAGCACTCCACGTGGATAGATTTGTGGAATCAAAGAGCGAACCTAGTGGAGAAGGAAAGAAGACAACATATTGATTCATTATACGAAGAGCATCTGAAGTGGCTTGCGGAACGTTACCGGTTGAAGCTAAAGCCCGGTTGGAAGCATTCGCAATTGGAAGAGTTGGATCATGAGGGCGGGTATATGGACTTCAACGTACAAACGAGAGACAACGAAGGGACACAACTTGACTACGCACAATTACACGACCGAGTGGTATGCTCCACACAATTAGAACCTACTTAGAGTGCATTTACATGTGCTTGAAAGATAATTTTTGTGTTCTTCATTTTGCAGGGAATGGAGTTATTGCATTGTGTTAACGAGGCTGGTGTAGCACTTGGTGAGGATGAGAGAAGTGGATTATCTGAGAAATCTCTTACGAAAACAATGAAGGTATATGTTATCTCTATTCAAAAACCTCCATCTTTGCGCACTATTTACTTAGTCAAGTATTGCATCTTCGTTATGTTGCAGAGTTTCGTGAGTCGGTTCCACAAGATGGCAGCTATGCTTTCTTGCCACGAAAGTAAAGCTGTCCTCATGGATGGAGCTTGTACTAGCCAGGACAATAGACGGCGTCGTCGTCATGTCCTGCAACAGGAAGAGCAAGAGGAGCAAGAGCATGAGGAGTAAGAGGAAGAGGAGCAAGACGAAGAGGAAGAGGAAGAGGAGTACAATCAAGACGAAGAGGAGGAGGTGCTTGGGATGTCCCAAATGGATTATGCGCCGCAGCCATCACAGCCCACACAACGCACGCCCCGCAGCAAAAGAGGAAGGAAGAAGTGAATTAGTTTATATTATATTCTCGCGAACTTTGTTATGTTTGATTCGTGAACTTTAGAAGTGGCGTGAACTTTGCTACCTGAGACTTGTGATCTTGTTTGATTTGCACTTATGACATTTCTTATTATTGCTTAGTCGTGCTGTTATTTGCTATGATGGCTGTCATATATTTGTTGTGTCAGTTCATATATTTCGAGAAGTTTGGGCTATGCGCGGACTCTGTGGGTTCTTTATCAGGGGGTAGACGCCATGGTCCCTGGCGTTTTGGTCTGGAGCAAAGGCCTAGATGCCATGGTTCCTGGCGTTTTGGCCTGGTGCAGGGAGACTAACAAACAAATGACAAATTAGAAGCAACCCTACAAGAAACATTGTACAACTCATAAATAGACGGTCACAAATTCATGACATAGAACATAACTTATATCCACAACATAAGAATTACATAGTTCAACCAACATACGCATTACAAACTTCAATTGACATAGTTCAAATGACATACAACATCAATTAGTTCAAATGACATACAACATGAAATAGTTCAACCCCTCATTTTTTTTCTTGCGTGAATTCTCTTTCTTATTTTTCTTGCGTGCATCATCCTTCTTATTTTTCTTGCTTGCATTGTCCCCATCTAGCACCGAGCAGCCTAGGCCTGGGTCGGTATATAGCAGTGACAAGTCTAGCTCATAATCTAGCGGGATAGGTTCCAATCGAATGTCTTGGTTAGGTCCATGGTTGCAACAGATGACACCCGGTATTTTGAGAACCCAATCCCAACAAGCAGCCTGGGTCGGTATCGGGGACCTACCTTCATTGATTGCCCAGTCAATGATCTGTCCAGGCTTCTTCAAGTCCATCTGACGATATTCTTGCATAGTTGCATAAAATGAGATTTGCCTACCTAGATCACTTCTACAATCAAGTTCAGCCCTTCGCCGCTCGGTAAGATTCTTTTCCCTTTCAGCGATGACATTATCTGTGTAATCATGTAAATATAACGGTGCAAAGTTCCTCGTAGATTCATTAATCGCATCACAACTGTTGACCCACAGAGTCATCTTTTCTTTAATGAGTTCCCGGTTCTTTTCATCCGCCGCATCCAAATATTTCTCAATGAAAACCATGTTGGCGTCGGCCATTCCTACATGAGTGACCTAACATTATTAAGTGCAACATTGTAAACAAGTATGTAACTCTATCACTAATCATAAGCATAACAACTATGGTAATCCTAATCCTAATCCTAAGCATAACACTAGGTTCAATCCATAACACCAACTAAATTCATTAGGCTAAAGCTAACAACACCACATAGAACACCAGATTCTACCCTTTTTTGCATAGGATTTGCTAAAAAAATGAAAACTAGGGTTTGAAAAAATCCAGTAACTGTGATGGATTGAACCAAACAAATCATGGGGGTGTAATGGATTTACCTCAATGGTTGTAAATGACTCCGATCCAACGGTCAAATGGGACCGATTTGTGAGAGATTTAAGGGGAGTTTGGTTGGGGGAGAGAGTGTGTGGGGGGCAGAAGCTCGGGTGTGTGAGTGATGAAGAATGAGTTATGGAGTGGGCTGGCGCTGGGCCCACGGGGACTTATACACTGCAAACGACCTAAATCCCAGCGACCATGGCGTCTACAGGTGTACAGAAGCAACGATCGTTCTGCCTCTCTACATACGACTGAAACGCCATGGTCCTTGGTGTCCGAAGCAGAGGTCCGGACGCCGTGGTTCTTGGCGTCTAGGCTTTATCAGAGGCAACAGAAGTCTTACCTCTCTGGGTAAGACCCAGACTCCAAAGTCTCTGGCGTCTTGGTCTGGAGCAGAGGGTTAGACGCTGATGTTCCTGGCGTCTGGGCTTTATCAGAGGCAACAACAGTTTTACCTCTCTAGGTAAGACCCAGACTCCAAAGTCCCTGGCGTCTTGGTCTAGAGCAGAGGGCTAGACGCCGCGGTTCCTGGTGTCTGCTGTTTATCAGAGGCAACACAAATTTTACCTCTCTGGATATGACAAATTTCTTGCACAATTCACGACATGGACAACTAATGACAAAGTTCATGATAAATAATAGAACTCTAAATAGACGGTCTCAAATTCATGACACATAGCATAACTTAGGTTCACTACATAGTTCCCATCGCATAGCACAATAGGTCCGTGACATAGTTCATCCAAATTCATGATACAGTTCTCAAATAGCAGCACATTCAAGTCTCTATTGGGTCACACGCGGCCATTTCCCCTTCTTGTCGCGTGCCTCGTCCTCCTCTTGTGCATCGTGAGCCCTTGCAAGCTTTCTTGCCCTCTCCTCTTCATGAGCTGCCTTCTCTTTGCGCGCCCTCTCCTCCTCACGCTTCTTCCGCTCCTTCCTCTCCCTCTCACGACGATCTTCATCCTCGGCTCTCTGTAGGGATTCTTCAAACAGCCGATGCCTCCTAAGACAATCTTTAAGTTGGTCTTTTTGGACATCTTCTGGCACTTCATGATCAATCCATGTGAAGTACTTGCAAAGAGGAGGAGGTGACTACATACAAAACAAGTTTTGTTAGTAATATAAGGTGAATCATAATGGAGAATAGCCTACTTTTCTAACATACCAGTGGGACGTCATAGGTGTTATTTGGACGCGCGCGATCATGTGCATAGTTGGGACACACACAGAATCTTCTTCCTTCCGTCCATGACTTCTTCCGGTCAATGGAGACCTTCACCTTGCACTCATCTCCACACCAACATGATGGGTTTCACTTCCTTCTCCTTCGTCTTGTCCAACGTCGCCTCCTGCCACTTGTTCGGCATGTCCTCTTGGTTAGCGCACCGCGGCCTCGTCATGGAACCGGATGAAGCCATGCCTATGAGAAAAAGAATTGTTAGAAAATTACATGAACAAAATAAATGCAAAAAAAACACAATACAATAAAACAAGAAAAGAATGAACAAATATTTACCATTCATAATTTGTCAACCATTTGGATTAAGCAAGTAACCAAACGGCGACCCGTTATCAATTGTCCGTCCTCTTCTACCACCACGGGAACCACCTCTACGACCATCACTACTACCCCCTCTAGGGCCTCCATTAGCACCATCTCTACCACGTCGTCCACTCCTACCACCTCTAGGGCCTCTACCAGCACGGGAACCACCTCTACGACCACCGAAACCCCCTCTACGACCACCAGAACCCCCTCTGCCACCACCTGCCTGACTCGTGGTTGGATTGCCCTCCTTCGATGTTTTACTTTTCTTAGAGCATGTTCTCACATTGTGTCCCGAATTATCACATTGACCACGGTTGTTAGTTTCCGGAGGCTCCATAAAGTGTCCGCTACCAAATTGGTTCATGCCAATGTATCCAGCTAGGTTGTCCATATCGCCTCTCAACCGTTTCTGTCTGATTCAACCCTTGGGCTCAACCTTGAGAAAAGGATCGGGCCTAAGCTCTGGGCCATTATAGTTAGGCCACTGCGATGGGTCCAGGAAGGGTTGGCATCGAGCGGCCCATGTCAACCTAGTAGCTTCAAGATCGAACTCATGCATCCTCACGGTTGTCCCATCGTACACATGTATATTTCTCAACAACGCCGCTGTCAAAAGATGAGAGCACAGCCAATGATACTTACTAGGCCTCTCGCACTGACACCACCGCCTCTTAAGGTGCACCTCAAATGCACGACCACCATATGACATACCATCTCTTGTTGTCCCACCTGGCTCGTCGATTTGGTAGATCATATCGTAGGTGTTGAATAGCCTAATTTTCTGTGTCGATGACTTGCTTTGTTGTAACATCATCCACTCTTCAACCTTTGGTGGATATTCCATTTTTTCACCAATCCACTTCACAGTCTCCTCTGAGTGCATCAGAAAATACTTGTTAAGCTTGAAGGAAGTATATTCCACTATTGCAGTCACCGGCAATGAGCAGGCACCTCTAAGCACATTGTTAAAACATTCGACCATGTTGCTGGTCATGTCGCCATATCTCCAACCTCCTTCGTCGTGAGCGCGTGCCCACTTGTGTTTCTCCGGAAAATTTCGTGTTAAGAAATCTTTCCCTCCTTCATTCGCAGCTTCGTAGAGCTTGTCATAGCGAATGGTGAACGCACCGGTGGTGAAGGCCATGCAAACATGGGTTAGATCCTTGCTCAACTCCTTGCTCTTACATGCCCTGTAAAAGTTTGCCACGAAATGCCTCATGCACCATCGATGGTGAAGCTTTGGAAGTCCTGGAATAACAATGTCCATGGCTTTCAGTATGCCCTGGTGCCAGTCTGATATGATGCACACTTCTCTATCACTAATGACATTTTCCCTAACATGACGCATGAACCACTCCCAGTTGTCTTGGTGCTCGAAGGGCACCAAACCAAATGCCACAGGCAACACATTGTCATTGGATGAGTGCGCCATTGCTACCATGATTGTGCCCTTGTATTATCCGGTCAAGAATGTGCCATCAATAGACAAAACTAGATGACAATGCTTAAAGGCCGTGATGCATTGTCCGAAACTCCAGAAGGCACGGTGAAACACCCCATGACCATCATCCTCGACCACATGATACATGCCGGGGTTCCTATGGGCAATCGCTCCCAACAACCGCGGGAGGCAATTGTATGCTTCTTCCCAACTACCATACAACATCCTCAAAGCATTTACCTTGGCCTTCCATGTCTTCCCATACTTGACTTTGTATCCAAACATTTTTTTCACCATCGTCATGAGGAGCTTCACCTTCATGGTTGGATCACTTGATACTTCTTTCATTAATTTAAACCCGAGAAACTCAGACGTGAGTTGACGGTGTGTCTTAGGCTTCTTTTTTTATGGTGGCCTACACAAGTGAGTACACACACAACTTGTTAACACCCATTGCCCAGTTTTAATTCTTCTTCCATGGACCGCTCATGGCATCCTTCTTTGTCACAATGGATGGAGTAATGCACTTTTTGGTCCGAGTGCCCAACAAGATATGGTCTATGGTTCCTAATAGCATAGTCACTTAGCCATACTTTGAAGGCCTGCAAACTCACAAACTTCAACCCTTTCTTCAAGTAAGCATTCTCGCCCTCATCCTCGTCCCTTGGTTCGCCCGGTTTCATGCAAGGTGTCGGCTCTATCGGCTTACTCATGCCACCATCAACTACCGCCTTGTGGGCCATCCTGAGATCACAAAACAATGGAGTTCTTATTTCCAAACCGGTCACCTCTGTGTGTATATGGTTCTCTATCTCCGTGAATCCATCCACGTCCAGTTCTTCCTCCGGACCTTCATCATCCGAGTCATACGCATATGAGCGACCATAGGGGATCTCACGGTCCAAGTCTTGCTGCCTGACAAACGCTTCCAAGTAACTAATGTCATTGCCATAAATCTCATCCTCTTGCTCATCATCATCACTGCATCCATCCTCAACTGCAAGGCGAGCCCTTTCAAGATTCCTAACTCTCTCCTCCTCGTGAGCCATCTTCTTGTTTTTGCATGCCATTTCCGCCTCATGCTTCCGTCGTTCCCTCTTCTCGTTCTCATGGCGCTCATTTCCATGAATCTCATTCTCATGCTCGTCATCACCATCATCACCATGACCACATTGGACATCACCATGACCATCATCATATTGTTCATTAAATTTTTCAATATCATGCCCAACAACTTCATTTTCTTGGCTAGGTGGCGGTTGGCTAGAAGCATTGGAGCCATAGACCTCGGCCCTATCCTCAACACGAGTAACACTTCTACTCGGGCTTATAACATGACATGGGGATGACACTTGCCGGTTCAAGTCAATATCAAGCCGCGGACCTTGCCCCTTCGTAGCAAACAATTCAAGTGACATGTCTTCCGAGGCTGCAACTTTACCCTTGTATATCCCCCAATGCAACTCGGAGATGATAGGCATATTCTTCGGTCCAGATTTTGTTCCCACTCCAACATCATACCTTCCTATTAATTCAACTTTATCATTGGGGTCTATCCAATTCAACTTATCTCTTACTTTCACAACAACCTCATCATAACTAGGACTTGTGTCGAATACCACCACTTCCTTGTTGTCACTTGTAGTTTTGGTCACAAATGACACTTTGTCCAAATAATGAACATTAACAAGTCTATCATCCATCTAAAAAGGACAACAAACAAGATGAATAAATGACAACTATAATGCATTGTTTGAAAAACTATGCAACTCTAATGAAGCAATGACAACTATATATTCCTAATGAGTTGTATCAAAGACAAATTAAAACTTATGTACTAAATAAATCATGTCATTTGCTTAACACGTAACCTAACCCTAACCATCATATATATCAAATTCATCATTTGTACTCACAACATGCATATCCCATTACTACTACCACATAAAGATATTAATTGAAAGCCATCCAATACCAAAGGATTTGAAGAAATCTAGAAACTAAGGTGCCACCTAGGGTTACATAATGCCACTAAAATAACAAGAAATTGCCAACAAAATTTAGGGATCCGGGGGAGATTACCTCAAACAACAAGGGAGAGAAAGATCCACGGAGGAAAATCAAATTTGGAGCCGGATTTGAGTGAGCCTTGAGGTGGGAGCGAGAGAGGGGAGCTCTCCTTTGTTCTTGTTTCTCGGGATGAAATATTGGGATTGGGGAGAGTGTGTGGGGTGGCCCCCACACTTTTCCCGTGCCCACTTATCTCTCAGAGGGGGTAGACGCCAAGGTTCTCGACGTCTAGGGTCGGGGTAAAAAATTACCATGTCAGACGGTCAAACGGGCTGATCAGAGAGGTGGGCCAGGACCAAACGCCAGTGTTCGTCGTCTTTAGTGCAAGCAGGATGCCGCAAATGTTGGCGTCTCGATTTGGGTCAGATCCGAAAAAGTTTCAAACACTGGTCAAATCGTGCTAAACTTGAAGAGATGGGTCAGAACAGTGAAAAACCCCACAGTCAAAGCACCATCAACCCAAGGATGCAGCTTGGCTGAGGAAGATGAAACAATACTCTTTTGCAAGTTACGATAAGAAATAAATCTAGTGTTGGGAGGTTTAAACGAATCTGGGAGGCTTGATTTCTTGAACTCCACGTGCATATCTCCTGGTTGAGGTAGAGAGACTTCCTCTTCTACTTCCAAGCTTGAATCATCCATCCTCTTCAAATCGGCATCTAGTTCCTCATCCATGGACCACCCATGAGGATCAATATCGCCATAGATCCTTGGATTAGCAACATAATGGGAAACATAGCTCTCCCCATCTGAGTCTTGAGACGACATAATTTCTGATGTACCAGAAAAATAGTCCAAAACAAGAATAAAGAAGAAACTTGTGATACGGGAGTCAAAATAGCGAGGAGTATATATAATGAATTTTTTCCGTGCGAGAAAAGTAATCTAGAAGAAAACGAAGTCGGGAAAGCCCACGGGGGAGTCACGAGCTCACACGGTGGACCCTGGGGGTAGGGCGCGTGCCCTGAGCTCGTCGCTCCCTCGTGCACTTTCCTAATTGTTTATCATTTTCCAAAGTTTTTATATATTCTGAAACAAACAAAAAGTACTTTTATTGAACTTTTGAAGTCGGTTTACTTACCGTATCGCATACCTACTCTTTTTCAGGGTTCCAGAGCGTTCCGGAAGGTCTCTCTTATGTGTTCCTCTGGTGTCATGGTTTGAATAATTTTAGTTTCAATATTAATGGGCATACCTGAGATATAATGTTTAATTCTTTGCCCATTAACCACTCCCGGATTAGTGCCCTTGGCATTGTTGATTTTGATAGCCCCGGAGCGATAAAATTCTTCGATGATATATGGTCCTTCCCATTTTGAGAGAAGATTTCCTACAAAGAATCTGAAATGAGAGTTGTACAAAAGAACTTGATCACCTACTTTAAATTCCTGTTTTTGGATTCTTTTGTCATGCCATCTTTTAACATTTTCATTAAATAACTTGGCATTTCCCTAAGCTTGTGTCCTCCATTCATCTAGAGAACTAATATCAAATAACCTCTTTTCACCGGAAGTTTGAAATCATAGTTAAGTTCTTTAATTGCCCAATAAGCTTTATGTTCCAACTCAAGAGGTAAACAACATGCTTTTCCATAGACCATTTTATATGGGGACATACCCATAGGGTTTTTATAAGCACTTCCATAAGCCCATAATGCATCATCAAGTTTCTTAGACCAATTCTTTCTAGATCTATTAACCCACTTTTGCAAGATTAACTTTATTTCTATATTTCTCGATTCAACTTGACCACTAGACAGAGGATGATAAGGTGGTGCAATTCTTTGACATTCATCACAAGATAGGACAAATTTACGTGCATCCTTGAAAAGAGTAGTCCAATAAAAACCAGAGTGTAGTACCTTATGTGCAGTTCTGTCTCCAGCATGGTGCCCTCTGTATGCCTCGGAATGACACTTCCGTAGGATTTGTTCCAGTTCATGCTCAGGAACACATCGTCTAATAACACCATTTACTCCTTCTTTATATAAATGTGGGTCATCCCAAAAGTAATGTCTTAAATCAAAGAAGAACATTTTCTTTTGTTGGTATGTGAAACTAGGTGGTATATATTTTGCAACAATGTAATTAGCATAGTCTGCATACCAAGGACTATTACGATAAGTAGAAGCATTTATAACAGCTACTTTCTCATCAAGAAAACTATCATCAATAGGCAGTGGGTCATCAAGAACTTTTTCCATCCTAGACAAGTTATCTGCTATAGGATTTTCAGCTCCTTTTCTATCAACAATATGCAAATCAAACTCTTGTAATAAAAGAACCCACCTAATTATTCTAGGTTTAGCATCTTTCTTTTCCATAAGATATTTATAGAAGCATGATCAGTGTGAATAGTAACTTTAGAATCAATAATATAAGGTCTGAATTTATCACATGCAAACACGACTGCTAAAAATTATTTCTCAGAGTAGCATAATTTCTTTGAGCATTATCTAGGGTCTTACTAGCATAATGAATAACATTCAATTTCTTATCAACTCTTTGACCTAGAACAACACCAATAGCATAATCACTCGCATCAAACATAATTTCAAAGGGTAGGTTCCAATCAGGTGGTTGAATAACGGGTGCAGAAATTAAAGGCTTTCTTAAGTATTTTAAAGGCTTCTACACAATCATCATCGAAAAACAAATGGAACGTATTTTTGCAAAAGATTAGTAAGAGGCATAGAAATTTTAGAGAAGTCTTTAATGAACCTCCTATAGAAACCAGCATGACCAAGGAAACTTCTTATACCTTTGATGTCTTTAGGACATGACATTTTCTCAATTGCATCAACTTTAGCTTTATCTACCTCAATACCTCTTTCAAAAATTTTATGCCCAAGGGCTATACCTTCATTCACCATAAAGTGGCACTTCTCCAAATTCAAGACAAGATTAGTTTCTTCATATCTCTACAAAACTCGATCAAGGTTGCTTAAGCAATCATCAAAAGAGGTCCCGTAAACAGAAAAGTCATCCATGAATACCTCAACAATCTTTTCACAAAAACCAGAGAATATAGCAGTCATACATCTTTGAAAGAGAGCAGGTGCATTGCATAAACCAAAAGGCATACGTCTATAAGCATAAGTTCCATAAGGACAAATAAAAGTGGTTTTCTCTTGATCTTCTTTTGACATAGGTATTTGAGAAAAACTAGAATATCCATCAAGGAAACAAAACTGTGTATTCTTAGATAACCTTTCTAACATTTGATCAATAGAAGGCAAAGGGTAATGATCATTTCTAGTAGCTTTATTTAGTTTCCTGAAATCAATTACCATCCTATAACCAGTTACGATTCTTTGTGGGATAAGTTCATTTTTATCATTAGGAACAACAGTAATGCCTCCTTTCTTAGGAACACAATGAACAGGACTTACCCATCTACTATCAGCTATAGGATTAATTATACCTATCTTCAGAAGCATTAGTATTTTAGTTCTTACCACATCCTTCATCTTAGGATTCAAGCGTCGTTGATGATCAACAACCGGTTGAGCATCAGGTTCCATATTAATCTTGTGTTGACATAAAGTGGGACTAATGCCCTTAAGATCATCAAGAGTCACTATTGCAGGATGCTGCGAACGCGACACTACAATCAGAGACCCTTCGACGAAACTGTGTGCAATGCATTAATCGCAAACGGTGTTGTAAGAAAACCGTCAAAAATGATACGAACTGTTTGCGATGGCGGCGACATCAAACACAATTCAGATTAGAGTAGCATGTCCGATATGTGGCAAACAGTTGATCCATATGAACTGTTTGCGATAAGCAGAACAACAAAAACGGTCAGCCAGATGAAGGTGTGTGCGATATACGTCATACAATTCACTCGGATGAACTGTTTGTGATTAGGCAACACAACAGAAATGGTTCAACTTAACAAGATGTGTGTGATGCGTGACAAATAGGTCCGTAATTAGAAATGTGTGTGCAGACAGATAATAACATAGATGATTGCTGCTAATAAGCCGTGTGTGTTGTGGGCAAACGTTTGCTGGTATACAATTGTCATCGATTGATAAAATCATCACCGACGGGTTCCCTAGTTTGGTCCATGTGCGTTGAGATTTGCTCCGTCTATAGAACAACAACATATATACTTATAAGACTAGCCATGGTGGGAGTAACTTCAGTAGTAACATCGAGTCCAACTCAGCAAATTTGCATAGTTGGCTAGTACACACATGACATTTGCACACACCAAAGTAAACAATTACATGCATAATTAACTAGGATAAAACGATCATCTAATCATCATCTACTTCTTCTTGTGACGCTTGCCACCACTGCTCTGTTGGTGGCTCGATCCCTCATCGATTACGGGACGGAGGCACTCCCTCATGTCAACGATCCGCATGTGCATCTCGTAGCATGTGTACATGTTCTTGGTCACGAACTTGAGGTGAGCTTCATCCAGTCTCCGCATCCAGGCCCCGTGCTAGGATGCGAGATTTTTCTTGGCATCCTCCTTCATCTTTTCGTAGTAGGGGTTGATGATGGCCGAGGCGAGTTCAACCAGGGAGTCCTTCTTCGTGCTGCCCTAGACCCTGTAGTGGCCACGAATTTTGACAAGCTTCTGGTAGGCCAAGCCCAAAACCTCAAGCGCTTTTACATCATCGGTGGTTTTCACTGTAGCGAACTTATAGTTGGGGCTGTTGACAAACTTGACGGAATGGTCGCAAGGCTTTATGGCCAGGCAGTAGTGGTAGACGAGGATGCGATGGCGCATGCACAACTGGGCGACGACAACCTTCTGATCTATCCCGGAATGACTGCCTGTGTACTGGAGGTCGATGCCGACCACTTTGTACTTGTCCCGAGCAAGCAAGTGCTCTACGGTTTGATGTAGTCCTCCACCACGGCCGGGTGATGGTGTACACCACCGAGAGATCCTTCTCCCTCATGTGGGTCTCCACTAGATGCATGGCGAACTCCATTGGAGCCCGCTAGATATCCTCTCTGTATGTGTCGTCGTGGGTGTGCTTGTTGTGTTGTGGGGCGCGATCGAAAAGTTGAAGAGACTAAGGTTATAATAGCCGCGGGAATTAATGGGGAAGCCGTACGGCCTGGAATATCAGCACACCTGGATGGCAGTTTTTGCAGCGCGTAACTCCATCATGCCACATGTAACTGCATCGTGGCGACGCGCGCGACGCAACTGCATGCATATGGGGCCCCCAATGTGATCGCGTGTTGGCCCCAACCGCTGGCAGAGCGCGTGATGAGGTCACCTATTACAGGTAGGGTCAAGGACCCATCATATGGAGCCCACATGGGGCCCCACACCACTATGGGTGTGTAACACCCCGAGAATCATGCCACCGTAATCTCCCACTAATCATGCCATGTCATCATGATTACCTTGCTAATTGCCACTTGTCCAAAACATCAAGTTCAAAAGCAAATTTAAAGTGCAAGTCAAAAATTTATTTCTAAAAACAGAGAAACTAAAATGTTCATAATGTTGCAAATAATCACTGAGTAATTGTCATGTTGGAACCAACCTCTTTTGGATTCCCAAAGTGCCCCTGGAAATTTATTTAGTGGTCCGGCAGCTTTTAAAATTGGACTTTTCAATTTCTAAAAATGGTTAGACAACTCATTTTGGCCTCAAACTTTTTGTGACTCCTAGAAATAATGTGCTTGATTTATGTGGTAAGTCTCATATCTAACAAAACTCATTTAGTCTTACAATTAAATAGAAAACAATAGCTTTAATTGAAAATAGAAATAAAATGTAAAAAAAAGGAAGAAGCAAAAGAATACCCGCTTCCCCCACTGGGCCTCGACCCAGCCGGCCCAGTCGGCCACCCCACCAGGCCGGCCCAACCCCCCCCCCCCCTCTACTAACCCCCTGGCCCCCAGAAACCCTAGCGCACATTCTCCCCCCACTACCCCCACTCCCCGATCTCTCCCCCCCTCGTCTGCCCCACCCCTCGATCCCGATCTGGACCGGGGGCGCCTCCAGCCCCGCCTGAGCCGGCGCCCCCGTCGCTCGACGCCGTCGCCCGTCTCCCTCCTCCACGGAGCCCCCACTCGCCGCGACGCCCCAGATGCCACTGCCCCGATCCCGCGCCCCCCCGCGCCCCCGACGTTGGCACCCATCCCCGGCGCCGCCTCGCCGTTCGTCACCGCCTCCTCGACCTCCTCCTCGCGGGCGCCATCCAGCTGCAGACCGCTTCCCCGACGGCCGACCCCGAGCCACGCCGACCCGTGCATCTACACCGGGGTGAGACCCCGTGCCGTTCCCCTCTGCTCCCCTTCCTATCGTTCGGTCACCACATCCCCGACGCGTCCTTGTGAACCCTCCCTGCATCACCGTGCTCCGCCAGCGCCCTGGGCACGCGCCACCCCGAGCCCAACTTGCCTCCTTCTGCTACTGCTTCTGCGGAAGCATGCTGCTGCACTGCCCCCCCCCCCTTCGCCACTGCTCGCCCGCCGTCGCTCGCGACCGGCCCCGCACCCGCTTCCCCAGCCCAGCCTTGCCTCGCGCTCGAGTGCGCCGCTCGCCCGCGCCGCATCCGTCCTCGTCGCGCCGCACCGGGCTGCGCGAGCCCGCCCCAACCGCGTCACCTGCCACCGCACCGCCCCTGACCATCGCCGCGCCCTGGGCAGGGCCTCGCCCCTCCTCCCCGGCCGAGCGTGCGTGTGTGGCCAAGATGGGCCTATGACAACGGGGCCCCACGCCCCTTTTAGTTTAAAACAAAAAAGAAAAAGAAAATATAATAATAATTAATTAGTGAATTAGTTAACTTAACTAATCATGTTTAATTAAACTAATTAAACTTAATTAACCTAATTATCTAATTAAGCTAATTAATCTGTTAATTAGGCTAATAGTCAATGACAGCGGGCCCCACCTGTCAGATTGTGCTGACGTCAGCATGATGTCATGCTGACGTCATCAACTACTGTTTCGGATAATGTTGATTTAATAAATTAATTAAATTCCAGAAATTGTTTAAATCTTTGTAAATTCATATTAAATAATCCGTAACTCCGATGGAAAAACTTTGTACATGAAAGTTGCTCAGAACGACGGGACGAATTCGGATACGCGGTCCGTTCGTCCGTCACGCGTCCCTATCTATCCGAACATGGAACCATCCCCCTCCGGATCGTCTGTCCGATAATTCCAAAGATCCGGGAAATATCGTCAGATATTCTCCTGCTCCGTCTGATACGTGTAGTACTGCGTTAGACTACCCCTAGCACCGTGTATCGTATTTGTCATGCTCATGTTTGCTGTGTATTTATACTGTTTCCTCCCCCTCTTCTCTCTCGTTAGACCCTGACGCAGTTCCCGGTACTGCCACAGCTCCGGAGCCCGAAGACACCATTGACAACCTTGCCCTTGCCGCCGAGCAACCAGGCAAGCCCCCCCCCCTCTTTTGATCATCCCGATATCGCCCATTCTCATTTCTCATGCTTGCATTAGAATTGCTGCTGCTACTGCTTTACCTATTCTGATGCATTGCCTGTTTATTGTAACCTGCTGTTGATAATTACCTGCATATCCTAAACTGCTTAGTTTAGGCTGGGTAGAGACCTATCAGTGACCCCACTTATCCCGATTGCCCCGCTGGATTATCCGAAGACCCGATCAACGGGATTGAAGACCAGGCCCCGGCACCGCACATCACCCCCCCCCCCCTTAGTTGTAACGACACTGCAGCGTTACTATCGAGTGTCGAGGGTGAAACCTCTTGTAGCACTTCTGATGTTAACTCTGTAGAATAGTTATTTGGTCGTGGTCATCGAGGGTGATTCCTCCTTCACCGCTTCCGATAACGACGCCGTCGTACAACACCTCAAGTGTGAACCCAGTGAGGGTGATTCCTCCGAGTTCACCTTGACGGATACATCGAGTAGGAATCCAACGAGGGTGATACCTTGGATTCCCCTGATGTTATGGACACACGGATACTTGGACTTTACACTGTTACTTGGATAGGCGGGTCGACCCTGAGGGGTACCCGCGTGCGCCTGAGAGGCGAGTGTTGTGAAGACGGGTACCTGTGTGGTGCCCGAGTGAGAATACAAGGCGTGGCCGGGCATTCTTGGCCCTTGCCGCAAGTCCTCGAGATGGGGCGATGGGGTCACATCTTTCGTGAGTCTCTGCTCGTTACCGCAAGCCCTAGTCCACTAACGATTTGGATATTTGATCCGAGCAGGCCTCTGGTCTGATAGCACTAACCATCACGTGGGCATAGTATGGGCGTTCTGCATCGTAGCATCAGCCGAAAGCTTTGTCAGACGTCCAGTTCAGCATTGTGGCCGGGTCGGATCGTGCCGTTGGCGCTGGTATCCACCCTGCTTACAATGACCCGGAGTGCACAGGGCGACGGCCCAAGACCCCTGAGCGCTTAGGATGTAGACCGGCGGGGACCTCTCTGCTGAGCTGTAGGTAGGGTTGCCATGTATCATTTGGCCGAGGCCGGGTATGACCCAGGAAAGTGTGTCCGGCTGGAGTTAATCGAGCGTGTTGGGTAAGTTGGTGCACCCCTACAGGGAAGAAAACTTCTATCGATAGCCGGTCCTACGGTAAAGGACACTCGGAGTTGTATCCTGATTGATACAATCTAGAACTGGATACTTGGATACTATGGCTCTGGGATTGCTTCTCGCAGGGAGTCGAGAAGGGATCTCAGGACGAGGTTGATGACTGTATGGCTCTGGGATTGCTTTCTCGTAGGGAGTCGAGAAAGGATCTCTGGGTGATGTTGAGACTTAATGAAACTGCTTCATTATATGGTACTGTCTACACTTTTCTATTGCTGCAAGACCCCTGAAGATGCTAGTCTTCGATAGGACTAGGCTTTCTCTCTATTCTGGCATTTCTGCAGCCCAGTCCACATATACGGCCTCCCTTTGAAAATGTTGCATATGTAGTGTAGATCCTTGCTTGCTGAGTACTTCTGAGTACTCATGGTTGCTTTGTTTTCCTTTTCTCCCCATATCAGTTTGACGTGACCAAGATGACGGAGCCCCTGAGACAGATGCCCCGTCGATCGACTACTACTACTACCCAGAGGATGGTTACTGCTACGAGTTGACCGACGACCAGGAGTAGGATCGGAGGGTCCTAGGCAGGAGGCATGCGCCTTTCGATCGTAGTGTTTTATTTTGCCCCGCCTTTTTAAAGGCCTTTCTGTTTCTGTTTCATATCTGTACTCAGATATCTGATGCTTCCGCTGACGCTTGTACGCAAGCTTATGTATTCGAGCCCTCGAGGCCCCTGGCTTGTAATATAAAGCTTGTATGACTTTATTTATGATTTAGAGTTGTGTTGTGATATCTTCCCGTGAGTCCTTAGGCTTGATCATGTGCATTTGTGTGTATGATTAGTACACGATTAAGCCGGGGGCATCACAGGGTAGGTCCCTGGACCATACCAGCATTTAGATGCGTATATCAGGAAGTCCACTCGGACGTCTTGACGTCACTCGGACGACCACCCGTCACTTGGCTAGACAACCACCACTCGGACTAAAGAGGTGAAGGGACGGCGTGGGAGCTGCAACGGTCGAGGAATCCTAAGTTGCCCTTAAGGCAGAGTCAAGGCTACCGTTACCTGTAACTGCTGTAGTAGAGGCTCTTTACACCTGTAACTGACGCAATCAATGTCTCTAAGTGCCCTGGCGACATGGAGGACATGGGGCTACGGCGCACTCTATATAAGCCGCACTCCACCTCCTGAGCTGGGGCGAGCAATCTTTGTGACCATACCCATCAAATCAAAACCAAGCCTCAGGGCACGAGACGTAGGGCTATTACCTCCACCGAGAGGGGCCTCAACTCGTTAAACACCGAGTGTTACACCTGCTCCGTAGCTAGGCTCTGCCCCTTATTCGTACCCCTAGTACTCATTGTCAGGATCGGAACCCCGACAGTTGGCGCCCACCGTGGGGCTAGGCATCTAGCAAAGTTTCACGGCGTAGGTGGATTTTCCATCACCATGTTAGTCGGCAGCGAAATCCGTTTCGGGATGATCTCCTTCATCGCTGACGATTCTGTGTGGCTTCACAAGGCCCTGCTGGACATGGAGGCGCTGCCCGTCCGCGGCGCGGTGCATTTCCGCGTGTCCTCCTATGGAGTCCTTCTCCGTCAGCCCTTGGCTCCATACCGAGTGGCCGCTCTCCCTCCCACTGCACACCGCCGCAAGCGTTCTGGACGCTCGCAGCTGCAGCGCTGGATCAAGCACACCATAGCTTTCCAGGCCGCAGCAGAGCATGTGGCGGCTCTCGAATTCGACGAGCCCGCCCTCGACCTCTCTGACGGGTCACTCAACGATTCCTCCGAGGATTCCGAGTGCAAAATCGTCGAGTCAACCACCGAAGTTCTCATGGCGGACAACTCTGAGCATCGCTCGCCCTCGGGATACATGAATGCCCAGGACGACCGTGCAGGTGCTTCACACGGCAACACCAGCGGCAGCGGCGTGGGCCATGAGCCGTACGTGCCCCAAGCTCTCACTCGAGAGCAGCGTGAGGAGCTTCGCCATAAGAACGAGCAGCTTTTAAACATCCCCATCATCGGAACAACCCCTGAAGCACTGGCGATGGAGTCGACTCGCCTAGCCACCCTGGCAGAGTGCGTGTCGGTGTCAAAACCGGCGGATCTCGGGTAGGGGGTCCCGAACTATGCGTCTAAGGTCGATGGTAACAGGAGACGGGGGACACGATGTTTACCCAGGTTCGGGCCCTCTCTATGGAGGTAATACCCTACGTCCTGCTTGATTGATCTTGATGAATATGAGTATTACAAGAGTTGATCTACCACGAGATCGTAATGGCTAAAACCCTAGAAGTCTAGCCTGTCTGATTATGATTGCCTCTACGGACTAAACCCTCCGGTTTATATAGACACCGGAGGGTACTAGGATTGTACAAAGTCAGTTACAGAGAAAGGAATCTTCATATCGAACGCCAAGCTTGCCATCCACACCAAGGAGAGTCCCATCTGGACACAGGAGAGAGTCTTCTATCTTGTATCTTCATGGCCCATCAGTCCGGCCCACGTCACGTAGCCCGGACGCCCGAGGACCCCTAAATCCAGGACTCCCTCAGTAGCCCCCGAACTAGGCTTTCAATGACGATGTGTCCAGAGCGCAGATTGTCTTCGGCATTGCAAGGCGGGTTCCTCCTCCGATTACTTCGAAGTACCTAACTTACGGAGCTATATTCGGCCTTCCATTTAATGTCGTGCTCATCGGTCTCCACGCCTTCATGACTTCAGTTTCCACGTGTCGAGCGAATACGAAAGGTCGGGGTATCTTTGCACATAACTCCTTGACCATGTAAGAAGGGCGTCTATTAAAAGAGATTGGATCTTCAGATCCATTCCACGCCAAGCGGGAAATCCTCAAAGCTTGCTAGGAGAAACCATTCCAACATGGCTAGTGCTCCCAGTTCTTCCACCCGCCCCCACGGCCCCAAAAAAGGCGATTGGGAAAAATGTTTTGTATCCCATGATCAGCTGGTGAAGCTCCAAACACAGGGATTTCTTCCCCCCGCGGATCTGGTCCCTGTTCGAGCAGGTTTGACCTCCTTCTCAGGCGAAGCTTTGGCGGAGAATTTCCCCAATCCAACCAAGGGGGAACGGGTGTGCTTCATTTCTTATTTGCCAAGAGGCGTCGGGTTTCCAATCCACCCTTTCCTCCGAGGACTCCTGGAGTATTATGGCCTCCAACTGCACAACCTCACGCCGGCCTCTATCTTGCACATCGCGGGTTTTGTTGCCCTTTGCGAGCTTTTCCTAGGTTGTGAAGCCCACTTTGATTTATGGAGAAAACTATTCTGCCTTGTCCCTCATACCCAAGAGGGATCCATATTCGAGGTGGGCGGCGCCGAAGTATGGCGCATAGCCGGGACCGGATACCTATCCGGCACACCGAAGAAGGCGTCAGAAGAATGGCCCTCAGAGTGGTTTTATATTGAGGACGTCGCTCTCCCTGACCCAATCCGAATGGGTCTCCCTGAATTTTCCAGCGCTCCTTGGAGCCTCGAGGAGGAAGATAGTGCAGAAATCCATCAATTAATGAGCAAGATAAAGACGCTCGTCCAGTCCGGATTATCAATAATCAAGGTAATGGCGATCTCCATAGTGCGGGGTGTCCAGCCACTCCAATTTAGAGGGCTCCCTATGTGGCACTACAATGGGGAAGATGACGCCTCACACTGTGGCCGGAAAGGTCCGGACACCCCCGCCGCTCTGGCCCAAATATTGGTCAATCTATACAAAGGGGGGAAAGAGGAATTTATTCGTCTTAAACACCGAGAGGGATTTTCCATGTACAATCCTCCCAGCTGGGTGAGTTTTAATCCCACCACCATACTCAATCCTTTCCTTGAGTCACTTTTGACTGATACTAACCCGTCCATTTGTAACAGGAATGGCGAAAGGTCGTCACGGGGATCTACAGCCCCGCTCCACAGCCGGAGGACCATAACCGGGATCTTGACCCTGGATTCGAGGAGGATCCGGACATATTTGTGGAGCTAGAGGAGGGAGTATTTTACCAGGCGAGCTACGATGGCATAGAAGTGGCCATTATAGCAGACTATCCCGGCCTCCTTCCTGCCTCACACGTAAGTAATCAGGAGACCTCTCCTCCGAAAGAGCTTCCTCATTCTGCCTCACCCACCGCACTGTCTCGTGTTCCAAAGGGAAGGCGCTCGGCGCGCCATGTTACACCAGAGGCGACTCAAAAGAGGGCGGCGCCTACGTCGGGCAAGCCTTCGAAGAGGAAGGCAAATGAAGTCACTACTGAGCCATCGTCAAAAAGGTATGGCTTCGTAAATATGCCCCTTGGCAGTCACATCCAACTGTGACATTGTCTGTTTGTGTTTCATCAGGAAGAGCGTTCGCCGGACTATGTCCGGGGGTCCTGCAGGTCACGCTCCCAACAGCCAGGCTCCAAAACCTGCCATAAAGACGAGGGCCGGTACGGGAGTGACGCCGGATTGTCCTTCGGCAGAGGATTCGGATGATGTATCCGTCACAAACTCAGAAGTGGAGAGCGCCATGAATCATCGGCGCCGGAGGGCCGCTCTTCGCGACCCCGGCTTTACAAAAGAGGCATTCAATGCCTTCAGCTCGGCTGATGCATACATCCGAGCTGCTCGAGACGGGCTTACTAGAGCCACAGACCAGCATTTGAAAGATATGCGGGTAAGTTCACATCGTACAAACCTGATAATTATATACCAGTAGCCCCCGAGACTTGAAGCAGTTGATACAACTGATTTAAGGATCATTGTATAACCAGGTGCTTACAGAGAAGAACAACCTACTGTCTCAAGAACTGGAAAAGTGTCGGACTCAGCTAACTGCTGCCACCGCCGAATTGGAGAAATCCAAGAAGGCATCGCCTGGTAATGTTCCCCTCCATCGAGAAAATATAATCATATACCAGCAATGCTAACATTGTTGCATATCTCATGGCAGGATCGTCAGATCAGCTGAAGGAGGCACTTGAAATCACGCAAGCGGATAAACAAGAAGCCAAAAGGCTACTGGCCGCGGGCGAACGTGTGCTGACACGGGTCAGGGAGGATAAAAACAAGATGCAGGATTCCAACACCCTGCTGGGCGAAGAACTGAAAGATGTGCGAGCCCAGCTAGCTGACTCCGTGAAGGAAAATAAGAGGCTACGAGGCGGCATATTCAGTATGCTTTCGAACTTACCTCCGTGTAATTCGGCGAGGAAAGGAACTGACAGATTTATGTCTGCAGGTATACTGACCGGCCGTCTCGAAGAGGAAATGTCCGGATCTTCAGGCGATCTGCTACAAGAGCTGTCGCAAATGCACGGGCGAGCTCGGCAGGCAATGCAGAGTGTTGCCAAGGCCTTGTGGCCATCCGCCTCCCCTCCAGAAAGTATGGAGGAACTTGTGCAGCTATTCAAAGGAGCGCGAAGGCGTTTCTGATTATGGAAGATATCGGCCTGCCGAGAAGGTGCGCGAGAGGCCTGGGCCATGGTGAAAACACGGTATACCAAGCTTGATCCGAATCATATGGCTCGGGTCGGACCTCGAGGATCAGACGGAAAAGAAGTTCTAGTTAGTTTAGTATATGACCAAGTAAAGGTAGCCGCCGAATTGTCCCAACAGGATTGTAGGCTAGACAGCCTGTTGGACGGCATTGAGGAAGAAGCTTTTGAGTCTAAGTGACTATGTGCTTCGATTGACAAATTTGTCCCTAGCCGGATTGTAAAACGATTGTCATGGCGGACCTTTTCGCTTCGACCTCCGGACCCGAAGGTGCGGAGTGTTTCCGAATACCCGCACGGTAATATAAACCGGGGTATGCGTGGAAACCAGGCGTAGGGGTCATAGTTGCTTGAACAGACAAGTTGTATCCGGCTAGCTATGTTATATTACATGTGATTGTAAGAAACATCTTCCAGAGAGAATAGTTCCGTTAAGGGTTCCTTTCCCTGGGTGAACATGCGTTAATGTTCATGTCCGAACTGTGATTAAAAAATCGCAGTATACATAGCATCTGGGGGTTCATAGTGTAATGAGTGAAAAAACATCTTTAGTCCACCAACCGAATATTCCCTTAAGAACACTAGCTTTCGGCTTCACCCAGTCTGAGGTACACATTCGGATGACCTAGCAGTAACAATCGCAGAGGTGCTCCCTTTATGCCCTAGCCGAACTAACGGGAACGTAGGGCATAAGCACAGGAGCCAGGCAACCCAGCTTGGCCAAAACTTAAGTCATAACGATGCATATAATGGCAAAGAAAAGGCACATATGAGGAAAAGACACATATGTGGTGAGCTTGATGCTCGGAAAATAATAGTAATAAGCTTCTGTACAAGAAGCCCCCAGGTATTATGGACGTACATATTTAAGGATGTGTACGTCATAGGTGCGCGGTTTAGCCGCTCAAGAGCTTAAAGCTAGGGAAAAAACGAAAGAGAGGAAAAAAAGGGTAATGGACAAAAAGGGAGAAGAAGACAAACAAAGAGTCCGGCTCTAGGCGTAGAATCTTCGGAGTCTGGCGGCGTTCCATGGGTTCGGCTCCAATCGATTGTCTGATGCATCACGCAGGCGGTACGCACCTCCAGTGAGAACTTTGTCAATGATGAAGGGACCCTCCCATTTGGGCTTGAGTTTGTCCTTTTTCTTCTCTGGCAAGCGTAGAACAAGTTCGCCAACATTATAAGTCTTGGCCCGCACTTCTCTGCTTTGATATCTGTGAGCCTGTTGTTGATACAATGCGGAACGGGCCTTTGCGACGTCGCGCTCCTCCTCCAGGGCGTCTAAGCTGTCCTGCCGATCAAGCTCGGCCTCTCTCTCTTCATACATGCGCACTCGTGGTGAGTCATGCATAATGTCGCAGGGCAACACGGCCTCTGCGCCGTACACCATGAAGAACGGTGTGTATCCGGTAGTGCGGTTGGGCGTGGTCCGCAGCCCCCAGAGTACGAAGTCGAGCTCCTCAACCCAGTGCTTGTCTGATTCTTTCAAAGGCCGCACTAGTCTGGGCTTAATGCCGCTCATAATAAGACCATTGGCTTGTTCGACTTGACCATTTGTTTGCGGGTGATAGACGGAGGCATAATCGAGCTTGATGCCCAAGTTAGCGCACCAGGTTTTCACCTCGTCGGCTATAAAGTTGGAGCCGTTGTCTGTGATAATGCTGTGTGGAACACCATAACGGTGTACGACACCGAATATAAAGTCTATCACTGGTCCGGCTTCGGCCGTTTTAACCGGTTTGGCCTCAATCCACTTAGTGAATTTATCTACCATGACCAGCAGATATTTTTTCTTGTGGCTTCCCCCTTTAGGGGTCCGACCATATCAAGCCCCCAGACACGAAAGGCCATGTAATGGGGATTGTTTGTAGCGTAGTAGGCGGCATATGGCTTTGATTAGCGAAAAGCTGGCATCCGACACAACGTTGGACAAGGTCCTGTGCATCTACTCGGGCCGTAGGTTAAAAGAAACCTGTATGGAAGGCTTTACTCACAAGGGTCCGAGCCGCGGCGTGGTGACCGCCAAGGCCAGCATGGATTTCGGCCAGGAGCTGCTGCCCCTCTTCTTCGGAGATACATCTTTGAAGGACTCCGGTAGCGCTTTTCTTGTAGAGCTCACCGTCATGGACCTTGTAGGCTTTCGAGCGCCGGACAATGCAGCGAGCCTCATTAGGATCCTCATGGAGCTCTCGCCTATTAAGGTAGGCCAAGAAGGGTTCGGTCCATGGGGCAATTACTGCCATTATGAGATGGGCCGATGGTGTTGCTTCGGTGGCTGAGCCCCCGATGATATCGGTATTGTGCTTGGACTCAGGGGGTATGATTGGGTCCGGGCTAGTGTTGCCGCTTTCATCCTGCCACACCACGGATGGCTTGAAGAGCCGCTCCAGAAAGATGTTAGGCGGGACTGGGTCGCGCTTGGCTCCCATGCGAGCAAGGACATCCGCCGCTTGATTACTTTCTCGAGCCACATGATGAAACTCGAGTCCCTCGAACCGGGCTGATATTTTGAGTACGGCGTTATGATAGGCCGCCATTTTCGGATCTTTTGCGTCAAAATCTCCGTTTATTTGGGATATTGCGAGATTTGAATCCCCGCGCACCTCCAGACGTTGTATGCCCATGGAGACGGCCATTCAAAGACCATGCAGTAAGGCCTCGTATTCGGCTGCATTATTGGAGTCTGTATATAAGATTTGGAGTATGTACTGGACTGTGTCTCCTGTTGGGGATGTTAAGACGACGCCCCCTCCCAAACCGGCCAGCATCTTAGAGCCATCGAAGTACATAACCCAGTTGGAATATGTGCCGTACTCTTTAGGGAGTTCGACCTCTGTCCATTCGGCGATGAAGTCAGCCAACACTTGGGATTTAATGGCTCGGCGCGGTTTATACGTTATGTCGAATGGCAGGAACTCAATGGCCCATTTGGCAATCCGGCCCGTAGCGTCGCGGTTGTTTATTATGTCATTGAGTGGTACTTCGGAAGCCACCGTGATCGAGCATTCTTGGAAGTAGTGTCGTAGCTTCTGGGATGCCATGAAGACCGCGTATGCTATCTTTTGGTAATGAGGGTACCAGGATTTGCATGGTGTGAGGACAGTGGATACATAGTATACCGGCTTCTAAAGTGGGAATTTGTGTCCGTCCTCCTCTCGTTCAACGACGAGCACTGCGCTCACCACCTGGTGAGTTGCAGAGATGTATAACAACATTGGTTCGCCGACGTTTGGCGTGGCCAGGATTGGGTTGCTTGCTAAAAGAGCCTTTACTTCTTCCAGTCCGGCCGTTGCTGTATCCGTCCACTCGAAGTGGTCGGTGCGTCGAGAAGGCGATAGAGTGGCAATGCTTTTTCTCCAAGTCTGGAGATAAAGCGGCTTAAAGCTGCCACGCATCCGGCTAGTTTTTGGACCTGTTTAAGGTCGGTTGGTGTAGCCAATTGTGACAAAGCTCGAATTTTGGCTGGATTTGCCTCAATTCCTCTACTGGAAACAATGAAGCCCAGCAGCTTTCCAGTGGGAACGCCGAAAATGCACTTTTCCGGATTGAGCTTGATGTCATATGCACGGAGGTTGTCGAATGTGAGACGTAAGTTGTCTATTAATGACTCGACATGTCTGGTCTTGATGACGATATCATCTACGTATGCTTCAACTGTCTTGCCGATTTGCTTCTCCAGGCATGTGTTGAATCATGCGTTGGTAGGTAGCGCCGGCGTTTTTAAGCCCAAAGGGCATAGTGTTGAAGCAGAAAGGCCCGTATGGGATAATGAATGCCGTTGCGGCTTGATCGGACTCCTTCATTTTGATTTGATGGTATCCGGAGTATGCGTCGAGGAAACACAGTGAGTCGTGTCCTGCAGTAGCATCAATAATCTGATCGATGCGGGGGAGGGGGAAGGGATCCTTGGGGCAGGCTTTATTGAGGTCTTTGAAATCGACACATAGGCGCCAGGATTTATCCTTCTTTGGTACCATCACCAGGTTTGCTAGCCAGTCCAGATGTTTTATTTCTCTGATGAATCCGGCCTCGATTAACTTGGCCAGCTCCTCCCCCATAGCTTGTCGTTTGGGTTCGGAAAAGCGCCGTAGTGTTTGTTTGACCGGCTTGTATCCCTTCAATATATTGAGGCTGTGTTTGGCCAACCTGCGTGGGATTCCTGGCATATCAGAAGGGTGCCAGGCAAATATGTCCCAATTTTTGCGTAGGAACGCTCGTAGTGCGGCGTCAACTGTTGGGTCCAGCTGTGCCCCGATAGAGGCTGTCTTCTTGGGGTCCGTTGGGTGGACCTGGAATTTGACGATTTCATCTGCTGGTTTGAAGGAGGTGGATTTGGGTCGCTTGTCCAGGATTACATCATCCCTATCCACCGTGGAGCGTAGTGCGGCTAATTCTTCGGCCGCGAGGGCTTCGGACAATGCCTCGAGGGCCAGGGATGCGGTTTTGTTTTCGGCGCAGAGTGCTATGTCTGGATCACTGGAAAGAGTGATAATACCATTGGGCCCGAGCATCTTGAGTTTCATGTACCCGTAATGAGGTATAGCTTGGAAGCGTGTAAATGCATCTCGCCCCAATAGGGCGTGATATCCACTGTTGAAAGGGGCCACTTGGAAGGTCACCTCTTCGGACCGATAATTCTCCGGCGTGCCGAATACCACGTCGAATGTGATTTTTCCCGCGCACCGCGCCTCCCGACTGGGAATGATTCCTCGGAAGGTCGTGCTACTTTGCTCGATGCGGCTCCTGTCTATTTCCATTTTGTTGAGCGTGTCCTCATAGATGAGGTTTAGTCCGCTGCCGCCGTCCATGAGTACTTTGGTGAGCCGAAAGCCGTCCACGATTGGACTGAGGACCAAGGCAGCTGGTACCCGGACTGTCCTGGATTTTGGTTCGTCACTGGCATTGAAAGTTATGGCTGTGTCGTTCCAGGGGTTTATTGCTGCGACTTGGCAGATTTCAGCGAGGTCGCGGAGTGCCCTTTTGCGCCTATTGTTTGAAGCGAAGGTCTCAAAGACCGTTAATACTCTGAGGTCGTCATCTTCCAGGGGGTGTTGTTCTGAGGTGTTTTTGGTGAGGATATCCTTGCCGCTCTTGGCCACTTGCCGGAGTATCTAACATGCTCTAAGGCTGTGAGTTGGTACGGTATCCGGTGTTGTGTGTATTTTGCATGGCCTATCGACCCATCCCTCCAGAACGGTTCCGCGCCCCGTAATGGGCTTAGATTTCTTTACTATTGGGTTGGGCACCCCATGGGGGTGCATCCTTTTTGCTCGGACTAGGGGTTGAGTGGAAACCAGTGGTTCCCGACGAGCTGCCTAAGTTTTCCAGGCGCTTTCCATTGCGCAGTACTTCTGTACTATGGTTGCCAAGTCAGCGAAGTGTGATACGTGATGGCGGTTGATGGTGTTGAGGATTCCTTCGTCCGTGCAATTGTTGCAGAATGCTGAGATCGCGTCTTTGTCGCGGCAGTCTTCAATCTTGTCTTTGACAAGGAGGAATCTGGCCCAAAAGTGATGGACTGTTTCCTGAGACTGCTGTCGTACGTACATGAGATCGCGTATATCTGGGTGGTTGGGTGGCTTTAAATCCGAACCCTGACCCAGTTTAGGATCCGGAGTTTGAGAAACTTCCGAGCTTAATAATTCGGGCTCCAGGATATCGACTGATTTTTCAGGCCCATCGTCCGATTCTAGGTTCGGAGGACAGGGCGTGCCATTCCGCAGACAGGTATCCGGCTCTTCGAGCTCGGAAATCCGAACATAGTTCATCCTCAACACAGGGGAGGAGTTGTTGTTTTGCTCTTCTACCACCGCTATCTGATGGGTGATCGGTGGAGATTTGATTTCTCTCTGATCGGGTTTAAGCCCAATCTGATCGTAGTCTGTAATGACCCCCAAGGCAGCGATGCAATCCAGGAGTTCGTTTAAAGACGACAACTCCGTCGGATCCATCCGTTTGGAGTATTCGGAGTCAACGCGGAGGCGATTTTCGATGACCCGAGAAGTCATCGTCGACTTAACGGCCGGACGGGCGGTCATGATAAAGCCGCCCAGCCGGAGGGTTTGGCCTTAGGCCAGGGCTCCTCCGGAGGTGATATTATCCTTGATAACAAGGCGAGCCATCAACCCTGTCTTCGACGTCACAGCGGAACTCTCAATGAAAGCACCATTGTCGGTGTCAAAACCGGCGGATCTCGGGTAGGGGGTCCCGAACTGTGCGTCTAAGGTCGATGGTAACAGGAGACGGGGGACACGATGTTTACCCAGGTTCGGGCCCTCTCTATGGAGGTAATACCCTACGTCCTGCTTGATTGATCTTGATGAATATGAGTATTACAAGAGTTGATCTACCACGAGATCGTAATGGCTAAAACCCTAGAAGTCTAGCCTATCTGATTATGATTGCCTCTACGGACTAAACCCTCCGGTTTATATAGACACCGGAGGGGACTAGGGTTGTACAAAGTCGGTTACAGAGAAAGGAATCTTCATATCGAACGCCAAGCTTGCCATCCACGCCAAGGAGAGTCCCATCTGGACACGGGGGAGAGTCTTCTGTCTTGTATCTTCATGGCCCATCAGTCTGGCCCACGTCACGTAGCCCGGACGCCTGAGGACCCCTAAATCCAGGACTCCCTCAGCGCGGCCGCCTCAAACGGCTTTAGAGGGAGCTGGAGGATCATGCGTGCCGCCAACCCAGCTCCAGTCGGCACAAGTGCCGGCTTCACTCGAGTGACCAGCCTCGTAAGTATCAGGTACACATTACTCCATTACAAAATCTGGCAGCCGCTACTCGAATCGCAGATTCCATCCAGCCCTCCGGCTCTGCAGCCGGAGAGGGGATTCGGCAGATCCAGGCGCTCCTGAAGACGAAGCTGTCGCAGAATGCGACAGTGTCCCAGTCCAGGGATCGCATCCATAGCGCGTCGGTGCGCGCGGAGACCGTTCAGTCGGCTCACAGCCCACTCGGCTCCAGCAGGCGCCGAGTCACATCCTCCTCGAGAGATCACTACGAAGATCGGAGGCGCGATCGGATTGCGTCGCCCCGGCGGCACGACGATTACGATCACGCCCTAATGCCTCTGTCACGAGATAGTGCGTACGGGCACCAGCCCTACGACGACAGACGGACACACGACAGTGATCGAAGGCCAAGTCCCTCTTGTCACACGAGAGACACCCGAGACCCGCAGTTCAACGCGAGATCCGTTCTCGCTCAGAACCTGGCCGATAGGGACCGAGCTTTGCGAGAAAGCCAAGATGCCGACGTTCCAAGTGGTTCCGTACCCTCGGGTCCCAAGTGTTTCAGCCGGTACATACGGGCAGCAGAGATTCCCAGCAACTTCAGGTTGGCCACGGGGATCAGCAACTCTACTGGCGAGTCCAAGCCAGAGATCTGGTTGGAAGATTATCGGGTGGCAGTCCAGATCCGCGGCTGATAACTCACAAGTATAGGGGATCACAACAGTTTTTGAGGGTAGAGTATTCAACCCAAATTTATAGATTCGACACAAGGGGAGCCAAAGAATACTTGTAAATATTAGCAGTTGAGTTGTCAATTCAGCCACACCTGGAGATTAATTATCTGCAGCAACATGATCAGTAGCATAGTAATATGATAGTTTTGATAGTAGTGATAACAGTAACAGTAACGGTAACAGTGGCAGCAATGATTTTGCAGCAAGTGTAACAGTAACAGCAGCAGTAGTAACTTAGCAAGAACAATATGTGGAAAATTCATAGGCATTGGATCGGTGAATTTGTTGGATGATATTCATCATATAACAGTCATAACCTAGGGCGATACAAGACTAGCTCCAGTTCATAAATATAATGTAGGCATGTATTCCGTAAATAGTCATACGTGCTTATGGAAAGAACTTGCATGACATCTTTTGTCCTACCCTCCCGTGGCAGCGGGGTCCATAAGGAAACTAAGGGATATTAAGGCCTCCTTTTAATAGAGAATCAGAACAAAGCATTAGCACATAGTGAATACATGAACTCCTCAAACTACGGTCATCACCGGAAAGTATCCCGATTACTGTCACACCGGGGTTTACGGATCATAACACATAATAGGTGAATATGACTTGCAAGATCGGATCTAGAACATAGATATAATGGTGATAACATAAACGGTTCAGATCTGAAATCATGGCACTCAGGCCCTAGTGACAAGCATTAAGCATGGCAAAGTCATAACAACATCAATCTCAGAACATAGTGGATACTAGGGATCAAGCCCTAACAAAACTAACTCGATTACATGATGAATCTCATCCAACTCCTCACCGACCAGCGAGCCTACGAAGGAATTACTCACTCCCGGTGGGGAGCATCATGGAATTGGCGATTGAGAAGGGTTGGTAATGACGAAGACCGAAGATCCCCCTCTCCGGAGCCCCAAACGGGCTCCAGATCTGGCCTCCCGATGAAGAACAGGAGGTGGCGGCGGCTCCGTATCGTGAAACGCAATAATTCTTTCTCCCTGATTTTTTTTCCAAAATAGGATTTTATAGCACCGGGGTCAGGGTCTGTGGGGCCACCAGGTGGGCACAACCCACCTGGGCGCGCCTGGAGGGGGGGCGCGCCTTGGTGGGTTGTGCTCACCCAGGGCCCCCCCTCCGGTGGTTCTTGGCTCCAGTATTTTTCTTTTATTCTGAAATAATTCTCCAAAAAGTTTCGTTCCGTTCCGAGAACTTTTCTTTCTGCACAAAAACAACACCATGGTAGTTCTGCTGAAAACATCGTCAGTCCGGGTTAGTTTCATTCAAATCATGCAAATTAGAGTCCAAAACAAGAGCAAAAGCATTAGGAAAAGTAGATATGATGGAGACGTATCAACTCCCCCAAGCTTAAACCTTTGCTTGTCCTCAAGCAATTCAGTTGATAAATTGAAAGTGAAAAAGAAAAACTTTTACAAACTCTTTTGTTCTTGTTTACATAAATAAGCTTAAGTAGCACCCGGGTTTTCAGCAAAGATTATAACTAACCATGTCAACAATAACTCTTAGAAATTATATTAACTCATATCAATGGCATAAGCAACTAGTGAGCAATAATAAAATATCTCAAATGACAACACTTTGTCAAAACAATCGTGATATAATATGACAACAGTGGTATCTCACTAGCCCTTTCTGAGACCACAAAACATAAACGCAGAGCACCTCCAAAGTTCAAGTAGCGACTAAACATTTTAATTCATGGTAGAAAAGATCCAGTCATGATGCAGGCAACATTAGCTACACAATGCATGAGGATGACAACAGTGCTCTCAGATCTGGCACTTATTTGAGAAGGTGATGACACAACATAAAATTAAATGGATAGTCCCTTCGCAGAGGGAAGCAGTGATTTGCAGCGGTGCGAGAGCTCAGATTTTTAAAATAGAGATAGATGAAATTTTGAGAAATGCACCCTTCCTGTTCACGTCATGACCAAAAGTTACCAATATCTTCCATGCTAAACACATTAGTGGCGGTTCCCAAGCGATAAAAGTAAAGGTTTACTCTCCCTCCACCAACAAACACACTCCACGGCTAGACGAATCCACGGGTACCGTCCATACCAACATCATTCCTGGGGGAGTTTTGTTTAATTATTTGCAATTTTTTATTTCGGGACTGGGAATCCATATTACCGCCCCTCTCGTGCAAGGACGAGTGAATAAACACTCATCATGAGAATAACCCGCTTAGCATGGAAGATACCGACTACCCCCTGTCGCTCTATGAACAATTCAAGCACACAAAAAGGATGTTTATTTGAAGTTTTTAGAGGTGGCACATGCAAATTTACTTAGAACGGCAGGGTAATACCGCATATAGGTAGATATGGTGGACTCATCTGGGATAACTTGGGTTTTAGGATTATGATGCACAAGCAGTATTCCCGCTTAGTACAGGCGAAGGCTAGCAAATAGGTTGAGAACGGCCAGCTAGAGAGCAAAAACGATCATGAACATGCATTATGCATAAGTAACATTGGATACTAGCATGAGTAGGATATGAACACCATGAACATAAATATCATAGAGGCTATGTTGGTTTTGATTCAACTACATGCATGAAAATGTGCCAAGTCAATCCACTTGAAACATTCAGAGGAGGATACCATGTCATCATACCACATCACAATCATTTTAATGCATGTTGAAATCCAAGATAAATCATTATCCACTCCTAGCTACTTAAGCATGGCATGAGAAACTATAATCTCTAATTGTCATTGCAAACATATTTGATCATAATAGGCTAAATCATGGATACTAAGTTAAACATATTTACAAAAATAGAACAAGTTGAGTTCATACCCGTTTCTCTCTGCCACAACCAGTTCATCAAATATCATCATTATTGCCTTTCACTTGCACGACCGAATGATATGAAAATAATAATAGTGCAAGAGTGTCGTGGACTAAGTTGGAATCTGCAAACATTTTATTCAAAAGGAGAAGACAAGGTAATATGGGCTCTTTGTTAGATCAATATCAATGCATATGAGAGCCACTCAACATTTTCATCGTGGTCTTCTCCTTGGTATGACTCAATAGAAGGAAAAGAATTTCAGAGAAACACACTAAAATATTTTTTGGAGATTTTAGGTTTTCTTGAAGAAAGCAAATTAAAAAATGAACAAAAACGAGAAAAAATATTTACACGGGAGAGCTCCCAACAAGCAAGAGAAGAACAAGGAAATCTTTTTGGGTTTTCTTTTTATTACTACAACTAGCTAAACTAGAAAGAAAAACCAAAAAGAAGCAAGAAACATTTTTTTTATTTTTTTTCAAAGTTTTTCAAACACACAAGAAGAAAGCGAGAAAATAAATCTAGCATGGATAATACAATGAAAAAGTGTGAACACCGACATTTGGAATGAAATGTGTGAACATGAATGTAATGTTGGTGGAAATACGTACTCCCCCAAGCTTAGGCTTTTGGCCTAGCTTAGTAATCACCACTCGTAGTAGCCATCAGGTCCCACGTTGAAGTGTTGGGGTCTGGGCACCTGAGCATCCCACTCCTGAGGTTCCTCCTCAGCCACTGACTAGGCATTCCGGTAGGCAATAATGTCCTCAGGCATGATCCTGTATCCGCCCCTGGCAATAGAATCAAACAAAGCAGGTGCAGGCAATGGAATAATATCATGGGTATCCACACTGAAAACCAGGTTGTAAGGAATATTATGAATAGAGTTATAAATATCAGTAAACTGGTGATCCTCCATCGCCTGGTGATCTAAATAAACCTTGGGTAAACAATAATCATGTTGGAGAATCTGAACATTAAAGTGACTCGCTAAACGAGTAGCATAAATACCACCATCAATTTTGCCCTTGGTTCTATTAAGGTGCAGACGACGTGCAATAATAGCCCCGAGGCTAAAGGTGTTATCGCCGTATAGTGCGCGGCGTAAGATGGCGAAGTCAGGGGCACTGAGTGCACCGACTTTCTCTCTAGCAACTAAACACTTAGCAATGAATAGAGCAAAATAATGCACAACAGGAAACTGCAAACTAGTAGCAGTGACACTCGACACGCCTCTCTCATCTCCCACTGACAGAGTACGATAAAAGTCCTCAAACTCTGCGGGCTTAGGCTCTCTTATTTCCCCGTCAGAAGGGATCAAGCATACATCACAAAAATCAGTGAGTGGCATCTGACGGGTTTCAGCATATAAACTAAACTGCACCTCAGGGGAGTTATTCCTACTCAGAAAATGAAAATTTTGCACAAAGGAATTTGTAAGGAGATGGTATTGTTCACACTCGGCTGCGATGAAGTCGGTGAGACCAGCATTAGCAGCAAATTGTGCGAACTCTTGATGGATCCCGGCTCCATCCATGAAGGGGTTATGCGGCCGTCAAATTGTGCGAACTCTTGACGGATCCCAGCTCCATCCATGAAGGGGTTATGCGGCCATTCGCACGGCCACACTTCCGCCCTTCTCCAAGTATGGAGGTCATTGTCCGATGATTTCCCAATGACTCCCTTAGAGCTCTTCTTTGAGGCAAACTTCCTAAAGAAACTCATCTTATTCCTATGAACAAAATTCTAAAAAAATTAGTCCACAAATTTTTGTTAATAAAACTTCACAAGATTGATAGCAACTACTCATAAGGAGGCATAGAGGCTATATTGAGCATTCAAACTACTTAGAACTCTAAGAATTCAACATGCAAGCTCATATACAACAGCACCAAGAGTAGCTTTCAAAATATAAACCACTAAAGCAAAAACTAATTGGAGCAATGGAGGAGTCACATACCAAGTAGCAATCCCCCAAAACAGTTTCGGAAACGGAGCTTCGAGCAAAGAGATCGAAATCCACGAGTTTGAGAGCAAGACCACGAAGAGAGAGAGAGAGAGAGAGAGAGAGAGAGAGAGAGCGCAATGGTGATTTTTTTCTGGAGGTCGGTGATGACATGGGCTAAAGAGATAAGTGAGGGGGCCCATGTGGGGACCACAACCCACCAGGGCGCGCCCAGGTGGGTTGTGTCCACCTGGTGCACCCCCCTCTGATGTTATTTGCACTAAAATTTCAGAAATATTCAAAAAAATCGTATTAAATGTTCAGGGCATTCTGAGAACTTTTATTTTTGGGTCATTTTTTTATTCCACGGGAAATTCAGAAAACAGACAAAACATGGCATTTTATTTTATTTTACTAAGAAAAACAGAAAACAAAAGTTGGGAGCAAAAGGTTGTGCTTACTAAATTCATCAACTTCATACCTCTCAAAAATGATCCATTAATAAGGTTGATCAAGTCTTATTAACAACCACCTTCGATTAGCATGAAACCGAAGAACTTTCGTAAAACACTAAGTTACATCAACGGGATATGCATGTCCCCAACAATAAGCATTTCATATTTCTTTTTGACAGTAGGTAAAGGTAGTTGAAAACTCCCAATAGTGAGTGTCGGAGATTTTTCAATAACATTAATACCATTCACTTGGAATTGTTTCTTCGAAAAGTGCACCGTATGTTCATTACCATTGATATGAAAAGTGACCTTGCTTTTATTGCAATCAATAATAGCCCCTGCAGTGTTCAAGAAGGGTCTGCCAAGGATAATCGACATGTTGTCGTCCTCGGGCATCTCAAGTATAACAAAGTCAATTAAGATAGTAACATTTGCAACAACAACGGGCACATCCTCACAAATACCGATAGGTATGGCAGTTGATTTGTCAGACATTTGCAAAGATATTTCAGTAGGTGAAAGTTTATTCAAATCAAGTCTTTTATGTAAGGAGAAAGGCATAACACTAACACCAGCTCCTAAGTCACACAATGCAGTTTTGACATAATTTCTTTTGATGGAGCAAGGTATAGTTGGTATTCCAGGATCTTCAAGTTTTTTAGGTACTCCATCCTTAAAAGAATAATTAGCAAGCATGGTGGAGATTTTAGCTTCCGGTATCTTTCTCTTATTAGTGATGATGTCTTTCATATATTTTGCATAAGGGGCCATCTTTAAAATATCAGTCAAGCGAGTGCGCAAAAAGACTGGCCTAAGCATTTCAGCAAAGCGTTCAAATTCTTCATCATATTTTTTATTAGTTGATTTAGGTGGAAAGGGCATGGGTTTTTGAACCCATGGTTCTCTTTCTCTTCCATGTTTTCTAGCAACAAAGTCTCTTTTATCATATCTTTTATTTTTAGGTTGTGGGTTATCAAGATCAACAACTGGTTCTATTTCAACATCATTATCTGGTTGTTTATCATTGTTTGGTTGAGTGTCTTCATGAACATCATCATTATCTTTTTCATTATCACTAGATGAGTGTTCATTACCAGATTGAGTTTCAGCATCAGAAATAGAAACATCATTATCATTATCAGGAGGTTTTTCTACTTCAGGTTCACTAGAGGCATGCAAAGTCCTATCATTTTTCTTTTTCTTCTTCTTTCTAGAAGGACTAGGTGCATCAGTATTAATTCTTTGAGAGTCTTGTTCAATTCTTTTAGGGTGTCCTTCAGGATAAAGTGGTTCCTGAGTCATTCTACCTCCTCTAGTCACTACTCTTATAGCATGATCATTCATATTATCATTCATTTCATCAAGCAACTCTCTTTGAGATTTAGCAACTTATTCTAATTGAGTTTGAACCATAGAGGCATGTTTTTCTACACCTCTAACATCATTGGAGATTCTAAATAACAAGTCACTCAAGCGAGCAATCATATTGGAGTTGTATTTTAATTGTCTCATAACATTTGCATTGAAGTGATCTTGCTTAATGATGTACCTATCAAATTCATATAGGCATTGACTAGGATGTTTGTTGTAAGGGATGTCACTTTCATCAAACTTTATAAAAGAATTTACCTCTACCACCTTTGGTGGTGGTGTGTCAAGTCCATGTATTTCTTCAATAGGAGGTAAATTTTTAACATCCTCTGCTTTAATACCTTTTTCCTTCATACTTTTCTTTGCCTCTTGCATATCTTCAGGACTTAGATATAAGATACCCTTCTTCTTCGGAGTGGGTTTAGGAGGTGGTTTAGGAAGAGTCCAATCATCATAATTTTTCAATATATTATTCAATAATTCCTCAGCTTGTTCAACAGTTCGTTCCCTGAAAACACAACCAGCACAACTATCTAGGAAGTCCCTAGAAGCATCGGTTAGTCCATTATAGAAGATATCAAGTATTTCATTTTTCTTAAGAGGATGATCAGGCAAAGCATTAAGCAATTGGAGAAGCCTCCCCCAAGCTTGTGGGAGACTCTCTTCTTCAATTTGCACAACATTAAATATTTCCTGTAAGGCAGCTTGTTTCTTATGAGCAGGAAAATATTTTTTAGAGAAGTAATAAATCACATCCTAGGGACTACGCACACAACCAGGAGCAAGAGTATTGTACCATATCTTAGCATCACCCTTTAATGAGAACGGAAATAATTTAAGAATATAGTAGTAGCAAATTTTATCATCATGAGCAAATAGGGTGGCTATATCATTTAATTTAGTAAGGTGTGCCACAACAGTTTCAGTTTCATAGCCATGGAAAGGATCAGATTCAACCAAAGTAATTAACTCTGGGTTGACAGAGAATTCATAATCCTTATCATCAACAAAGATAGGTGAAGTAGCAAACTTAGGATCACATTTCATTCTAGCATTCAAAGATTTTTCTTTCAGTTTACATAGTAATTTCTTAAGATCATCTCTATCATTGCAAGCAAGAAAACCTCTAGCTGTCTCCTCATCCATAACATAACCTTCGGGTATCTTAGGCAATTCATATCTAGGAGAGCTAGGCCTAATAGGTGTTTCAAGATTTTCAGTTTCAAGTACTTCATCATTTTCAATAATTTCATCAGTTTCAGCATTCTCAATATCTTTAGCTCTAGCAATTTGTTCATCAAGAAATTCATCTAGTGGCTTATTATCATCAAGCAAAGTACTAGCATCATCATGCGTAGCATTCATAGCAGAAGTAGCATCATCAATAACTTGCGACATATCAGGATTAATAGCATGTGGTGGTGTTGCAAGTCTACTCAAAATAGAAGGTGAATCAAGTGCAGAGTGTGATGGCAGTTCCTTACTTCCCCTCGTCTTAGAGGGAAAAATCTTAGTCTTGGTATCCTTCAGATTCTTCATAGTGATAAATAGATAATAATCCCAAGTGACTCAACAAATATAGCTATGCTCCCCGGCAACGGCGCCAAAAAAGGTCTTGATAACCCACAAGTATAGGGGATCGCAACAGTTTTCGAGGGTAGAGTATTCAACCCAAATTTATAGATTCGACACAAGGGGAGCCAAAGAATACTTGTAAGTATTAGCAGTTGAGTTGTCAATTCAACCACACCTAGAGATTAATTATCTGCAGCAACGTGATCAGTAGCACGGTAATATGATAGTTTTGATAGTAGTGATAACAGTAACAGTAACGGTAACAGTGGCAGCAATGATTTTGTAGCAAGTGTAACAGTAACAGTAGCAGTAGTAACTTAGCAAGAACAATATGTGGAAAATTCGTAGGCATTGGATCAGTGAATTCGTTGGATGATATTCATCATATAACAGTCATAACCTAGGGCGATACAAAACTAGCTCCAGTTCATAAATATAATGTAGGCATGTATTCCGTAAATAGTCATATGTGCTTATGGAAAGAACTTGCATGACATCTTTTGTCCTACCCTCCCGTGGCAGTGGGGTCCATAAGGAAACTAAGGGATATTAAGGCCTCCTTTTAATAGAGAACCGGAACAAAGCATTGGCACATAGTGAATACATGAACTCCTCAAACTACGGTCATCACCGAAAAGTATCCCGATTACTGTCACACCGGGGTTTACGGATCATAACACGTAATAGGTGAATATGACTTGCAAGATCAGATCTAGAACATAGATATAATGGTGATAACATAAACGGTTCAGATCTGAAATCATGGCACTCGGGCCCTAGTGACAAGCATTAAGCATGGCAAAGTCATAACAACATCAATCTCAGAACATAGTGGATACTAGGGATCAAGCCCTAACAAAACCAACTCGATTACATGATGAATCTCATCCAACTCCTCACCGACCAGCGAGCCTACGAAGGAATTACTCACTCCCGGTGGGGAGCATCATGGAATTGGCGATTGAGAAGGGTTGGTAATGACGAAGACCAAAGATCCCCCTCTCCGGAGCCCCAAACGGGCTCCAGATCTAGCCTCCCGATGAAGAACAGGAGGTGGCGGCGGCTCTGTATCGTGAAATGCGATAATTCTTTCTCCCTGATTTTTTTCTCCAAAAATAGGATTTTATAGCGTCGGGGTCAGGGTCTGCGGGGCCACCGGGTGGGCACAACCCACCTGGGCGCGCCTGGAGGGGGGGCGCGCCCTGGTGGGTTGTGCTCACCCAGGCCCCCCTCCGGTAGTTCTTGGCTCCAGTATTTTTCTTTTATTCTGAAATAATTCTCCAAAAGGTTTCGTTTCATTCCGAGAACTTTTATTTCTGCACAAAAACAACACCATGGTAGTTCTGCTGAAAACAGCGTCAGTCCGGGTTAGTTTCATTCAAATCATGCAAATTAGAGTCCAAAACAAGAGCAAAAGCGTTAGGAAAAGTAGATACGACGGAGACGTATTAGCGGCGGCAACGACAACATGGCCATGAAACGTCTGCCACTGATCCTCTTTCCTCATGGATTGGGATGAACTAGTTATTGTGTATACTCCCTTGTTGACTTTGGATCTTGTATCTCCCCTTTGTGTATGTGGATTTAGCACATGTGTGATTGGATCTCGTTGATTTGAGTGCTTTCCTCTCTTGTGTTCATCGTGTTCTTCGGGAATTCCCATCCAAATCGTGAAAGATCGGCCATTAGGTTTCCACCCTACATCATACTTTGTTTGTCATCCCAAATGATTGGGTATTCCTTTATCACTACACCGCAAAGTGTTTTGCCACAGAGTGCGGTAAATTTTGATGAAAATGTTTTCTGCAAAAGAGTGAGTGGGAGGATAGTGCAACTCGAAGAGATTATAAATTCTTCGTCATCAGGTCAAAGAAAAGAAACACTGGAAGTAGTTTCAAGATTTCCTACTATGATTGATATGGAAGCCTCTACACGAGATATAGAGACTTCAGTTGAACTTGCAACTGAACTATATAGGTTGGGAAAACTTGTGCAAATCTTCATGATGTGCACACGGTATTGTTGAACAAACAATGAATCTCTAATACACAAAGAAGCATTGATGGGCCCAGACTCTGGAAATTGGCTATATGCCAACATAATCCGAGATAGTATCCATACACATAATTCAAGTTTAGAACTTGATGAACCCTCCTGAAGACTTAGAGTCTAAAGAATAGTAATGGATCTATAGACTGACAGAGATAAAAATGTTTTATAATGCTTGACTTCTTACAAATAGTTTATGACAAGATCAAGGAGTTGACTATGACGAGATTGTCTCATCTTAACAATTCTTAAAGTTAAGTCGGGTTAAACTGGCAATTACTAAATATTTCAATGATGAGATATAATAGATGGATGTCAAAATGATTTCCATGAGATAGAAATAGAACCGAAATTGTATAAGTGATACGGTCCAAAGTAATTTTGTCAATCCAAAGGATGCTAGTAAGTGTGCAAACTTTAAGAGATCCTATAATGGACTGAAGCAAGCAAAATGGAGTTGGAATCTTTGTTCTGATGAAATGGTCAAATAATTTGATTTCATCGAGGAAAGCAAAGATACTTGTATTTATAAGAAAGTAAGTGGGAGCATGATAATATTTCTAAACATTGTGTGTGCATGACACATTGTTGATTGGAAATTATATAAATTTCTGGACTTGAATTAAGACTTTATTGGAACTAATTTTCAATAAAGTACTTGGCAATATAGCCTTGGTATTAGGCATAATAATCTATGGAGATAGTAGTGTCTAAATCGGGCTTAGTCAAAATACATGATACTAAAGCAGTTTAGTCTGAAAATACGCCAAGAAGAGTTTCTTCTCAAAGTCACATGGAAGGGGTTTTAAGCAAGAATCGTTATCAGGAAATACTGATGAGCAAAATACATGATTTCATTCACACTTGTGTTAAATATATTCCATGGTATGTAAACAACCAGATATGTCCAGTACTCCAATTAAGTTGTGAGTAAAGTTACCAGAATGATCAAAAAAAATATCATAGCACAAAAGTGAAAATGTAGTTAAGTACTGACGACATGTTTCTCGCATACGAAGAAAATGAAGAGATTGTTGTAAGGAGTTACATCAATACAAGGCTCGTTGTAAGTAGTATCGATAAAATCTTCATCAGTGCTCCAAGCAATTTTTGATTTAAATTAAATAGTTTATGGTGGCACAGTAAGTTGGAATTGATCCAAGAAAGTTATCGTGGTGAATTCTATAATAGAAGGCCGGGTATATTGTCGCTTTAGAAGCAACAATAGAGGGTGATGAATCAAAGGTTCATTTATGAACTTGGTATGGTTTCTAGATGATTGTGCCAATGGAACACTATTCATAATAGTGGTTCTATGGCTTAGTCTAAGGAATCAAAGGTCCTGCTAGTGATTCAATATATACAAAGCCAATTTCACACAAATTATGAATTCTTGTGAAAGCATTATAGATGCATTGAAATGCAAATGATACACGCGAATCTGAAGTTGTCAACATCTGATAGGATGAAGGCTATACCACAAGAAAAGCATGGACAAACACTGAATTCCATTGGTGTAAATGAAAATGTGCTAACTAGACTCTAGTGTGACTAGGAGTCTGTTAGAAATATGCCCTGGAGGCAATAATATTGTATTATTATATTTCCATGTTTATAATTAAGATTTTATATTCTATGCTATAACTACTATGATCCTGGAATATGTGATTCGGTAGAAAACTCATATGCACGTGTGGAATGATAAATGGTAAAATCCGATTCCTAATTTGGCCTCTAAGACTAGCTCAAGTGTTGTTTGTGATCATGTTTTCCGGATCTTGAGATATCGTTAAGTGTAACGATAGTCTCAAAAAAACATATTGAGAATATGACGTTAGAAGAACGATCATAGTGAATTGACCCAAACTTGTTTGTTATACTTTGAGATACAATCATCAGAAGTCAATTGTTATAACACGGAGTTTTAATGTGTGATTTAGTTCCTTAGACCATGAGAGTATCGTAGTCACTTCTTACCGTACGATGAACTTTGGGGTTGCTCAAACGTCATCTGTAACACGGTGATCATAACGACAACTTACAGGTTCATCAGAAAGTCTGACAAGGGACTAGATAGCTCAAGAGTGGGATTTGCTCCTTTGACGATGGAGAGATATTCTTAGGGCCCTCTCAGTGTGATAGCATCCATCATCCTCTGGCCAGACATAGGTGACTATGTCACGGGGATGCCGGAACATGTCAACGAGAAAGAAGAACAAAACCGGTAACGAGGAGACAGGTATAGTGAGCATGTGGATGACTCAAGAGGATACCGATATATCTCACCTCGGGTTTTGTAAAGTATCGCGAAGCAAAGGGAATAGCACATGATAACCAAAGGTTCACCCGAATGTCATTCGTATACTCATAGGGATCTATATGGATGTCCATGGTTCCGCTATCAGTGATTGAACGAAAGGGGTTTTGTTCATGTCTATGTTTTACCGAACCGACAGGGTCACAAGCTTAAGGTAATCACGATCTTCTGAGTGTTAGTAGAACAGGAGTAATGAGGAAATATATATGCAATAGTTTCAGTAATATTCGAATAGTTTTGAGAGGAACCAGAAGCGTTTCGGGGTCACTCGAAGGGTTTCGGGGTTTACCGGGTAATACCGACAAATAATATATTGGAAAATGTTTTCGGAGATGTTAAATTAATAATAAAAGGCTCTAATAATAGGTAGGAGATTTTTATATTTAATTAACCATCAACGGGCCTTAAAAGGCCAAGTGGTGGAAAGATATTGGGCCACTTGGGCCCAATAGTGGAGGCGCCCCCCTTAGCTTCTTGGAGAAGCAAGGGGGAGAATGAATTGTAGGGGAACTCCTCCTCCTTGGCCGGCCAAGGGGGAAGGAATCCTTCCCCCCTTGTGGCGCTCCTCCCCTCTTCTCCAACCTATATATACTAGAGGGTTTTGGCACTTTTGAACACACAAGTTTTGGAGCCTCCTCTAGTTCTCTATTTCTAGTTCTAGTTGGTCCTAGTTGATCTAATTAGAGCTAGACCTGGATACTCTAATCCTCATAATTAGAAGCCCAGTGTGGTTCTAATCTCCTCCCTCTAATTCTTTGGCGACGATTAGCTCTGAACGGTGAAGCGCTGCCGGATCGTGTAGACCGTGCGCTTGCGAAATGTGGAGAGGCCGTGATTTCGGTCTTCCGTTTGAGGGACTGTTCGTGGGCGGTTCGACGGATCATTCATCTACAGTTCGAGGGACTTCAAGTACGATCTACACCGACTCATCTTCTTCCGCTACAACTCAGAGTCGGTAATGATCTGATCCAAACCATTCATTGCATCTTCATAGTGTTCCTGGGTGATCGTAGGGCAATTTTTTTGTTTTCTACTATGTTTCCCAACACTCGGAGCACAAAGCATCGAAATATGAACAAGATTCATATGGACATATGATCAACAAGTTTGCCCACCGGTTGAAGTTCACGTCATCAGTGATGTCCACATCAATGGATGTGAATCAAATCAAGATCTTGAATCACTCACTTTCAATTATGAGAGATATTGATTTGAGTGGGAGCACACTTTATATTAAATTAGGTTTAACCACTAGTGTAAATTAATTATGAACAATTTCTATATGTAGTTTGCATTATAGTTGTAGAAATAATGGCTCACGGTTCCACCTTTCCTGTTGAAATTGATTAGCTGTTATTTATCTAGTTGAATCTTTATGATTGGTAAACGTAGTGAGAGGATCGTCCTCTAGAGTGCCAAGAAGGATTTTGTCCCACTGCATGCTTGCAATACTCTCCTACTGATGCTATGGATGACGAGACTCACGTCCTTCGATCCAAAAGACTAGAATTACGTTACGGTCTGCTTGCTTCCGAGAAACACGAACTTCAAGATGTTTGGGATAGTTATGTGATATTCTTGGAACTGAAAATTGTTTTCAGAAACAAACAAAGGTTAAAGGATATATGATATCTAAAGAAGTGTTTTGTTTGCAAGTTCTGGTGAAGCGTTCAACTATGTCTAAGACTGAAATGCATAAGAACCGAAAGAACACCAGTCATGTGTTGATGGTGAGAACTTAAAGAGAAAGAACAAATCCAAAGGACGTAGTGACACTTGCATGCCTAGGAAAGTTCGGGGCTCACGCCACTCTCAAAGTTGGATGCTTCTTCTGTGAGTAGGAGAAATATTGGAAGTAAAACTATAAGAAATATAAAGGCAAAAAGAAAAGGACTGGAATTCCAATTCAGGTATGAATGCCATACAAGTTATAAGATGTAGAAAAGGATGGTCAAGTAAAGTGTAATCCTTGAGAATTGTGGTTAAATTGTTAAACACTGATTATTCGGGATTGTGGTGAAAATATGATCACAAGGATACCGACTCGATTGCATGTTGTCGCAAATCGATGCAAGAAATACTACGGCCTAATGACCAACAAATGAGGTTAAAATATCTGATGGAAACTTTATAAAAGTTATGATACTTTTTCATCAACATATTACCTGTGTATTTATTTTCATAATTCATTTTAGAGTTTTGTACACTCTAGCCCATTGCATAGAATTTGCAAGTCGGTTGTTCATGAGAGAATACTAGTTGTTCGATGTAATGAACAAAATGCCATACTCCTATTGTGAATAGGATGTAAGTTATGAGTATTGATGATAAGATTGAACATCCATACCAATGATGCTAAATGCCATGACTAAAAAAATACCACATATGTGTGGCACTGCATTTAATCACATTGGAGAAACCCGCATGGAAAAATTCCGTAGTGATGGATTTTTGAAGTCATCTGATTATGAATCATCTAACACTTGCAACTTTTGTCCAAATACTGGAGTAAACTAAAATACCATTCACATGCCATAAAGAACGAGCAACAAAATAATTGAAAACATGCATTGATACGTGTAGTCTAATAAGTGTTGTTGCAAGCATTGGATTTATCCATCTTCATGGATGACGAGGAGGAGTCCAAGCACAAGTGCATGCCTACACCATCCGCGAGGGAAGCATGGAAGATAAGGAAGAAGTTGCCTGAAGGAAGTGGTACTACCGCCCGCACGCATGTCACTACCGCTCAGGGACCCAAGTGGTACTACCGCGCCGTGCCTACTTCCGCACCAACTACTGGACCCCCCCCCCCCCCCCCCCACCCCCCAAAGCTCCTGGTTTCGGAAGCACTTGGACGACACTAGCCTGACACTACCGCCTATTGCCGCATTAGCTGGTACTACCAGCCATGAACCCGGTACTACCGATAACATGTACTACTGCATGCATGCACGCAGAGTTGGGCCACGACCCACGTATCCCCTCTCTCTTCTCTCCCCACTTACCCCTTCCTGCCTAGGACTATAAACAGTCTTCCCACACCTCTTTTCTAGGGTTAGCTAAGAATAGAATCCAGACCATAAATCTTAGATGATGTATCACCCCTTGTGGGATTCCTCTTGGAGAGAGAAGACTCCATTGGAATACAAAACCACCAAGAGGGCAAAGATTCCAAGGAGTACAAGTCCACCAAGAGGGTGAAGGATCCATGAGTACAAGACCTCCATCCATGGAGAAGACCCCCATGTGGAATTCAAGCCCCATCTCTCCTAGAGATTTGGATGAACTACCCTTGTATTTTTATTTCCCTTGTTGTTCTTGGATCTTGATGCACCTCGTATATTGCTTATGATTTGAGGAGTACTTGGTGTGGATCTTGTCCAATACGTGTTTTCCTCTTTGATTTCTCCACGTTAACCCCCTTATTCTTTGTGTTCTTCATGTTCCTCCTCGAATACACCTCCAATTCATGAAGATCGGGCATCTAGGGTACTGTACCCAACATCAAAATGTTATTCGACGAATCTTCATCCGAGGAGGAGGAAGAAGATGACGATGATTTTGGGACGACCATTGTCGTTATCGTTCACGAGGACTTTAGGAGATCGAGATTAACACCCCAGTTCGGCCGCAATGTATATCAATTGTGATAGAGAAGAAGGCCATGCCAAATTTATGAAGGATTACTTTGCGCCCAATGGAACATACCCGAAGAAGTATTTTCGACGGTGATTTCGGATGCACGGAAGTCTCATCAGTACCATTGTAAAGTTGTTGAGGGTCATGATCCTTGGTTTAAATTGAGAATGAGTACATCGGAAGAAATTAGTGCGAGTCCATTGTTGAAGTGTGACGCGGCTCTTCGAGTGCTTGCCTGTGGGTCCTCGACCGACACCATTGATGACTATGTCCGAATTGGGAAAGATACAATCCTCAAGGTCGTTCGAAGATTCACAAAGCTATGATCGAGATCTACGGACCGGAGTACCTGAGGGGGCCCAATGATGAAGACACCAAGAGGCTCATGGGTTTGCGTGAAGAACAAATATGGCCACTGATGTTTAGATCAATTGATTGTGTGCATGGGCATGAAAACATTGTCCCACGGGATGGAAATATCAGTACAAAGGGTATTCCAGAAATCCAACCATCATTCTCGTGTCAGTTAGTTGCATCAGAGGATCTATGGGTTTTGGAATTCATACCTTGGATTGCTTGGCTCTTATAATGACCTTAATTTCCTTTAGAGATAACCATTGTTCAAAAGACTTGTTGCCGGAGAAGCTCCATCTTACAACTATTTTGTCAATGACCACGAGTACACCACGGGCTACTGTCTTGCCAAATGCATCTATCCTCCGTAGAAGAATGGTCGTCCCAAAATGGTTAGGAACATGTTTTTTTTTAACTCGTAAAACTTATGACAAGAATTGAAGAAGAGAGAGAGAGGGGCAGAGGGGCATTGGGTGTGATTTGTGTGTGTGCTTGGCTGGCTTTGCTTGCTGCGCCCTCCTGCGCGAGCAGCGTAGATGCTTTCTCCCGTTGCCTTTCCCTGGCTCTGTCGCAGCCCAGGAATCCCTCCCTGGCTTATTCCCGTCTCTGCACTGCACACCTACAGCTCCTTTACTGCATCGCTAGAGAGAGAGGGGAAAAGGCAATGCATGCAAGAGAGAGAGAGTAAGGCTGCCAGAATTTTCAAAAGGTGATCTTTCATGGAAGCATATGAAAAAGATACGAAGACAGAAGGAGTTGGCGCATACCTCTCTCCTCCGCTACAGAGAGAGTGAGAGAGCAGGAGCAATGAGGCATCGGGAGTGGAGATAGCAATCGAGTGCAGATACTCTGTAGAGTAGAGTGAGAGAGAGTGTGTGTGTGTGTGGAAATGTAGTACTCCATCCTTGTCCCTTCTCCAAGCCTCGCTTGGCCTTTCTGGTCTGTGCCTGCTTCTCGGGCGCAGCACCAGCTTGTCCTCCCTCTATATATAGCTCCCCATTTCCTGCTGCTTCAGACTCAACAGAGAGAGAGAGAGAGCGAGCTGGCTCCTGTGACTTGTGAGGCTGCTGTGTCTGTCTAGCAACCAGTTCTTTCAAAAGAGGGTTGAAAGAGGGAGAGGGGGAGAGAGAGAGAAAGATGGCTTGGAACGGGTCCAAGGATGAGGAAGAGAGGGGGCTTGAGCTGAGCCTCGGCCTGCCTGGCTACTTCTCCGGATCACCAGACCAAGAAGGTAGCTCCTGCGCCATGCATGCTTGCTTCTTGCTCCTTAATTCCTCTTCTTTCTTCAAAGTTTCATGCTTATGCTTTGTCTCTTGTTGTTTCTTTAAGGCTTGGAGGAGAAGGGAGGGCGCCGTGGTGCTGCCGGTGCTGGAGCAAACGGAAGAAGCAACGGCTTCAAGCAAAGGTAGTTCCTCCAATCTATTGAAGTAAATATGAGATTTTACCTTGCTGTTCCTGGTGTTTGTCGGGTCAATTTTACCTTTCTTCCAAGAAACTGTCACTGCCACTAGCAGCAGCTCTAGAATTTCTCTGTTACATGTGCTACTAGTGGAGATGCCAATGTGTGGAAGTGGAACATGATTAAAGATTTTACCGATCCTTGTCTCTGAAACGTGCAGCAGGCCGGCGGCCGCCGCTCCGGTCGTGGGGTGGCCTCCGGTACGCTCCTTCCGGCGGAACCTCGCCTCCTCGTCCAAACCGCCTGCCGCCGAGCCACGCCACGGCGCGGGCGGCAAGGCTGATGGCAGCATCTACAAGGGCCGGTTCGTGAAGATCAACATGGACGGCGTCCCCATCGGCCGGAAGGTGGACCTTAAGGCGCACGGCAGCTACGGCAAGCTCGCCGCCGCCGTCGACCACCTCTTCCAGGGCCTCCTCGCCGGTACGTGCACACGCAAATCGGCACTTCCGTTCCATATAAGCGAAACTGCGTGCGTGCGTGCGTGCGCTTTGGTCGATCGTTGGCTAACTTTGCTCTATGCACTCTGGTTGCGCCGCAGCTCAAAGGGACGAGAGCTCCTGCGCGGCGGGGGAGAAGCCTGCGGCGATCACGGGGCTGCTGGACGGCAGCGGCGAGTACACTCTGGTGTACGAGGACGACGAGGGCGACCAGATGCTGGTCGGGGACGTGCCATGGGAGTGAGTTCGATCGATCTTCCCCTTGAAACAAACCAAGCGAGAGATTTCTGTCTCAGTCGCAAAACAAACAAATTTCTCCTCTTGTTCTGAACTTACTGACGACGATCTCTGGATGTTGTTGCAGCATGTTCATCGCCACCGCGAAGAGGCTGCGCGTGCTGCGGAGCTCGGATCTGAACGCGTCCTCGGTCAATACAACCGGAAACGCTCAACATGCTTTCTCCGCATACTTCAAGCTGATTCATCCTTGCTTATTGTCGTTCCTTGTTGTTCACAGCTACGAGCGGCGGTGAGCCGGAAGAGGGGAGCGGCCGAGTGCTGAGCTATTTATTTAGGGAGAAATACATGTCACTCTCGATCGGAATGTTTTCTATCCTTTTTGCAAGCTAGCTAGACTTTCTGCTATCGATCTGTATAAATTTCCCAGATCTCTTGGCTATCATCGTGTCATGTTGCTATCATCGAGCAGGCCTGACTTCCACTGTTAGGATCATGTATCTAGTGCAGTGTCGTAACTCGTAAGGTGTTGATTTTTGGAACGGCGCAGGCATGCTAAGTTTGGCTTTTATCGACTACTGTTGCTGCCTCTGTGAGGGGGGAATCTTGGTCAGTGCCCATGTACAGCGATGTTGCTTGCTCAACTGGGTTATCATGAATGCTAGCGCCATAGTTTCTCGTGATGCCTGCACCCACAGTTCCGGGCATGTTGCGCGCCAGCGAGCAACGAGCTCACGGGGCTGGATCCCTGCGCCAAAATGTTTTTGAAATTCGAACTCTTGAGTAAGGATTTTTTTTCTTCAACCCTGTGAAAGGAACTCAAAATTTAAAGTATGGGATTTATGCGACGTTCTGCAGGAATTTTATAGGGATCCGAAGGATTGACATTATACAGGAATTTCTCATATACTACTTTTGGCGCTATAGGAATGGATTAGTTGCGCCAGCAAAAAGAAAAAGGAAAGAGAATGGACTAGTTTCCTATAAACGCATTCCCTTTTTCTACAAATTCTAGAGAATACAAAACGCGAGGTCAAACTTTGCATCAAAATTTCTCCAGTCCGAGGCAACGTAGTCGTTCTTTCACTAATTAAGAACAAAAACATTTTCATGCCAAATTCCCCTTCACATTTTTAAAAATCATGGGTATTTTCAACCCCATTTAAACTCAAAACTTTAAAGGATTTTATGGGACTCAATTTCTACATGAATCTAAGGGATCGGAAGGATTTAAACTACAATAATACTCCCTCTGAAAAAGAAATATATAAGTAGATATCTAAACACTCTTATATTTCTTTATAGAGAGAGTACTTTTGTGGCTGTAGGAATGGAATGATTTCGTATAAAAGAATACATTTTTCTTATGAAATTCTTGCGGGCAACCAAGCCTATACTATGAGATTCTTCTTTCTAGCTGAAGAACCAACAACACAACTCTTACATTATTTTTTCCCCACATAGAGTGTTTCTATTAGTAAGACCATGTACGGAGTCGGTACGTAGACTTGTAGATAACCTACAAAGGAGATGTACAATTAAACACAAGGAGTAAATGGCTCGTGCAAGTGCGCCGCCAACGTCATTTGTGTGTTTCCTCGCAAAAAAAAACATCACCTATGTGTTCAATTATCATTCGAACCCACAATCTCATTTTAGGAAAGTTGTTAGAAAAGACTTTTTAATGGGAAATAAAAAATGTTTTTTCACTGGAAATAAAGGTCCATTTTACATGATGGCATATGTTGCTAATTTAGTTTTTCTTTAGTGTCCGATGTTTGAAATTGGATTAGCAAGATATATTGGTTGTGGTTCGTTGATGTGTCAAATAAATGGTCTGATCTTTTTAATAGCCTATTTTCTATTTTGATCTGTATTGTGCTTTTAGTACATAGTAGATGTCAGTCTACATAGCTACAACACCACAATAAGGCAAACCTCCTACCCTATTAACGCATTGAGAGGCAATTTTCTATGCATGGTGGTAGCTACGCAGGCAGCTATGCACCCTCTCTATATATATGATGTGTCAGATTTTTATGGCATTGATACAAGTGTCTTTTCGTTGCATAGAAATGGTCTTTTCTCACTTCTTTTTGTCTTTTTGCTTGTCTTTTTTTCACAAGTGCCTTTTCATTGTATAGAAAGGTCTTTTTCTCACTTCTCTATATCCTTTTGCTTGACTTTTTGGCACAATTGTCTTTTGCTTGCCCGACTGGTCCTACGCACGAAAATAACTTTATTATCGTTGGGGAGTTACTTTCCATGGTCCAAAATAATTTACCAAAAAAAATTAGAGATAACAATTGGCAGCGTGCGTAGCTACCACCATGTGTGTAGAGAGTTATTTTCGTTAACGCACTAACTTATTGACCATACATATTGGCACCACTGCGAGAGGGCTATAAGTTCGACGTAACTTGGATGACTGACCATGTGGAACGTGTAAAAGGGCAATGGAAAGAAAATATTTTTAATTATCTCAACATAATGACAAAAACAACATTTCTTACCCCCATTTCATTTTCGACGAGCGAGATTGTCATTTGTCGGGACCACACCTCGAAAGATACAACCTATTTAAAAAAAAGAATTAGTGGTATCCTCGACTTCTATATTTTCTATTGCCATGCAGAATAAACTCAGAGTGAGTGGGTGCCTGGTACATAGAATCAAACACAAAATATGACATTATGTGTGAAGTTTCCAACGTAATTTGTCCCGGTCTTGCGTTCAATGGATGTGTTTCAGGCGTCCCAACAGGTGGTTCCATGACATAAGGCAGGGGTCGACCAGGTCTTGCCTAAAAGATAAATCAGGCGGGGACGAGATTAGCACTTGCGCAAAGGTATCATTTATTTTGTAGACAATGCGATATACTACAGGACGGTGATCCCAGGCGTGGCGGTTCCAAGCCATTTACCCTTAAGAAAATGAATCTCGGAGCCATCGTTGATCTCGAAGGCCCTTCAGTGGAAGAGGTGCTTCTTTGCCGTCATCAGACCAACCCAAAAGTGTGAGTCCCTGGTTTCCAACATGCATGGGCCACAACTTTTGGGCGTAGATACTTGTTACACAAGAGAGTTTGCCAGACCCTTTGAAAGTGAGAAGCTCATAAAGCCATATGGTAAGACATCATTTTTACCTTGGAGATCTTGTAATCCAAGACCTCCCTACTCTCTAAACTGGAAACCACGCTTCATTTGGCCACCCTATACTTTTCTTTCTTTTTGTTATCACTTTTCTACAAAAAATTCTTATGTTTAAGAAATAAATGAATTTTCCAAAAATGATTGAAATGTACATTTTATGGTCAAAATGAAGATTCGAGAAACGTAGTATTAATATTATATCTAAAATAGACAATGGAGATGTCTCTCGAGTGCTGCTCTTCCTTTGTGCAACTTAAGACATGATTGCCCCACCTCCTACATCCATAGATTGTCGAGCTCATCCATAAACCCTAACTCTAACCTTATCATTTTGTTTTATTCGCTTTCAACCCTTTCATTTTTAGTGACGTAGTGAACCTGATGGAAGGACTATGACAAGTCGGTATGGGAACTCATAAGGAGTATTGTTCGCACATCTAGAAATATCAGGCAAGTTTGCATGAGGACTAATTCCCTTCCCTGCTACCCATGCAATCTCTGCATGTGTGTGTGATCAAAATCAGCAATCCGATTGAGAATCAGGGCCTTTAACTTCTCTTCTTTCCTCTAGCACCACTACTCCCTTTAACTTTCCCCATCCTTCCAATATATCTCCCAAGCTAACTTATGACATGTGCTTCGCTCTTTTAGCCAAGGTGGGATATTATTCACCTCCTCCGCCCTCGCCCCTTCCTTCATTGGTGCACCACCCTGTCATCCGTATATGTTCTTCTACTACCATCCATGCTAACAATAGGGCTCACCTTCATGTTTCGCACCTTCTACTCTATTTGAGGTGGCTACCAGCCTACCATTGATATATCTTCATGCATGCAGCACCACATTTTACTTAGAATGCAACATCGACCATTCACCTTACATGCTGTAACCGACCACTTTTACTCCTCTTCATGTTGCATTGCCTTACCTCAACCACTTCCATTGCTGGTCTCTCACTCTACTATTGTTGATCGTGTTGGAAATATGCCCTGGAGGCAAAAATATTGTATTATTATATTTCCATATTCATTGTTAAGTGTTTATATTTCATGCTATAACTGTTATGATCCTGGAATATGCGATTCAGTGGAAAACATATATGCACGTGTGAAATGATAAATGGATAAAATAAAGGTTCCTAGTCTCGCCTCTAAGACTAGCTCAAGTGTTGTTGGTGATCACGTTTTTCGGATCTTAGGATATCATTAACTGTAATGATCCTAAAACAACATTGAGATTATGACGTTGGAAGAATGATCATATTGAATTGACCGAATCTTGTCTGTTATGAATTGAGTTAATATCGTCTGTAATCAATTGTAATAACACGGAGTGTTAACATGTTAATTTGCTCCTTAGACCATGAGAGTATCATAGTCACTTCTTACCATACGGTGGGCTTTGGGGTTGCTCAAGTGTCACTTGTAACACGGTGATCATAACGACAACTTACAGGCACATTGAAAAGTTTGACAAGGGACTAGATAGCTCGAGAGTGGGAGTTGCTCCTTCGACGATGGAGAGATATTCTTAGGGCCCTCTCGGTGTGACATCATCAATCATTGTCTGTCCAGACACACGTGACTACGTCACGGGGATACCGGAACACAATAACGAGAAAGAAGAACAAAACCCGTAATGAGGATTTCGGTATAGTGAACATGGTGATGACTCAGGAGGATACCGATGCATCCCGGGTTTTGTGAAGTATCGCGAAGCAAAGGGAACATCACATGATAACCAGAGGTTCACTCGGACATCATTCGTGTGCTCATAGGGATCGATATGGACGTCCACGGTTTCGATGTCGGTCATTGAACGAACGGTTTCGTTCATGTCTATGAGTTACCCAACCTACGAGGTCACAAGCTTAAGACAATCACGACCTGCTAAGTATTAGTAGGACGGGAGTGATGAGAATATATTTGTGGAATTATTTCATCAATATTCCAAATAGTTCTGAGAGGATCTGAAAGCGTTTCAGGGTCACCGGAAGGGTTTCGGTTAATACCGGGTATTACCGATAAATATATATAGGTGGGAAATGTTTTCGGGGATCTTAAATTATATATATATATATATAATGGTCTGAAAATATTTAGAACTATTTTATATTTAATTTAATATCAACGGCCTTAAAAGGCCAAGAGGTGGAAGGCAACTTGGGCCAAAAAGGCCCATGTGGAAAAGTGCCTCCTTCCCTAAGGAAAGAGGCCGAATTGGGGAAGGGGAGGAGTCAGACTCCTCCTTTCCCCTTGGTGGCAGCCCTCCCTCTCCCTCGAAGTAGGGGATTTTGCTCTTTTGAAGACACAAGTTTTGAAGCCTCCTCTAGTTCTTCTAGTTCTAGTTCTAGTTGGTCCTAGATGACTAATTAGAGCTAGGCTAATCCTATTGTCCTCATAATTAGAAGTCCAGCGTGGTTCTAATCTCCTCCCTCTAGTTCCCCAGTGATGATTAGCTCTGGACGGCGAAGTGCTGCCGGATCGTGAAGGCTGCACGCTTGCAACCAAGTAGAGATGCCGTGCTTTTGGTCTTCAGTTCGAGGGACTGTTCGTGGGAGGTACGAGGGATCATTCATCGACTGTTCGAGGGACTCGAAGTACGATCTACACCGACACGTTATTCTTTCGCTGCAACTCGATGACGGTAACGATCGTGATCCCAACCCGTTATGCATCTTCATATGATCTTGGGTGATCGTAGGTGCGGAAATTATGTTTTCTACTATGTTTCCCAACAGATCGCCACCCTAGGTAATGAGCATATATGAACCCTGACCTCTACCATAAACCCTTATGATGATAATACCTCCCCTCGTTACCTCGTCTTTTTCGTAACCAGTCATTGGTATGTGTATGTCATTTTACCATCATCGCCGATCACCACTATGATTCTGATGTGCACATCTGAATCTTGACCATGATTAAACCGTAACAATGACAAAAGCAAAGCGTCAAACAACCGCGGTTATTTGAGTAGTTTTTTGTTTGAATTATTTGAGCTTTGTGTGATCATGATAAATTTTATTTTCTTTTCAAGTTTCACCATGAGGAGAAAGAGTTTTTTTTTCACGGGAAGGACGAGAGAGTTGGACATGGCAGAAAACAGGTAGAACACACTGAATTGGCACTAAATTTTGTTGGTGAGAAAAGAAAGCCCCTGGCTGACGCTCACGAGCGTTAAACACAAGCGCTTTTGCGCAGGACGTGATTCAAATAGGCCGGCCCATTCGATGGCGCCATAGCGGGCCATGTTGCTTGACTACTAAGATCCTCCAAAACCTGCGCGATTCAAATGGGCTGGCCCATTCAGTGGCGCCATAGCGAGCCATGCTGTGCGACTACTAAAATCCACCAAAAAAAAACTACACCATGTGAAGGAATCGAACTCGATATCCCACGCTCGAGAGTGGATGTTCCTTACCAATTAAGCATCTCAGTGTAAGTAATTAATAAGCAGCGCGGACATTTTAAGAACTAAATGCAGTGATATATATTTTTTGACCATTTATGGGAAAAGTGTGAACATTTTTTCTAAAATGCGAATAATGTTTGAAATCATGAATAAACTTCAAAACTCAAACAAAATTTTAAAACATGAACAATTTTCGAAAATGTGAACATAATTTTAAAAATGCTAACAAATTTTTGAAAAAATTGTGAACAAATTTCGAATTCTGAACAATTTATTTGAGATGTTAACATTTTTTTAAGAAAGTGAATTAAAATACACACTGAACAGCTTCTTAGTATACGATGAACATTATTTAAATAGACACTGAACACTCTTTAAATATACCGTGAACCTTTTGTCAAATGCACACTGAACATTCTTTTCTTTACATGACGAACATTTTTATGCACAGTAAACATTTTTCTAATGTATGGCGAATATTCTTTCCCATTGTGTTGACCTTGTTTAGGAAAATATGAACATAATTTAAATGTGAACAAATTTTAAATTTTGAATATTTCCTAAAAGTTTAAATAAAATTTGAAATTCTGGTAATTTTTTGAAATTTTTACATTTATGAAAAAAGGAGAAAGCAAAGGAAAGGTAAAATTAAACAGAAAAAACAAAAAATAAAAAGCATGAAGAAAACCAGAAAAAACAGTAAAAAAACAAAACAGGTTCAGAAACCTTCTAGAAGGTTATCAAAACCGGTTGCTAGCTCGAAATGGGTCGGCCCATGTCGCGTCTTTCACTGAAGCGAAGCTGCGGAGAGCAACTGATTGAGGAGCGCTCGTTCGGGAGCCTCCCGAGGGTCACTTGGGGTGGTTAGATGGTTTTTTCCAGGTTTTTTGGCCTTTTGATTTTTCACATGTTTAGCTTTTGGACAAAAAAAATTCAATTTTTTTTGCGCAAAAAAAACTTGGTTCCTTTTTTTTTTCCCGTGAGAGGCACGTTTTTGCTTCCACGAGAGACATGGTCTTAGGGAAATTTGAATGCACGATTTAAGAGATAAAACATTTTGAATAAACGGATCTACGAAAAAAAAACTCTCAGGTTGCGACATGGGCGTCACTTGTCGCAGTCTGGGAAGATGAAAGTGATCTTGAGAAGAAGTACTCGGAAGCTGCGACTATTGGACGCACATGGGCGGCAATAGGATTTGCCGCGAGAAAAACCAAATGCTTACTACCGCCCTCTCTTATATCTCTATAAAAACAAACTACCGCCCTCTCATAAAGGCCCACGTGCTACGGTCCATTAGGCCGACATTACATGGGCCGGACATTTATGACTCCGATAACAATTCCCTCTCCATCCAGCCCAGCACGAATATTGGCGCCGCCGTCCCTTCGTTTCTTCTCCCCCAATCCAGCAACCCCAACTCCTGAAAATACCCCTACCGAAGCGCAAAAAGAAACTCGAAGCACAGGAACACGAAGCAAGCTGCCCCCCCTCCTCATCTCCGACTCACTCACGATCCGAGATCAGGTACGACCCCGCACCCGATGCTGCCGCCACTCGATCTCCCAGTACGTGCGCTTCTGCGAGCTCAGTTCGCCCTTGCGCCGCCGCAAATTAATCGCCGCGAGAAGGGTTTCTAGGGTTTCCGCGGTCGCGATTTCGCCTCCCGATTAGTCTCGTTTCGGCCCGTTGCGCGCTAGATCGGGGACGACTGTGGCGGTAGTGTGAAAACTAGGTCAGGGGAGCGGGGATACGGCGCGGGTTGCTGGTGATTCGGTGGGACTGGTTCGGCGCGATCTTGATTCGTTTTCTGTCTGGTGGTGTGCGTGGGCGCAGGATGACCGGATCGATGGAACTCCCTACCAAGGGCGGCTTCAGCTTCGACCTGTGCCGCAGGAACGCCATGCTGGAGAAGAATGGCCTTAAGATGCCCGGGTTCAGGAAGACCGGGACTACCATCGTCGGCCTCGTGTTTGCGGTGAGCCACTGCTCTTCTCCACGTACTCGCTTTTGGTCCTTTGTGCCCCACGGTTCACGGTTGAGATATGAAAACTATATATAATGGGCGGAAAGCCGGAAACAGAGGGTCAGTTTAGTATGTGATGTTACCAGCTACCGCTTAAGATTTTCTTGACGACAACACTCTTTGCAAATTAGACGGACTCTGGGAGAAAATACTTCGGATTATCTGTTTACCTTATGTTGCAGCACATTCCCATGTTCTGTCGATGGTAAATTTTTGTTTTAGAGTAAGTGAGTATGTTTTGACGAAAATTAATGGAAGCTTGCATGCCAATATCTGACTCTCACAGTAGTTCTTTCTAACTGACAATGGATGGAGAATCGAGCCATATGGCTTCAATCTGGCATCATTTTGTGGTTTCTCCATGAATAAATTACTGAAAATAAGGGGTTGATGAACCATGTTTTTGTATCTAGGATGGAGTTGTTCTTGGGGCAGACACAAGGGCAACCGAGGGTCCTATAGTTGCTGATAAGAACTGCGAGAAAATTCATTTTATGGCACCAAACATATATTGCTGTGGTGCTGGAACTGCTGCTGACACAGAGGCTGTGACAGGTAAGAAAGAAGTTACTGACAGAAAGAAACCAAATCAATCTTCATTTGTTTCCTTGTATTTTTTCCCAGAATCTATCACACAAACATCATGATATGTGCTTTTACTCCAGATATGGTCAGCTCCCAGCTACAACTTCACCGTTATGCTACTAGCCGCGAGTCAAGAGTTGTAACCGCTCTTACACTACTGAAGACACATCTTTTTAACTACCAAGGTCATGTCAGTGCTGCTCTTGTTCTTGGTGGAGTGGATGTCACTGGACCGCATCTGCACACTGTGAGTAACTGAGTATAATTGTTTGACGTTCTTCTGATAAGAGAAATTCAGGCTAGTTTTGATAACTTTTGAATCCCCAGGTTTATCCGCATGGCTCCACCGACACTCTTCCTTTTGCCACGATGGGTTCTGGATCCCTTGCTGCAATGTCAGTGTTTGAGTCGAAGTACAAAGAAGGCCTCACAGTAAGTGAACAAACGCAGCAGTTCGTGCACTTGACTATGTGGATATCTTAGTATTGCACGGGTTGTGTCTTTGCTTTAGCAGATCACAGTGCTTGTTCTTTGTGTATCATTTTTTGTAACAATATGTACTAACCGATTACTTTTATCCTGCAGAGGGAGGAGGGAATTGCACTTGTAGCCGAGGCAATCCGTGCTGGTATCTTCAATGACTTGGGAAGTGGCAGCAATGTGGATGTTTGTGTGATAACTAAGGTATGTAATTATGTAACTTTTGTTCTGTTACCTGAGATGACAAACACTATTAGAAGTGTTTGCAAACGCGGCCAAAATGTTCGATGTTTATATAATGAGCTTCCAACCTATTTCCTGTTTTGGTCCTTCATTGCACATGGCTGACACACATTTCTCATTGCAAATTCTAGTAAGTCAAGTTCTCAACATAATTATCTATGCCACTGCATAGTTTCTTCTACCATGTGCTAGAGTTTTTGGGAAAATTATAAGATGACAGGGTATGTAACTAGCAGGGGATACATAGTTGCTTCGGTAATTAAGGGCAGGTGTCGCTACCCATTGTATTCAGAAAGTACTAGTTGAATGCATTAGCATTGATTAAAGTGCCGGAATATACTATTACTCCCTCCGTTTTTATTTACTCTGCATATTAGAGTTGACTTAAGTCAAACTTCATAAAGTTTGACCAAGTTTATAGAAAACAATATAAACATCTATCATAACAAATCTATATGATGTGAAAGTACATTCAATAATAAATCTAATTGTATTGATTTGTTATTGTTTATGTTAATATTTTTGTTTATAATCTTGGTCAAAGTTTAGAAAGCTTGACTTTGACCAAAGCTAATACGCAGACTAAATAAAAACGGAGGGAGTATTATTTTAGTTGGAACTGATAGTGTGCATTTTTTAGCCTCACTGCTTTGCTAATCTAGTTTCTTGTTAATAATTCCAGGGGAGCACAGAGTACTTGAGAAACCACGAGTTACCAAACCCAAGGACTTTTGTCAGCTCGAAGGGATACAGCTTCAACAAGGGGCATACCGGTAAGTGACTGATTAATGTCGCAGGCTACATACATAGTGATGCTTGAGCATTGTGAAGTTACCTTCTCTTGTTTGCAGAGGTATTGTCTACAAAGATCACGCAGCTGAAGCCGAAGCCAGAGGTCTCTGATGGTGATGCAATGGAAGAGTGATCTTGTGTGCCTACGTTCTGACAAGCAGTCATGCTAAGAATTTGCGCCATTTCTTCTTTTTTCTCAGTGTGGGTGCTAGAACAGAAAAATGGATGTATTTTGTTGTACTTGCTGAATTTAATGCAGACCTTTATGTTAAACTGTCTCAGGGCTCTTGGTGTTATCGTCTATGAATCTAAAATTCATATTCCTGATTAACTATGGCAACCAAAAGATGTGATATGTTTGTTAACTTGATTTCAAATCACCAAGTAGTCAAGTCAAATTGTGTGGGAGGTTCATAATGCCAGTGTACTGTCACTCGGTTCCTGAAGATTGGCTAGTATGGGGTTGTATAATCGATTGTTAATGCGGTAGGTGCTATATATAACACCTGAAAAACATGTGGCAGTAACCAGGACTTCTGTTGGCGGGCGGGCGAAATGGGATGTTGAAATTGATTCCCTGGAGATGGGCTGTCTTAGCATCTGGGGTGATTACAGAACTGTGTGAATAGCTTTTACAAAGTACTCTCTTCGTCCCATAATGTAAGACGTTTTTTTAACACTATACTAGTATCAAAAAACGTCCTACACTAATGTCAAAAAACGTCCTGGGATGTTTTTTTGACACTACACTAGTATCAAAAAACGTCATACACTAATGTCAAAAAACGTCTTATATTATGGGACGGAGTGAGTAACAATGATCGTATCCATTGCCCAAGAGTAGGTTACATCTAACCCAAGTTGCTTAAGAAATACAAGGAAATGAGGGAAATGTTGGAGAGTTTAAATGTTATTAATGTTTTAACGAAATGAGGAGATGTTTCCATCGATTACGAGGCGTTTGTGGTGTGGTGACTTTATCAATCTCAAGATGTTGTGTGGCCTTGTATCTCAGAGGTGCTCATGTGGATAGGGTGTGCGTGCGTTTATAAGGATGAGTGTTTATGCGTGTATATAAGCATCCGTAATTGTACCGTGTTAAAAAATATATTCAGAAAATGTGGGAAAGCCATGAGAGTTTTTCCAAGGACCTATCATGAGCATAGAAACAAAGCTGCTTTACACGAAACAGAGATGCGGTACTCCAACTCCAGTTGATACCCTCGTCGTCGATGCACCGCAACACCGCACTTGTAGAGAAAGGATCCTATTGAAGACCACATCGTTTCATCGCGTCCAAAGTGTCCTCATGACTAGTATGAAATCTTGGAACACCACCACTACATCAAATCATCGTCAGAAAAGGCAAGCCTGGGGAGGGGGCAGTTCATCACCTATCCTTTTTTTTGCGGGGAAGTTCATCACCTATCCTGCATGTAACATCCCAAAATTCTAAATTTTGGAATGTTATATTAAATAAATAATCATGGTTGTTTGTTTGATTGTTGTGTGATTGATTGTGTGAAATTGAGTGGAATTTGAAACTTTTTGAAAGTTGAATGAGAGGGAATAAAAGGACTTCCCCAAAACTTTCATCTTCATTTGATCTCCATGAATTCAAATTCATTTCGTCACAAAACCCTAGAGTGAAGATAATATGACTTCTTCCATTTAAAGAAATGAAAAGGGGGTTGAGCAGATTTGAATTCCATTTGAGAATATTTCAAATCAGAAACATTGTGCCACTCAAGGATTTTCATGAGAGAAGATAATAGGACTTCTTCAAAATATATGAAATAGAGTGGGGAGTGATGAGGACCACTTTTAAAATTTATTTGAATCACATTTGAAAACAAAAGTTTTTCATTTTGAGTTTCAAGATCATTTCTATAAAATAAAGAGAGGGGATAAAATGACTTCCTCAAATATAAAAGAGTTGGTAAAATTCATTAGAATATTATTTGGAGTTTTTGGAGTTTATTTGGTATTTATTATATTGGCCAAAATGCATTTATTGCATTACAAAAATATTTTCAAAATTATTTGAGCAGAACAAAATGTTCACTATGCTCTAAATAATTAGTATTGATTTTATAAATTATTGTGGTATTTTTATAAATTAGTTTGCTATTGTTTTGGATCTCAAAAGGTTTTCTGAAAAAAAAGAAAAAAAAACACCCAGGCACCACCTGGACCGAAACACGTTTCGGCCCAGGGGAAAACCGCGTGGCCCAGCCGGCCATTAAGGGCCACGGCCTGCCCCGCGCCGAAGCGCCTCAGAGCCGGTCGCCCGCCCTCGTCTCTCACCCGCTCGCTCACCCGCACCCGCTGACTGGTGGGCCCCGCCTATGTCGTCCCCAACCTCTCGCTCGCCCCGCACGGGATCAGCACGCCGCGCGCGCACGCCGAAACCGCCGGGCGAAGCCCTCGCGGATGAGCTTATCCCCGCGACTCCGCAGCCACTGCTCACGCCTATAAAAGCCCCTCGTCCCCCTCTCTCCATTCTGCCACTTCGCATCGTCCCACGCCGCTCACAGCCGCCGCCTTTGTCGTTTGGACCTCGCCCGCTGGAGCTACCTCGCCGGTCCTCTCCGACGCCCGTAAAGGACCTCGGCTCCGTCTTCTTCCGTCAACCTACTGCCCTTCTCGAGACGCATCTAGTTGACATTTTTGTTTGCCCTAGGCCCCGCCGGAGACGCTGCCCCGACGACCCGCGCCCCGCCGGAGCACCGGAGCGCCGCCGCCTTCGTTCCGCCCGTCCCAGTCACCCCGACGCGCGCCGTCACCACCACCGGACCGCCCACGTCGCTCCCGTCCCGTTAGTCTCCTTCCCCGCCGCCGAGGAGCACCGCAGCCGCCGCCCCGTCACCGCCCGACGCCAGCGCCGCCGTCTCCCGTTCGTCGTCGTCGCTCGCTGTGAGCCGCTCGCCCTCGTTCGTTTTGTTTTGTTTTTTTAATTTTAGTATTAGATCGGTCCGGGTTCTCTTAAACCACGGGTTTTGTTAAAAAAGCGATCGGTTTTTGTTTTAGTTAGCCGCCGCCACCGCCGTTTTGCTTAGATAGCGGCCGTTCGCCGTATAAGCTTCCGCAGCGAACGCTGCTCGGCCAGCCACGAGCCGCCACGTGGCCAAGGACCTGCTCACGATTATTTTTTCTTTCTGTTTAGTCCTTTTTATTAGTAGATTAGCCCCTAAACTTAGAATAGCCACAACTTTTTAACCGTAGATCCAAATTAGATGAAACCAGCGGCAAATTCTTCTTCATGGTTAGATCTATCTAGTGGTGTCATTTTTGTAAACTTTTGTCAGATTCAAATTTGAAAATTTTCAGATTTGAATTCAAACTTCAAATGGCCATATCTCCTAAACTGTAGCTTAGTTTGAGTTGATTCTTTTTGCACTTTGTCACCGTAGCCCAACCCTATCACTTGGACCATTCTCACAATATTTTTCACACACTAGGATCTGTCCATTAATATTTTTACTAGTATGCCTATTATGCACTATTGTTCACATCACTTTTGAACCCATGTCATAGGTTGTGTTGCACTTAGAATATTTTTGTGATAGTTAAGTGTGTTGTGTTTTCATTTGGATTTTTCGAGTCTTTTCATGTTGCATGTTATTTGGTTCTCCGAAATGATTGCTTATGTGAATGCAATGTTTGACTTTATAGATTTTCATCGGAGAGTGACGAATAGTTCTATTAAGTAAAATTCTGAGAGCGATATAATCTTCATCAACCATTACCAGGCAAGTTCACATTTGACCATTCTTCCAATTACCTATGTTTTATTTATGCACTTAGTTCTTTGCGGTAGGATTGCATGGTAGGAATCTTATGCCAGATGGCTATGCGTTTACCTAGTAGTTCATTTGAGGTAGGTCTGCACCATACAACCTTGTCACCACCGTGTAAGTTTATTTCTGCCTCGCAAATGTAGATGTGGATTGGGAAGTGTTCATGGCGAGACTTGAGTGACAAAGTAGTAATCAGGACCAAGACTTAAATGAACTACCTGGGCGGAAATTGGTTTGAATGGTGGAGAAGTACAGTGGGGCACGCATGGGAAATCCATGGTGGTGCACCACTAGTGGTCCGTCCGCTCAGGAACAAAGGGATCGAACATGTTTTCATGTCTCGAAGCTTCCGTGTGCAGCCACAAGCCAATATGGGCTCTGGCTTAGTTGAGTAGATAGTGTGACCTCTTCCGGGATAGGCTAGCAGATGTAGAATGAGTAGGTGTACCATCCGTGGGTTAAGGGGGAATACTTTCGAAAGACTATGTCTCGGTCATCCTGTTCTCAAACGACAGGTAGTGCGAGAACTTCAAGGGAGGCGATCGAGTCTTGTGGGGAAAAGTGCGCAAACCTCTGCAGAGTGTTAAAACCTAATCGATTAGCCGTGTCCCCGGTTACGGACAACTTGAGCATCTAGTAGTGGAAAATGTTGGGAGATCTCATCACCCTTAATTTAAACAGTTGGGTTTTAAATGAAACTTTGGGAATGGATTGAGTTGGGTTTGCCAACTCATCCTATGCTATTTTGTAGTAGTAAAATCTTTTATTCTAGGGAAAAACTAGCTTTATGCAAAAACTAAACTTAGAGCTTTCCACCAGCCAAATTGCATGTACAAATAGGTTCATTATTCTTATGATGTGACTTGCCAGTACATTCAATGTACTGACCTACAGGGCTGCAACGTCTTATGTTGCAGGAATTTCTACGATGGGTAAGAGTTACGTTGTAGGGTTACGGTCTACACTCAACTTGCCATTGGTGTTGATGGGACTCCACATCCGTTCAATTGTTTCCGCTGAGACTTATGAGGTATATATTAGTTTTACGTTATTTATACATGTGATTGCACTTTGATATATACATCGATGTACTGTGTGTGCTAGCATACTGATCCAGGGATGGCACAAATACACAGAGGCTTGACCGTTTGAGGTCGGGTCGCTACAAGATGGTATCAGGGCACATGTTGACTGTAGGACGTGACCCTAGAAACTAGAAAGCCCTTAGGAAAGGATTTCTCTAAAACTTTATTTTCAAAAAGATCCTTTACGTCTCTTCTTTTGTGAGCATTATCAAATCTTTCCTTTTACCTCAAATAGTTAGACAATACCCTTTTCCCTTTGACCACACGGAGGATCAACTGATGAGACCACTCCGAGAAGGGCAAGATATCGGACAACTGAGGACCACTTCAGAGTAAAAGAGGACTTCACCATACACTAGAAGAACTAAAGCTACAACATTCGAAGACTCGAAGAATTTGAAGACACTAAAGAATTCCAAGATTTATATGACCTTTAGAAGACCAAACCCCTGTTATATACTTACGTTAGATGCGATGATTTGTGAGCTGTCATTGTTTGTGTTTTTTCGACAGCCACAAAATAAAACCTATTTTGAAAACTATATTGTTTGTATCTCTCTCTCTATCCCTCTTAACTCATCCCAAAACCCTTGGGCCCAATAGATGATGAATGAAGAAGGACTGGTATTCTCTAGACCGATGACTCAGTTGGAGGCAGCGCTATGGATTCAAAACATGGAGAATCACTTTGGGAGCAATTTGGTTGCAAGGAAGTATGAGGTTCAATATGCTCTTCAGTACTTTACAAAAAGTGATGCAACCTGGTGGAAAATGCATCAAGCCATACAAGGATGTAATGGAGCAAAAACTTGGGAGGAATTGAAGAAGACTCTGTTGGGATCCCGTCTTATCCGGAAGCACGATTATAACCCGATGAAGAAACCTCGTGCCTGCAAGATATGCGGAGAAATAGGACACACCCATGAAGAACACAAGGATGGATGCCCTCATTGTGAAGGAAATCACCTAGCGGAAGAATGCCCAACTAGGCAGGTTACTTGTTTCTTGTGCGAAGGAACTACGCACTACCCTGCCCAGTGTCATATTTACTCCAAGGTACAAGAAATTACCAAGCAGCAGAAGAAAGCAATGAAAGAAGCCCTCAGGGAAAGTTTAAAAGAACCGGTGATGAAGGAAGATGTTGACGACCCTGATGCAGAAGGCCTAATCAGATTTTACTCCAATGCCTGCTATTCGTGTGGAGAAGAAGGACATTTTTCAATATTGCACGAAGCAAAGCCAAGAGTATCTGGGAGACTTCCCGACAGAAGAAGTGGAGTTTGATCCACAAGAGATAGAAGAATTGACCGGAACGAAGAAGTCCAGGAAGAGAAAGAGCGTGTATCCCCTTAACAACCCAGTTTCTGCAAAGAAGGGCTGGAGTCATATCACATGTTTCAAGTGCAAGCATAGTGGTCATTATGCTAGCAAATGCCCAGAAAGGAAGCCAAGAACCCAAGGAGCCAAGATAATCACCAGGAAGTCCCTGGATTTGTCTGACGTCATTTGTTTACGCTGCAAAGGAGTAGGACATTTTGCCAGAGAATGTTCAGACCCGAGGAAAGCTTGAGCTGAGTAGTTGAGATCTTGATACTGGAGTAAAGCATGTAATAAATGTGGAACACACTTTTATTTTCTTTGGGGATGTTGAGTTGAGTTATGAAATGGAAATTGTAATAGCTCATGAAGCAATAAAAGTTGATGTGGTTGGAATCTCATGTGAAATGTTATGAGTTGTTGTTGATTGTGAGTGCCTCTCTTGCTATCTCGCCTAGACTTAAGCCTTGAACCCATGGACAAGCTGTAACACCCCGGTGGTTAGGCTACAGTAATCCCACGTTAATGATGCCACGTCACCATGATTACTATTGTTAAACTCAAGATGTTTCATACCCACTCTATATTCAAATGTCAAATAACAAGTCAAATTTTTATTTCTTCAAACTGCAACACAAAATAATTCAAAATTTAGCAGATAATCACTAAGTATTTTTCATGGAGAAACCCACATTTTTGGAGTTAATAAAAATGCCCTTAACCTATTTATAACAGTGGACCAGCAGCCAACTAATTGACTTTTCAAATTTATAAAAATGTTAAGAATTTCTAAAAGGTCCCAAACTTTTGTGCAGCTTCACAATATTGCAAACTAGTTAGGTGACAAGTTTTATGTTCAACAAAAATCAATTGCTAACTGAAAGAAATAGAAAATAGTAGCTAAAATATATTACAGAGGAAGAAAAAGGATAAAAGCTAACGGTTACTGTGCACTCTAGCCCACCGCTGCAGTGAACAACCGGCCCACCAGCCAGCCTTCCTCAATCATTGTACAGGGAGGAGGCCGAGCCATGTGCGTGGCGCACATCCACGGCTGCCATGGCCATAGATGGCCTCCACGTGCTCCCCCGTGGCCTATAACCGCGTCCAACGGAAACCCTAGCCGTCCCTCGTCCATTCCCCTCTCGTTCCCCATCGAGCCGCTATGACGACCCGGCTTAATCGTGCACTAACCATACACGCAAATGCACACGATCAAGCCTAAGGACTCACTTGAAGATATCACAACACAACTCTAAACATAAATAAAGTCATACAAGCTTTATATTACAAGCCAGGGCCTCGAGGGCTCGAATACATAGCTCGATGGAATACAAGTGTCAGCGGAAGCATCAGATATCTGGGTACAGATATATTACAGAAAAGGAGATAAGCCTCTAGAAAGGCGGGGTCAAATAAAATACTACGATCGAAAGGCGTAGGCCTCCTGCCTAGGACCCTCCGAATCCTACTCCTGGTCGTCAGTCGGCTCCTCGTAGTAGTACTCACCGGGAGAGTAGTAGTAGTAGCTGTAGTCGTCGACGGGGGCAGCTAACTCAGGGGCTCCGTCATCTGGCGGTGTCAATTGGATATGGGGGAAAAAGAAAGTAAAGCAAACGTGAGTACTCATCCGAAGTAATCAGCAAGCAAGGATCTACACTACATATGCAACATTTTCAAAGGAGGCTGTATATGTGGACTGGGCTGCAGAAATGCCAGAATAGAGGGGGAAAGCCTAGTCCTATCGAAGACTAGCATCTTCAAGAATCTCCAACGGTCTTGCAGCATAAGGAGAGTGCAGAATAACATAATGTAAAGTGGTAGTAGTGTCAACAACCTCGGCCTGAGATCCTTTCTCGACTCCCTGCGAGAAAGCAATCCCAGAGCCGTACTATCCAGTTCTCATCTCAGTTCTAGTTGTACCGATCGGGATACAACTCCGAGTGTCCGTTACCGTAGGACAGGCTATCGATAGATTAGTTCTTTCCTGCAGGGGTGCACCAAGTTACCCACCACGCTCGCTTAACTCTGGCCGGACACACTTTTCTGGGTCATGGCCGGCCTCGGCTAAGCAACACGCTGCAACCTGACCAAATACTTAACAGAGAGGTCAGCACGCCAGACTAAACCTATGCCCCCAGGGGTCCTGGGCCATCTCCCCGGGAACTCCTGCATGTTGCGAGGGCGGCCGAGAGCAGAACTAGCAACCCCTTAATACAAGCGCAGTTGCTTAACCAGTCCAACTCGGCGCGCGCCGCTCAGTCGCTGACGTCCATTAAGCTTCGGCTGAAGTGTACGACGCAGAATGCCCATACTATGCCCACATGATGGTTAGTGCTATCAGGCCAGAGGCCCCTCGGATCAAATATCCAAACCGTTTAGTGGTTTAGGAGCACGCGGAAACGAGCAGAGACTCACGATCGATGTGACCCCGTCGCCCCGTCTCGAGGACTGGCGGCAAGGGCTAAGAATGCCCGGCCACGCCTCGTAGTTATCTCGCGGACACCTCTCAGGTCAACCCGACTCCACATCACTTCGCATTCATGCTCGCGCGGGTACCCCTCAGGGCCGACCCGTCTTTAGTATCAAGGTTTAGTGTTCAGTCACAGTAACCAAAGTATCCGTGTGTCTGACACCAAGGGGGAACCCTAAGGAATCACCCTCGATGGAATCCCACTCGATGATATCATCAAGGTGAATGAAGGAGGAATCACCCTCGAGGTCCACACTTGAGGTGTTGCACGACGGCGTCGATATCGGGGGTGGTGTAGGAGGAATGACCCTCGCTTACCACGACCGATTAACTAACCTACAAGGTTATCATCAGAAGTGCTGACGAGGTATCACCCTCGGCACCCGATAGTAACCCAGTAGTGTCGAGCAAGTTAAGGGGGAAGTGACATGCGGTGCCAGGGTCTGATCTTTGATCCCGTTGCTCGGGTCTTCTTAGAGTCCAGCGGGGCAGTCGGGACAAGTGGGTCTCTGATAAGGCTCTACCCATCCTATACTAAACAGTTTAGGATAGCAGGAAAGTATCAACAGCAGGTTACAAGTAAACAGGCTATGCAGCAGATATAGGACAACAGTAGCAGCAGTAACTTCTAATGCAAGCATAAGAGAGAAGAGAGTGGGCGATATCGGAATGCTCAAAATGGGGGTGCTTGCCTGTAAGCTCTGGGGCAAGTGGCTGGTCGTCGGGGACGTAGTCGTACTCCGGAGCGGTGTCTGCCTCAGGAGCTACGTCGACGTCGGGGTCTACCGAGAGAGAAGAGGGGGAGGAAACAAGTAAATACAATGCAATCAAATGCAACACGGTGCGTGCTATGCTATGATGCAGTGCAGAGTTGACTAAATATGCATCTAAGTCATTTTGGTTATCTTTAGGATTAACCGGGGATTTATTAATCGGCATGTGTGCACTATTCATCTACCGGATTCGGGCTCGGAGTTACGAGTTCTCCTACGTAGGAGGTTCTGACAGGAAAACAGATGGCACGATCAGACTCGTCTTGTCGTTCTGAGGAACTTTCATGTTTTAACTTTTTCGATCTGAGCTACGGTTTAAAAGTTATTAATTTTTGAAGTTTAAATGATTTTCTAGAATTATTATTAACAGAATTGAATTATGACGTCAGCATGATGCCATGCTGACATCAGCGAGTCAGCAGGTCGGCTGACCAGTCAAACCTGACATGTGGGTCCAGTGGGACCCACATGTCAGCCTCTGTTAGACTAACAGTGGATTATCTAAACTAACAGAGTGATTAGTGGGGTGGGCCCCATATGTCAGTGAGTCATTAGTCTAAACTAATTATCTTTTAATTTTTAAAATGTTTTAATTAACTATTTGTGGTGGGGCCCGCCTGTCATAGCCACAGGGTGGCCACGTCGGCGTTGACCCGGGTAAGCTGGGTCAAAGGGGCCCGCGGGGCTCCACAGTCAGTGGCCCAGAGGTGGGGGCCACCGAGCCACGTCGGCGGCGACCGGAAAGAGCTCCGGCGAGCCACTGCCGCGGCGGTCCACCGCCGGAGTTAGGCGGAAATCGCCCATAGGGGGCCGTTCGGCTCGCGCGTAGGCTCGTTCGAACGAGCTTCGAGCGCCGCATCCATCTATGCTAGCGCGGGGACGTGGGGGTGGCTTGAACGGTGCCGGCGACGAGCAAAGGCGGCGCCGGAGTTCGGGCTTCGACGAATCCCTAGCTAGGGAGTACGGGAGAGCGCAGGCGCGGGCGCGTTCGACTCCTGGAAGCAGCAGGAACACGATGCCGTGCTCAGACGAGCACGACAGAGGCCATGGCCACGGCGGCGAGGCGAACCGCGGCGTCGGGCTCATGGCAACGGTGGCGAGGTAGCTACGGTGCTCGAGGGGTCAACTGGTAGGAGCAGGGGATGGCGTAGCTCACCGGGCGGCACGCTGAAGGCCGTTGACAGTTTAGTAGCAGCAGAATCGGCGAATCGATGTCGGCTGCACCCGGTGATCCGAGGAGGAAGATGAGAGCGTGCGCTCGATGCAGAGGCTCCCAGCTCCGCCCGGTGGCACTGTCTGATGCAGCGTTCGACGACGGAGCTGACAGGCACGGGGAGGCGATGAGGCGGTGGCTGTGGCCATGGGATCGACGGACATGCGGCGGCGGTGGCGCTCGGCCAGAGAGGGGAAGAGGCGAGCGCGTGCGCAAAGAGGAAGGAGAGGGGGAAGATTGACGATGGGAAGCCAGGGGAGATGGACGAGCTCGTCCTTATCCCCTCCCGCGCCCCTGTAGTGTCGGCGGTGCCGGCGTGTGGCCATGGAGGAGACGACACGCGAGGGAGAGAGAGAGGTTGGGCCAGGTGGGCTGCGGTCGGGGCACTGTGCACTTAGGCCAGTGCACAGTGGCCTTTTCTTATTTTCCTTTCTCTGTTTTCAATTTTCTTTATTTCTTTTCTGTTTTGGAAATAGTTAGACTACTTGTGCTCTTTTGTAAAATGTGGGACTTGGCCCAAATATTACAATGCAATATTCCTTGTCACCAAAAACTGGTTTGGGTGAATTTGAGATTCATTTGAATTTAAAATGAATTTAATTAGATTAAATAATCCTGTTTTGGTGCTGTTTCAAGTTGTTGGAGTCATTTAGATAATCCCAGCATCATCACTTATAATTTTATAAGTGCTTCTGGAATATTTGCTATTAAGTGAACATTTTTCCAACAGTGTTTGAGCAAATTTATTTTGCACCTATTTGAATTTGAGGTGATTTCCAAAATAGAGTTTGAATTATTTTGGTTAACCACTATGACTAAGCACTGCAAATTATGTGACTTGGCATTATTAGCAGTTGATCACCGTGGTAATTACATAGGGGTGTTACAAATTCTCCTCCTCTAAAAGAAATTCTCGTCCCGAGAATTTAGGAGGTGGAAGGAAAGAGGTCGGGATATTCTTTCCGGAGATGATCCTCGCGTTCCCAAGTGGCTTCATCTTCAGTGTGATTTGACCACTGCACTTTCAGGAACTTGGTTGTCTCCTGACGAGTTCGACGTTCGGCTTCATCAAGGATGCGGATCGGATGCTCCTTATAAGATAAGTCATCTTGCAATTCAAGCATCTCGTGATCCACTGCGCGGTGCGGAGATTCCTTGAAGCATTTACGAAGTTGCAATACGTGGAAAACATCATGAATATGAGAGAATTGCAGTGGCAACTCCAATTTATAAGCCACCTGTCCACGTCTGGCCACAATGCGAAAGGGACCAATATAGCGAGGAGCTAGCTTGCCCTTAATTCCGAAACGACGGGTGCCCTTCATAGGAGTGACACGGAGATAAGCTTGATTACCAGGTTGATAGATCACACCCCATCATTTGCGATCATAGTTGCTCTTCTGACGGTCCTGAGTTGCTTTGAGATTTTCCCGGACAATTCAGACTTGTTCTTCGGCATGTTGGATAATGTCCGGTCCCACAAGAGGTCGTTCCCCAGTTTCTGACCAGTTCAGAGGGGTTCGACACTTACGTCCATAAAGCACTTCGAAGGGGGCCCTTTTCAAACTGGCTTGATAACTGTTATTATAAGAGAATTCGGCAAATGGAAGAGATTCTTCCCACTTCTTACCGAATGATATAACACAAGCGCGAAGCATATCTTCAAGCACTTGATTTACTCGCTCGACTTGGCCTTGCGACTGAGGATGATAAGCTGAACTCCATGTAATGTGAGTCCCCATAGCTTCTTGGAAACTTTTCCAGAACTTGGACGTGAAAAGACCGCCACGGTCCGAACTGATCTCCTTCGGAATACCGTGGAGTGAAACGATTCTGGATATGTAAAGTTCTGCTAACTGGCTAGCAGTGATTGTCTCCTTGACAGGAAGAAAATGAGCAACCTTGGAAAGTTGGTCGACGACGACAAGAATAGCGTCGTGACCTTTCTGAGACTTGGGAAGACCAGTAATGAAATCCATCTATACCTTATCCCACTTCCACAAAGGAATAGGGAGTGGTTGAAGAATTCCAGCAGGCTTCTGATGTTCTGCTTTCACGCGGCGACATACATCACATTCAGCAACATATCGGGCAATGTCCTGCTTCATTTTAGACCACCAGTATCTCTGTCGAAGATCGCGATACATCTTAGTACTACCCGGATGAATAGACAGCGGTGTATCATGAGCTTCCTTCATGACCTTGTCTGTCATAAGCTTGAATCGAGGTACTACAATGCGGTCTCGGAAATATAAAGTTCCATCTTCAGCAATCGAGAAATCCCGGTACTTATCAAGGTGAAGCTCTTTCTTCATCAAGTCAATTTCAGCATCTTTGGCTTGCGCTTCTTTAACAGCCTTTTGAAGGTCTGGCTGTACCACAAGGTTATCAAGAGAACCCTGGGGAACAATTCGCAGATTCAGCTGAGTCAGTTCTGCATAAAGACGAGGTTGAGCTCGCCTAACCATGAGGTTGTTGCAATATGACTTGCAGCTCAGGGCATCGGCTATTACGTTAGCCTTGCCCGGGGTATATGAAATACCACAGTCATAGTCCGTAATTGTTTCTAACCATCGTTGCTGACGGAGATTAAGATCCGGTTGAGTGAACAAGTATTTCAGACTCTGATGATCGGTATAAATCTCACACCGATTACCCAGAAGGTAATGTCGCCATAACTTTAATGCATAGATCACTACAGCAAGTTCAAGATCATGCACTGGATAATTTTCTTCATGTGGACGCAATTGACGTGAAGCATACGCAATCACTCTTCGTTCTTGCATTAGGACACAGCCTAATCCCTGACGAGAGGCGTCGCAGTATATGACAAAGTCCTTGCGAGAATCAGGAGGAGCAAGCACTGGAGTAGAAGTAAGCTTGTCCTTGAGGGTCTGGAAACTCTCCTGACATTTGTCTGTCCACTCAAACTTAACGCCTTTGTGGAGCAGATTAGTCAGTGGCTTGGCGATCTTGGAAAAGTTCTCGACGGATCGGCGGCAATAACTGGCTAGACCGAGAAAACTTCGGACTTGCTTGGCATTCTTCGGAGGGGTCCAGTCAAGGATAGCCTAAACAAGCTCCGGGTTAACGGCAATACCGTCCTTGGAAATCACATGCCCAAGGTAGGTCACTTCAGAAAGCCAGAATTCACATTTAGAGTACTTGGCATACAACTGGTGCTCTCGAAGCCTTTCCAGAACAAGGCGAAGATGTTCGGCATGTTCTTCCTTATTCTTCGAATATACCAGAATATCATCCAGATATACCACGACAAACTTGTCGAGGTAATCCATGAATATATAATTCATCAGGCGGGAGAACGTAGCTGGAGCATTTGTCAGGCCAAATGACATGACGGTGTATTCATAGGAGCCATATCGAGTAACGAAAGCGGTCTTTGGAATATCCTCTTCACGGACATGGATCTGGTGATAACCCAACCTCAAGTCGAGTTTAGAGAAGACCGAAGATCCAGCAAGTTGATCATATAGGTCATTGATCCGGGGAAGCAGATATTTATTCTGAATGGTTGCCTGGTTGATAGGACGGTAATCTTGGACCAACCTATTCGTACCATCTTTCTTCTTGACAAAGAGAGAAGGTGCTCCCCGGGCAGAGGAGCTAGGGCGAATGAAACCCTTCCTTAAGGATTTATCGATTTCTTCCTTAAGCTCGATAAGATGGTGCGGTGGCATCTTGTAAGGACGCTTCGCAATAGGAGTGGTGCCAGGCTTCAAATCAATAACAAACTCGACAACTCTAGCAGGGGGTATTCCTGGAAGTTCTTCTGGAAAAACATCCTGGAATTCGCAGACAACTGGAACATTTTCGATCCCCTCAAGCGGAGAAGCGTTCAATGCATTCAAGGCATAAATCTGAGCCTCGGCGTTCTGAGTGATATGAGCATGATAGTTCACTAGCTAATTTGATGGGTGCAGGAGGTGTACAACTTTAGTAGCGCAATTGATTGAAGCAATGTGAGCTTTCAACCAATCCATTCCGAGTATGAGGTCTATGGTGGAAGACTTCAAGACGATGGGTGAGGCAAGGAATTCCAACCCTTTAATTTTGACGGTAACGTCAGGTGCTCTCACGTCAGCATGTCAATGAGAAGTATAATACAACTCAAAGAGAAAGGTTAAACAAAACAATGGAAAGGAAAATGATTATCAGACTAATCAGATCAATGACAGGGAAATCGCACTGAATCCAGCTCTCCGGGTGGATAGAATTTACGAGATCCTAAGTGTCGGTGTTAGTAAATTTATTAAACCCGAATAGAAGAGAGATTAGAGTCCCGGAGTAAAGGTCGAGGAATAAAAGATCCTAATACCACCCAGTTGGCGACGTGGGCCCGTAAGCCACACAGCCAAGTTAGTAAAACAGTTTTCGACCACTAGACTCAACTTCGGCCAAGGAATTGGATAGGGGGATTCCTAGAGGCAGTCGGCTCTGATACCAACCTGTGACGACCCGGCTTAATCATGCACTAACCATACACGCAAATGCACATGGTCAAGCCTAAGGACTCACTTGAAGATATCACAACACAACTCTAAACTTAAATAAAGTCATACAAGCTTTATATTACAAGCCAGGGCCTCAAGGGCTCGAATACATAGCTCGATGGCATACAAGTGTCAGCGGAAGCATCAAATATCTGGGTACAGATATATTACAGAAAAGGAGATAAGCCTCTAGAAAGGCGGGGTAAAATAAAATACTACGATCGAAAGGCGTAGGCCTCCTGCCTAGGACCCTCCGAATCCTACTCCTGGTCGTAAGTCGGCTCCTCGTAGTAGTACTCGCCGGGAGGGTAGTAGTAGTAGCTGTAGTCGTCGACGGGGGCAGCTAACTCAGGGGCTCCGTCATCTGGCGGCGTCAATTGGATATGGGGGAAAAAGAAAGTAAAGCAAACGTGAGTACTCATCCGAAGTACTCAGCAAGCAAGGATCTACACTACATATGCAACATTTTCAAAGGAGGCTGTATATGTGGACTGGGCTACAGAAATGCCAGAATAGAGGGGGAAAGCCTAGTCCTATCGAAGACTAGCATCTTCAAGCATCTCCAACGGTCTTGCAGCATAAGGAGAGTGCAAAATAACATAATGTAAAGTGGTAGTAGTGTCAACAACCTCGGCCAGAGATCCTTTCTCGACTCCCTGCGAGAAAGCAATCCCAGAGCCGTACTATCCAGTTCTCATCTCAGTTCTAGTTGTACCGATCGGGATACAACTCCGAGTGTCCGTTACCGTAGGACAGGCTATTGATAGATTAGTTCTTCCCTGCAGGGGTGCTCCAAGTTACCCACCACGCTCGCTTAACTCCGGCCGGACACACTTTTCTGGGTCATGCCCGGCCTCGGCTAAGCAACACGCCGCAACCCGACCAAATACTTAACAGAGAGGTCAGCATGCCAGACTAAACCTATGCCCCCAGGGGTCTTGGGCCATCGCCCCGGGAACTCCTGCATGTTGCGAGGCCGGCTGAGAGCAGACCTAGCAACCCCTTAATATAAGCGCAGTTGCTTAACCAGTCCAACTCGGCGCGCGCCGCTCAGTCGCTGACGTCCATTAAGCTTCGGCTGAAGTGTACGACGCAGAACGCCCATACTATGCCCACGTGATGGTTAGTGCTATCAGGCCAGAGGCCCCTCGGATCAAATATCCAAACCGTTTAGTGGTTTAGGAGCGCGCGGAAACAAGCAGAGACTCATGATCGATGTGACCCCGTCGCCCCGTCTCGAGGACTTGCGGCAAGGGCTAAGAATGCCCGGCCACGCCTCGTAGTTATCTCACGGACACCTCTTAGGTCAACCCGACTCCACATCACTTCGCATTCATGCTCGCGCGGGTACCCCTCAGGGCCGACCCGTCTTTAGTATCAAGGTTCAGTGTTCAGTCACAGTAACCAAAGTATCCGTGTGTCTGACACCAAGGGGGAACCCTGAGGAATCACCCTCGATGGAATCCCACTCGATGATATCATCAAGGTGAATGAAGGAGGAATCACCCTCGAGGTCCACACTTGAGGTGTTGCACGACGGCGTCGGTATCGGGGGTGGTGTAGGAGGAATGACCCTCGCTTACCATGACCGATTAACTAATCTACAAGGTTATCATGAGAAGTGCTGACGAGGTATCACCCACGGCACCCGATAGTAACCCAGTAGTGTCGAGAAAGTTAAGGGGGAAGTGACGTGTGGTGCCAGGGTCTGATCTTCGATCCCGTTGCTCGGGTCTTCTGAGAGTCCAGCGGGGCAATCGGGACAAGTGGGTCTCTGATAAGGCTCTACCCATCCTATACTAAACAGTTTAGGATAGCAGGAAAGTATCAACAGCAGGTTACAAGTAAACAGGCTATGCAGCAGATATAGGACAACAGTAGCAGCAGTAACTTCTAATGCAAGCATAAGAGAGAAGAGAGTGGGCGATATCGGAATGCTCAAAATGGGGGTGCTTGCCTGTAAGCTCTGGGGCAAGTGGCTGGTCGTCGGGGACGTAGTCGTACTCCGGAGCGGCGTCTGCCTCAGGAGCTACGTCGACGTCGGGGTCTACCGAGAGAGAAGAGGTGGAGGAAACAAGTAAATACAATGCAATCAAATGCAACATGGTGTGTGCTATGCTATGATGCAGTGCAGAGTTGACTAAATATGCATCTAAGTCATTTTGGTTATCTTTAGGATTAACCGGGGATTTATTAATCGGCATGTGTGCACTATTCATCTACCGGATTCGGGCTCGGAGTTACGAGTTCTCCTACATAGGAGGTTCCGACAAGAAAACAGACGGCACAATCAGACTCGTCTCGTCGTTCTGAGCAACTTTCATGTTTTAACTTTTTCGATCTGAGCTGCGGTTTAAAAGTTATTAATTTTCGAAGTTCAAATGATTTTCTGGAATTATTATTAACAGAATTGAATTATGACGTCAGCATGATGCCATGCTGACATCAGCGAGTCAGCAGGTCGGCTGACCAGTCAAACCTGACATGTGGGTCCAGTGGGACCCACATGTCAGCCTCTGTTAGACTAACAGTGGATTATCTAAACTAACAGAGTGATTAGTGGGGTGGGCCCCATATGTCAGTGAGTCATTATTCTAAACCAATTATCTTTTAATTTTTAAAATGTTTTAATTAACTATTTGCGATGGGGCCCGCCTGTCATAGCCACAGGGTGGCCACGTCGGCGTTGACCCGGGTCAGCGGGGTCAAAGGGGCCCGCGGGGCCCCACAGTCAGTGGCCCAGAGGTGGGGGCCACCGAGCCACATCGGCGGCGATCGGAGAGAGCTCCGGCGAGCCACTGCCGCGGTGGTCCACTGCCGGTGTTAGGCGGAAATCGCCCATAGGGGGGCGTCCGGCTCGCGTGTAGGCTCGTTCGAACGAGCTTCGAGCGTCGCATCCATCTATGCTAGCGTGGGGACGTGGGGGTGGCTGGAACGGCGCGGGCGACGAGCAAAGGCGGCGCCGGAGTTCGGGCTTCGACGAATCCCTAGCTAGGGAGTACGGGAGAGCACAGGCGCGGGCGCGTTCGACTCCTGGAAGCAGCAGGAACACGATGCCGTGCTCAGACGAGCACGACAGAGGCCATGGCCACGGCGGCGAGGAGAACCGCGGCGTCGGGCTCATGGCAATGGCGGCGAGGTAGCTACGGTGCTCGAGGGGTCAACTGGGAGGAGCAGGGGATGGCGTAGCTCATCGGGCGGCACGCTGAAGGCCGTTGACAGTTTAGTTGCAGCAGAATCGGCGAATCGACGTCAGCTGCGCCCGGTGATCCGAGGAGGAAGATGAGAGCGTGCGCTCGATGCAGAGGCTCCCAGCTCCGCCCGGTGGCACTGTCCGATGTAGCGTTCGACGGCGGAGCTGACAGGCACGGGGAGGCGATGAGGCGGTGGCTGTGGCCACGGGAACGACGGACATGCGGCGGCGGTGGCGCTCGGCCAGAGAGGGGAAGAGGCGAGCGCGTGCGCGAAGAGGAAGGAGAGGGGGAAGAGTGACGATGGGAAGCCAGGGGAGATGGACGAGCTCGTCCTTATCCCCTCCCACGCCCCTGTAGTGTCGGCGGTGCCGGCGTGTCGCCGCGCGAATGGCGCGCGAGCGCTCGGCCATGGAGGAGACGACACGCGAGGGAGAGAGAGAGGTTGGGCCAGGTGGGCTGCGGTCGGGGCACTGTGCACTTAGGCCAGTGCACAGTGGCCTTTTCTTATTTTCCTTTCTCTGTTTTCTATTTTCTTTATTTCTTTTCTGTTTTGGAAATAGTTAGACTACTTGTGCTCTTTTGTAAAATGTGGGACTTGGCCCCAATATTACAATGCAATATTCCTTGTCACCAAAAACTGGTTTGGGTGAATTTGAGATTCATTTGAATTTAAAATGAATTTAATTAGATTAAATAATCCTGTTTTGGTGCTGTTTCAAGTTGTTGGAGTCATTTAGATAATCCCAGCATCATCACTTATAATTTTATAAGTGCTTCTGGAATATTTGCTATTAAGTGAACATTTTTCCAACAGTGTTTGAGCAAATTTATTTTGCACCTATTTGAATTTGAGGTGATTTCCAGAATAGAGTTTGAATTATTTTGGTTAACCACTATGACTAAGCACTGCAAATTATGTGACTTGGCATTATTAGCAGTTGATCACCGTGGTAATTACATAGGGGTGTTACAGCCGCCTCCTCCTCGGCTCGAAATCGAGCGCGGAAGCTCGCGCGGTGACCACGCGCGTCGTCGCCGTTGCCGCGGATAGCGTGCTCCTCGTCGGCTAAGAATATGTCTAGGAGAACCACCACTGACGACTTCATCTTCCTCGTGCACCGAATCGAGCCAAGGCGGCCTGTACGCTCGCCATCGAGCTCGTTTTCTTCGCATACATCGTCGTCGTCCGTCGCCGTTCGCCGCTGCTCCGGACCACTCCCGGCCTCCTCGAGCACGTCTTCGGCACCGCAGTGAGCTCCTCCTTCGATTCCCCTCGCTCCCGACCTCGATCCGTGCCCGTAGTAGCCTTCCCTCGTGCTCGTGCCCGCCATGGCCGAACCTCAGTGTCCGCGTACGCGCAGACTGCTGCTTGCTCTGCTGCTACCACTTGCTGCCGCTGATGCTCCGCTGCAGCCGCGCTGTGCCGCTGCCGCTGCTCGCTGCTGCTACTACGCTGGCCATGGCCGAGCGTGCGTGCCATGTGTGTGTGTGCGCGCGCAGCGTGTGTGTGGGGGGCTCGGCTGAGCCACTGATTAGTGGGGCCGGCTCTTTTAGTTAGTACTAATTAGTTTTAGTTAGTTTAATTAGGACCTAATTTGCCAAATGACCCTATGACAGAAGGGCCCCACTGTTATTTAAACATAGTAAACTAATCTATTGAAACCATAGACAATGACATGTGGACCCGTGCACACTGTTTACTAATTGACCCAGTCAACTCTGACCATGTTGACTTTGACTGGACCCACTGGTAGTATTCCATAGGTACACCTAGCAGATTCAGTTTATTTTCGAATTAAAAGTAATTCTAGAAAATGATTAAAACTTTAGAAAATCATTAAAATAAACCGTAGCTCGGATCGAAAAACTTTATACATGAAAGTTGCTCAGAACGACGAGACGAATCCAACCGTGTTGTCTGTTTCCGTGTCGGGACCCTCTACGAAGGTGAACCCGCAACTTTTTGCCCTTTTCCGGTAGATGAATAGTGCATATACACCGGTTAATAATTCTAATTTAAATCCTAAAATAACTAATATGACTTAGACATGCTTTTAGGCAACCCTGCACTGCACATTAGCATAGCATGCTTTGTGTTGCATCTGTTTGCTTTATATTTACTGTTTCTTCCCCCTCTTCTCTCTCGGTAGACCCCGACACCGACATCGTCCCCGAGGCCGACGTAGCTTCGGAGATTGACGACACCGTTGACGACCTTGCCCTTGCCGCCGAGCAACCAGGCAAGCACCCCCCCTTTGAGCATACCGATATCACCTATTCTTTCTCTCTCATGCTTGCATTAGAATTGCTGCTGCTACTGCTTTACCTATTCTGATGCATAGCCTGTTTATTGTAACCTGCTATTGAAACCTTACCTGCTTATCCTAAACTGTCTAGTATAGGCTGGGTAGAGACCTATCAGTGACCCCACTTGTTCCGATTGCCCCGCTGGATTAACAGAAGACCCGATCGACGGGATCGAAGACAGGCCCCGGCACTGCACTTCACCCCCTTAGTTGTAACGACACTGCAGCGTTACTATCGAGTGCCGAGGGTGATACCTCGTGTAGCACTTCAGATGTTAACTCTGTAGAGTAGCTATTTGGTCGTGGTCATCGAGGGTGATTCCTCCTTCACCACTTCCGGTAACGACGCTGTCGTGCAACACATCAAGTGTGAACCCATCGAGGGTGATTCCTCCGAGTTCACCTTTATGGATACATCGAGTAGGAATCCAACGAGGGTCATACCTCGGATTCCCCTGATGTTATGGACACACGGATACTTGGACTTTACACTGTTACTTGGAAAGGCGGGTCGACCCTGAGGGGTACCCGCGTGAGCCTAAGTGGCAAGTGTTGTGGAGACGGGTTGACCTGGATGGTGCCTGAGTGATGAATACGAGGTGCGTCCGGGCATTCTTAGCCCTTGCAGCAAGTCCTCGAGACGGGGCGACGGGGTCACATCGATCGTGAGTCTCTGCTCGTTACCGCAAGCCCCTAGTCCACTAACTATTTGGATATTTGATCTGAGCAGGCCTCGGGCCTGATAGCACTAACCATCACGTGGGTATAGTATGGGCGTTCTGCATCGTAGCATCAGCCGAAAGCTCTATCAGACGTCTAGTTCAGCCTTGTGGCCGGGACTGACCGGCGCCCTCCTGGTGCCTGGCTTCACCCTACTCGCAACGACCCGGAGTGCACACGGCGATGGCCCAAGACCCCTGAGCGCTTAGGATGTAGACCGGCGGGGACCTCTCTGCAGGAGCTGTAGGTAGGGCTGCGGTGTATCGTTTGGCCGAGGCCGGGCATGACCCAAGAAAGTGTGTCCGGCCGGAGTTAATCGAGCGTGTTGGGTAAGTTGGTGCACCCCTGCAGGGAAGAACACATCTATCGATAGCCGGTCCTACGGTAAAGGACACTCGGAGTTGTATCCCGATCGACACAACTAGACCTTGAGATGATACCTGGATATATGGCTCTGGGATCGCTTCTCGCAGGGAGTCGAGAAGGGATCTCAGGACGAGGTTGATGACCGTATGGCTCTGGGATTGCTTTCTCGCAGGGAGTCGAGAAAGGATCTCTGGGTGAGGTTGAGACTTAATAATACTACTACATTATACTGTGCTGATCTACTCTCTTCTATTGCTGCAAGACCGCTGAAGATGCTATTCTTCGATAGGACTAGGCTTTCCTCTCTATTCTGGCATTTCTGCAGCCCTGTCCACATATACAACCACTCTCTGATAATGGTGCATATGTAGTGTAAATCCTTGCTTGCTGAGTACTTCGGATGAGTACTCACGGTTGCTTTGCTTTCTTTTTCCCCATATACCCCTTTTGATGCAACCAGATGACGGAGCCCCTGAGACCGCTGCCCCGATTGATGACTTCAGCTATCACTACTACCTCGAGGATGGTTACTACTACGAGCTTGCCGACGACCAGGAGTAGGTTCGGAGGGTCCCAGGCAGGAGGCCTGTGCCTTTCAATCGTAGTGTTTTATTTTGCCTCGCCTTTCTAAAGGCCTTTCTGTTTCTCTTTTAATATCTGTACTTAGATATCTGATGCTTCCGCTGATGCTTGTATGCCATCGAGCTATGTATTCGAGCCCTCGAGGCCCTGGCTTGTAATATAAAGCTTGTATGACTTTATTTATGTTTTAGAGTTGTGTTGTGATATCTTCCCGTGAGTCCTTAGGCTTGATCGTGTGCATTTGCGTGTATGATTAGTGCACGATTGAGCCAGGGGCGTCACAAGTTGGTATCAGAGCCGACTGACTGTAGGAACCCCCCTTTCCAACTCCTTGGCCGAAGTTGAGTCTAGTAATCGAAAACCATTTTACTAACATGGCTGTGTGGCTTACGGGCCCACGTCGCCAACTGGGTGGTATTAGGATCTTTTATTCCTCTTCCTTACTCTGGGATTCTGATCTCTTTTCTACTTGGGTTAAAGATTTTACTAACTCTGAATTTAGGATCTCGTAACCACTTCATCCCGGAGAGCCCCTTCACTACAGATGATCGCTTGCTTCGCCAGAAGATTCTGCAGATACTCCTCGATGTTTCCCGAGACTCTGTGCCCACTGCTTTGCTGTTCCTGACCACCGATAATCCCCGTGAATAACATCCTTCCCGTTTGTGCCTTTATCCTCAGTTGCTCTTGTTGTAACAAGTTACCCCTAATACTCTCCGTTGTTCCGAGAATCCTTTGTGCCTTCTGCTTTGCAGCTTCTTTTTGCGCTGCGGATAATTCTTCACACTTATCAGGGATCTGTTCATCCCCAGTTGTTCATATGCTTTCCAAAATACTTCGCAGTGCTATCTGATCTCCCAAAAATCTTGTGCAGCCTATTGCTCTTGATTTTCCTTGCCTGCTTGCACTATGGTTAATTCCACCTGTCTAGCAATTTTTACAAAAATCCTTTGTGACTGTCATCCTGTTCCTATGGATACAATGTGTGTGCGAATACTCGCAATCATCAGTTAATCCTTAGAAATTTTCTTTCCGGCTCAGACGACATCCTGAACATGAGCTAGATTCTCGACCAATATATTTGTTGTCACTTGTACCCCCTAAGTCTATTCAATTAACCATCCTTAATCAGAGCGATTGCTTCTGATCCCTTGCTTTGGAAATCATAACTCCCTTGCATTTGAGCTTTGAATTAATGCCTTTGCATTGATTCTACTTCTGGTTGTGTGCCTATGCTCACGTCAGCTCCGTTATGGACCGTCAGATCCTTTGATGAGTTATCATCCGACAGTGTCCTTAACATCAAAAATCTTGTGAGATTTCCCCTGGTACATATTGCCTTTGGTAAATTGTATTCTCTGCTTTGCCAACCTTGCTCTGCTCTCGAGCTTGAGTTATTTACTTCTGAAGTTCATGGTATACGTTCCTAAGATGCCCCAATGGGTTGAACCTATGCTTTCCCTAATTCGTGCGAACTCGAAATTTATGCGATTCATACTCTTCTGATACTTCACCAGATAAATCTTCCGCACTACAATTTCTTCAAAAATGAGGAGTAAATGAAAGGTTATGCATCGAAGAAGTGGGAGTCGACCTTGAACCTTTGTGTTCATGCCCATGGACCCGATGTAGAACTTATCATGGAAGCTGCTCGTAAAAATAATTATTTCCTTGGTACAAATTCATCTTGTATCTATGAATTGATCCTTTGCAATCGTGGTTTCGACCATGTCCTCCTTTTAATTACCATTTCTCGAGCAAGTTGAGCACTTGTCTTCTGTAGAGCAATACCCCAGTCCAACCTCTGCTTTGATCTGTCGTCGAGTATTACCCCCTGGTATCTCGAGATTATCACGGAGCTACATAACTCCTTATGAGTTCTTCATCTACTATTATTTCTCACCGATTCCAATTTTTCCCCGGGTTCTGAGTTGTTAGACACCCAGGGACACCAATAACGGAATCGAGTCCGCATTGCAATTCGACAAGTATTCGAAATCTTCATTGCTTACAAGTTTAATACTCCATAATGTTAACCCTAGCCTGAACGGCTACATCATTATCGTGCTATTATTAACAGTGCTACCTGGTCCTTCTTCCCAGAGCACAAATTTCGATGGTGAGCTATCTTACGTCAAATTTCCTCGCCATATCATTTCTCCTTGAACAACAAACTTGATTTCGAGTTTGTGTCGTACCCATGGTTCCAATAACCTTTCGCTTCATCATTTCTTTGACTTGATGTCATCGCCGATCGATTACATCTTCATGGAATCTCTCGACAAATGTGTCGTGATCATCATCAGCATTCTGAGCTCTTCCAGGATATCAATTGAATTCATGATGAGGAATACCATCCTTACCTTGATGATTTGTGATATCATCGGCCACTTTATTGCCCTTCCCCCCCCCAACACAAGCTTGTTCGTGTTTTGTGCTATACCTTGAGTTCCTTGCTATCCATCATTTGTTCTTCTTTACCTTGGAAAATTACCACCTTTTATGTCAAGAATGTTGTGGGAATTTCACCACCTCTTGAGAATTCTTGATACAAGTGTTACTTCTCACCATCACCATTCCTTCTTGGTCCCCGTGTTGTTTCTAACCGGAATACCGACAAATGAACTATGATGTGTGAATTCAAAACTTCTAGCAATCATATTGCTTTGAAGTGAATGGTCGATAGTTTCATTCTAATTCTTTTGGTTATTGAATCACCGTTCTAACATTGCTCGTGCTACTTGGTCCGTATTTTCAGGTGCACTTTCGTTCAATGTTTAATTATGGATGTTCTCCTCGAACATACTTCCTTGTATACTTGGTCTGTCCAATGCTACCACCTTGTGCACTTAACTGTGGAAAACCATCTTTTTGGAAATCTCAATGAATTGTCGCTGAGTCCATCGGCCACCTCCTCACCCTCTCCTTGATTTAATGATGACCTCATGATTCGGAACTTGCTTCCATAGTTCATTTCCCGAGAATCTTACAATGTCGTCTCGTCAATTTGTGTCGCACCTTTTTCTCCTCAGACATCCTGAGTCTGAGGTATCCTGACACCAATCAGATCTGATTCTCTGTCAGATATGATGGTTGGATCATATTTCTAAGAGTTATAACATTGGTCTTTATTTGACCCGATAAGGTGATGTCATGCCTAGCACACCTGGCCGGAGGAACTATTGTTATAGTTCTTCCTTTTTAGCAAGTTTAGCCATTCTTCCATGAGGAAATTATAAGACTTACTCTATAAGTTGTTCCTGATGGATCCTTTGTGTATCCAAAGTCTGACCTCTACTGGAAGACCATGTCAATGTTATCTTGAAGCATGACTGTGGTACTCCGATCTTCAATATGAACATTTGAAGCACAATGCTAAAATTTCTTTATCAATTATCCAAACACCGTTGTATGGGTAATGCCATGAAATTTTTCTCCCCTCACCTAAAGGGTTTTCTACTTTATATCCTGTCATTGATATCATGCTCTGCTTGTCCTTGGGAAGGATATACCCCTAAAATATGTGTTTAAACATATTTTTCCTTCCATTGTTTTGTTTAACTTTTCTTGTAATCTGACTTAACTGAGCAGAAATAATTCCCTGCTTAGGTAAGCACCTTGTTGTACCACTCTGTCAATAAGACCCTGTTACTATTGTTGATGACATTCCGGTAACCACCGATGGATGAGAAATTTGCCTATTGGTCCGCCTCGTTTAAGGAGCAGGAAGATGGTTCTCTTTGTCCCTCGCCCTCGGTACCAACGTTGTTGCCGACATAACTGACAGGCTATTCTCTGCCATGCCTTGCTATCATAACCGTGCAAGATGTCAACGCCTTTCCTACTTTTAACCCACATGTTGGGCCCATAACCCACTGTTCCACAGGATCGAAACCTGACTCTCCTGTACACCCTGTTGTCAAAGTTATTCCTCGCGCGTGGCCTCGTACGTAATTCACGAGCCACCTTCCGAGGGAACATCAATTCTGGTATCATACGTAGTACTTATTCTCGTTGCTCTAGACCACTTTCACACTTTGTTTCAGACATCGGACGATTGTCTATTTACTTGAAACTTCTTACCGTACCTTCTTGCTTGGCTCTCGATGTGTTTCATTTGACCAACTCGAGAGATACCCATGTGTTCATTCATGGGATAACCCCCGATGATTACCCCTTATAGCCTTCTATCGTTGTCGAGTTGCCCCTTTCCTATTCGTAAGTACGATGGAGTTCCCGAAGAAAGGATGCCGACTTCATCATGAGGACCTGAAACAGAGGAATGAAGACATCAACGTAGTGGGTCGACCTCTTCGAGAAGAGCAACCAAGAACGAGAAGAATCGTTAGAATTTCGTAACCTAGTCTTTTCCCCTTGCTCCACCTCTTAAATCTCGGGACGAGATTTCTTGTAGTGGAGGAGATTTGTAACACCCCAGTAGTTAGGCTACAGTAATCCCACGTTAATGATGCCACATCACCATGATTACTGTTGTTAAACTCACGATGTTTCATACCCACTCTATATTCAAATTTCAAATAACAAGTCAAATTTTTATTTCTTCAAACTACAACACAAAATAATTCAAAATTTAGCAGATAATCACTAAGTATTTTTCATGGAGAAACCCACATTTTTGGAGTTAATAAAAATGCCCTTAACCTATTTATAACAGTGGACCAGCAGCCAACTAATTGACTTTTCAAATTTATAAAAATGTTAAGCATTTCTAAAAGGTCCCAAACTTTTGTGCAGCTTCACAGTATTGCAAACTAGTTAGGTGACAAGTTTTATGTTCAACAAAAATCAATTGCTAACTGAAAGAAATAGAAAACAGTAGCTAAAATATATTACAGAGGAAGAAAAGGGATAAAAGCTAACGGTTACTGTGCACTCTAGCCCACCGCTACAGTGAACAACCGGCCCACCAGCCAGCCTTCCTCAATCTCTGTACAGGGAGGAGGCCGTGCCATGTGAGTGGCGCACATCCACGGCTGCCATGGCCATAGATGGCCTCCACGTGCTCCCCCGTGGCCTATAACCGCGTCCAACGGAAACCCTAGCCGTCCCTCGTCCATTCCCCTCTCGTTCCCCATCGAGCCGCCTCCTCCTCGGCTCGAAATCGAGCGCGGAAGCTCGCACGGTGACCGCGCGCGTCGTCGCCGTTGCCGCGGATAGCGTGCTCCTCGTCGGCTAAGAATATGTCTAGGAGAACCACCACTGACGACTTCATCTTCCTCGTGCACCGAATCGAGCCAAGGCGGCCTGTACGCTCGCCATCGAGCTCGTTTTCTTCGCGTACATCGTCCTCGTCCGTTGCCGTTCGCCGCTGCTTCGGACCACCCCAGCCTCCTCGAGCACGTCTTCGGCACCGCAGTGAGCTCCTCCTTCGATTCCCCTCGCTCCCGACCTCGATCCGTGCCCGTAGTAGCCGTCCCTCGTGCTCGTGCCCGCCATGGCCGAACCTCAGTGTCCGCGTACGCGCAGACTGCTGCTTGCTCTGCTGCTACCACTTGCTGCCGCTGATGCTCCGCTGCTACCGCGCTGTGCCGCTGCCGCTGCTCGCTGCTGCTACTATGCTGGCCATGTCCGAGCGTGCGTGTGTGTGCAGCGTGCGTGCGTGCCGTGTGTGTGTGCGCGCGCGCAGCGTGTGTGTGTGGGGCTCGGCTGAGCCACTGATTAGTGGGGCCGGCTCTTTTAGTTAGTACTAATTAGTTTTAGTTAGTTTAATTAGGACCTAATTTGCCTAATGACCCTATGACAGAGGGCCCCACTGTTATTTAAACATAGTAAACTAATCTATTAAAACCATAGACAATGACATGTGGACCCGCGCACACTGTTTACTAATTGACCCAGTCAACTCTGACCATGTTGACTTTGACTGGACCCACTTGTCATACACTCAGGGTAGTATTCCATAGGTACACCTAGCAGATTCAGTTTATTTTCGAATTAAAATTAATTCCAAAAAATGATTAAAACTTTAGAAAATCATAAAAAATAAACCGTAGCTCGGATCGAAAAACTTTAGTTGCTCAGAACGACGAGACGAATCCAACCGTGTTGTCTGTTTCCGTGTCGGGACCCTCTACGGAGGTGAACCCGCAACTTTTTGCCCTTTTCCGGTAGATGAATAGTGCATATATACCGGTTAATAATTCCAATTTAAATCCTAAAATAACTAATATGACTTAGACATGCTTTTAGGTAACCCTGCACTGCACGTTAGCATAGCATGCTTTGTGTTGCATCTGTTTGCTTTATATTTACTGTTTCTTCCCCCTCTTCTCTCTCGGTAGACCCCGACATCGTCCCCAAGGCCAACGCAGCTCCAGAGATTGACGACACCGTTGACGACCTTGCCCTTGCTGCCGAGCAACCAGGCAAGCACCCACCCCCCCCTTTGAGCATACCGATATCGCTTATTCTTCCTCTCTCATGCTTGCATTAGAATTGCTGCTGCTACTGCTTTACCTATTCTGATGCATAGCCTGTTTATTGCAACCTGCTATTGAAACCTTACCTGCTTATCCTAAACTGTCTAGTATAGGCTGGGTAGAGACCTATCAGTGACCCCACTTGTTCCGATTGCCCCGCTGGATTAACAGAAGACCCGATCGACGGGATCGAAGACAGGCCCCGGCACTGCACTTCACCCCCTTAGTTGTAACGACACTGCAGCGTTACTATCGAGTGCCGAGGGTGATACCTCGTGTAGCACTTCAGATGTTAACTCTGTAGAGTAGCTATTTGGTCGTGGTCATCGAGGGTGATTCCTCCTTCACCACTTCCGGTAATGACGCTGTCGTGCAACACATCAAGTGTGAACCCATCGAGGGTGATTCCTCCGAGTTCACCTTTACGGATACATCGAGTAGGAATCCAACGAGGGTCATACCTCGGATTCCCCTGATGTTATGGACACACGGATACTTGGACTTTACACTGTTACTTGGAAAGGCGGGTCGACCCTGAGGGGTACCCGCGTGAGCCTAAGTGGCGAGTGTTGTGGAGAGGGGTTGACCGGGATGGTGCCTGAGTGATGAATACGAGGCGCGGCCGGGCATTCTTAGCCCTTGCAGCAAGTCCTCGAGATGGGGCGACGGGGTCACATCGATCGTGAGTCTCTGCTCGTTACCGCAAGCCCCTAGTCCACTAACAATTTGGATATTTGATCCGAGCAGGCCTCGGGCCTGATAGCACTAACCATCACGTGGGTATAGTATGGGCGTTCTGCATCGTAGCATCAGCCGAAAGCTCTATCAGACGTCTAGTTCAGCCTTGCGGCCGGGACTGACCGGCGCCCTCCTGGTGCCTGGCTTCACCCTGCTCGCAACGACCCGGAGTGCACAGGGCAATGGCCCAAGACCCCTGAGCGCTTAGGATGTAGACCGGCGGGGACCTCTCTGCAGGAGCTGTAGGTAGGGCTGCGGTGTATCGTTTGGCCGAGGCCGGGCATGACCCAGGAAAGTGTGTCCGGCCGGAGTTAATCGAGCGTGTTGGGTAAGTTGGTGCACCCCTGCAGGGAAGAACACATCTATCGATAGCCGGTCCTACGGTAAAGGACACTCGGAGTTGTATCCCGATCGACACAACTAGACCTTGAGATGATACCTGGATATATGGCTCTGGGATCGCTTCTCGCAGGGAGTCGAGAAGGGATCTCAGGACGAGGTTGATGACCGTATGGCTCTGGGATTGCTTTCTCGCAGGGAGTCGAGAAAGGATCTCTGGGTGAGGTTGAGACTTAATAATACTACTACATTATACTGTGCTGATCTACTCTCTTCTATTGCTGCAAGACCGCTGAAGATGCTAGTCTTCGATAGGACTAGGCTTTCCTCTCTATTCTGGCATTTCTGCAGCCCTGTCCACATATACAGCCACTCTCTGATAATGTTGCATATGTAGTGTAGATCCTTGCTTGCTGAGTACTTCGGATGAGTACTCACGGTTGCTTTGCTTTCTTTTTCCCCATATACCCCTTTTGATGCAACCAGATGACGGAGCCCCTCAGACCGCTGCCCCGGTTGACGACTTCAGCTACCACTTCTACCCCGAGGACGGTTACTACTACGAACTTGCCGACGACCAGGAGTAGGTTCGGAGGGTCCCAGGCAGGAGGCCTGCGCCTTTCGATCGTAGTGTTTTATTTTGCCTCGCCTTTCTAAAGGCCTTTCTGTTTCTCTTTTAATATCTGTACTCAGATATCTGATGCTTCCGCTGACGTTTGTATGCCATCGAGCTATGTATTCGAGCCCTCGAGGCCCTGGCTTGTAATATAAAGCTTGTATGACTTTATTTATGTTTTAGAGTTGTGTTGTGATATCTTCCTGTGAGTCCTTAGGCTTGATCGTGTGCATTTGCGTGTATGATTAGTGCACGATTGAGCCGGGGGCGTCACACAAGCTGACCCCAAACCTTTCCCGGAAAAAACAACCACATTTCACCCAAGGAAATACATACAATATCCTGAGTACCCTTCTATCTTATACCTGCAGATGACAACCCTTTACGAGTCTTTTCTGAAGGGCCCGGAAATGATCATGACCCTGACCAGTGATCAGGATTACCCAAAGATCCTGAAGGACATGATGAAGCATATTCATCTTGAAGGAGATGCTGTCTACAAGGGTTATCCTTTCATGGAGAATGGAGTTGAACTTTGGTACGTGGAGGTACACCTCCACCGTGTGAAGGGAGTTTGCCCAAAGACTATGGGGCGATACTTTTTCATTTCTCGAGTACCACGAGCATCATTCTTTGACTCTGTTCGTGAAGCTACTATGGAAGCCATACGTCAGATTGGAGAAATACTTGAAGCAAGACTCCGTCACACTCAGGAATACCCGAGAGAGGTGCATGCAGAGATGATGGAGATGCAGCTGATGGCCACCATGATGAAGCAGAAGATCGATGATTTCAAGGATCACATCGCACAATTCCAGTGGGGCTAAAACAACTTCAAGAAGGACAAATAAATAAAGATGGAAGTAATGCTTGACCATACCAAACTATGCGGATAGCAGCTTTTGTAATAGAGTACTTTTGAAATTTGATTTTTGAGTAGTGGCTAAGGATGTAATAAGGGTTTTGACATGAAGAGAATATGAATCATGGATGAACCAGTACATTTTATTTTAATGGTAATACCCTGTGTGGACACTAGACCAATGGAAAGGAAAATGTTGTTCCATAGGGTGGAGTTTGGACAAAATGAGTTGGAGTTTTGTTTTCATTATGATGGTTACCCGAAGAGTATGAAGGAATGAAGTACTATTGGATTTAAATGTGATGTAATGTTGGAATATGGAACAATAGTAGCTCCAAGGATGAGTTAAAGATATACAAGTGTTGAAGTGGGCCCATAACCCACAGGACCCAGGATTTAAAAAGGAGCAAGCACAACCTTGTTGCAGGAAGAATTCTGGAAGAAGTTGTGATTTCATCAGAAGACGTTTCATAGGAGGTTACGTAAACCCGAAAGTTGTGAAGAAGCGATAGAGGTTTTGTTTGGCTTGCATAACCAATGGATTTACCCGAACCCAGTTCATGGAGAAGAGAAGTTCTGCAATGCTTGTGAGGATGCCCAAGTGTTAGAATACGTGATTCACTATCTGCGTATGTGGTAATGATTCAAGTACGGGATGGATTGGCCCCCATACCAGAGACTTCTATCATGAACTATCATATGTTGATGGAAAATCAGAGAGCCTTAAAACCCTAGAAGAGTGTCGACACGACAAACCAAAAGCCATAGAATGGCAGGACGATGGAAACCCTGTACAGGCACCCGTTACCAATCATAGGTTATACGGTGAGATTCAACCCAGACCCATTTCCTGCAGGAGAAACCAAAAATTGTCGACCACCACAAGATTTTCTATAGTTGTCTAGCATTGGCGACAGGCCTGTCAGCTAAGAAGACCCAGTCTCGGGAGGATCTTATTTTGATGTAAGGACTCAAGATTTGAGGAAAAGGTTATGCCCTACCGGAAGAGCCTCAAAGAAAGAGTTACTCCGGGGAATATGAGAGGACCGACACCGTCAACCCAAAGGACGGAGTACATGAGTTTTATTGGAACAGTAACCATGCTTCTAAGGGTAGTAGCACCCCATACCTTGTGTTGATGAATGGATTTTCAAGGAGACCCCCCCCTCCCCAAACCTAACCTTCTTTCTAGCCTCTTCGAATCTCGAGGACGAGATTCATTTTAAGGGTGGTAGTTTGTAAAGCCATGAGAGTTTTTCCAAGGACCTATCATGAGCATAGAAACAAAGCTGCTTTACACGAAACAGAGATGCGGTACTCCAACTCCAGTTGATACCCTCGTCGTCGATGCACCGCAACACCGCACTTGTAGAGAAAGGATCCTATTGAAGACCACATCGTTTCATCGCGTCCAAAGTGTCCTCATGACTAGTATGAAATCTTGGAACACCACCACTACATCAAATCATCGTCAGAAAAGGCAAGCCTGGGGAGGGGGCAGTTCATCACCTATCCTTTTTTTTGCGGGGAAGTTCATCACCTATCCTGCATGTAACATCCCAAAATTCTAAATTTTGGAATGTTATATTAAATAAATAATCATGGTTGTTTGTTTGATTGTTGTGTGATTGATTGTGTGAAATTGAGTGGAATTTGAAACTTTTTGAAAGTTGAATGAGAGGGAATAAAAGGACTTTCCCAAAACTTTCATCTTCATTTTGATCTCCATGAATTCAAATTCATTTCATCACAAAACCCTAGAGTGAAGATAATATGACTTCTTCCATTTAAAGAAATGAAAAGGGGGTTGAGCAGATTTGAATTCCATTCGAGAATATTTCAAATCAAAAACTTTGTGCCACTCAAGGATTTTCATGAGAGAAGATAATAGGACTTCTTCAAAATATATGAAATAGAGTGGGGAGTGATGAGGACCACTTTTAAAATTTATTTGAATCACTTTTGAAAACAAAAGTTTTTCATTTTGAGTTTCAAGATCATTTCTATAAAATAAAGAGAGGGGATAAAATGACTTCCTCAAATAAAAAAGAGTTGGTAAAATTCATTAGAATATTATTTGGAGTTTTTGGAGTTTATTTGGTATTTATTATATTGGCCAAAATGCATTTATTGCATTACAAAAATATTTTCAAAATTATTTGAGCAGAACAAAATGTTCACTATGCTCTAAATAATTAGTATTGATTTTATAAATTATTATGGTATTTTTATAAATTAGTTTGCTGTTGTTTTGGACCTCAAAACGTTTTCTGAAAAAAAAGAAAAAAAACACCCAGGCACCACCTGGACCGAAACACGTTTCGGCCCAGGGGCAAACCACGTGGCCCAGCCGGCCATTAAGGGCCACGGCCTGCCCCGTGCCGAAACGCCTCAGAGCCGGTCGCCCGCCCTCGTCTCTCACCCGCTCGCTCACCCGCACCCGCTGACTGGTGGGCCCCGCCTATGTCGTCCCCAACCTCCCGCTCGCCCCGCACGGGATCAGCACGCCGCGCGCGCACGCCGAAACTGTCGGGCGAAGCCCTCACGGATGAGCTTATCCCCGCGACTCCGCAGCCACTGCTCGTGCCTATAAAAGCCCCTCGTCCCCCTCTCTACATTCTGCCACTTCGCATCGTCCCATGCCGCTCACAGCCGCCGCCTTCGTTGTTTGGATCTCGCCCGCCGGAGCTACCTCGCTGGTCCTCTCCGACGCCCGTAAAGGACCTCGGCTCCGTCTTCTTCAGTCAACCTACTGCCATTCTCGAGACGCATCTAGTTGACATTTTTGTTTGCCCTAGGCCCCGCCGGAGACGCTGCGCCGATGACCCGCGCCCTGCCGGAGCACCGGAGCGCCGCCGCCTTCGCTCCGCCCGTCCCAGCCACCTCGACGCGCGCCATCACCACCACCGGACCGCCCACGTCACTCCCGTCCCGTTAGTCTCCTTCCCCGTCGCCGAGGAGCACCACAGCCGCCGCCCCGTCACCGCCCGACGCCAGCGCCGCCGTCTCCCGTTCATCGTCGTCGCTCGCTGTGAGCCGCTCGCCCTCGTTCATTTTGTTTTGTTTTTTTAATTTTAGTATTAGATCGGTTAACCGGGTTTTCTTAAACCGCGAACGATCAGTTTTTGTTTTAGTTAGCCGCCGCCGCCGTTTTGCTTAGATAGCGGCCGTTCGCCGTATAAGCTTCCGCAGCGAATGCTGCTCGGCCAGCCACGAGCCGCCACGTGGCCAAGGACCTGCTCGCGATTATTTTTTCTTTCTGTTTAGTCCTTTTTATTAGCAGATTAGCCCCTAAACTTAGAATAGCCACAACTTTTTAACTGTAGATCCAAATTAGATGAAACCAGCGGCAAATTCTTCTTCATGATTAGATCTATCCAGTGGTGTCATTTTTGTAAACTTTTGTCAGATTCAAATTTAAAATTATTCAGATTTGAATTCAAACTTCAAATGGCCATATCTCCTAAACTATAGCTCAGTTTGAGTTGATTCTTTTTGCACTTTGTCACCGTAGCCCAACCCTATCACTTGGACCATTCTCACAATATTTTTCACACATTAGGATCTGTCCATTAATATTTTTACTAGTATGCCTATTATGCACTATAGTTCACATCACTTTTGAACCCATGTCATAGGTTGTTTTGCACTTAGAATATTTTTGTGATAGTTAAGTGTGTTGTGTTTTCATTTGGATTTTCCGAGTCTTTTCATGATGAATGTTATTTGGTTCTCCGAAATGATTGCTTATGTGAATGCAATGTTTGACTTTATAGATTTTCATCGGAGAGTGACAAATAGTTCTATTAAGTAAAATTCTGAGAGCGATATAATCTTCATCAACCATTACCAGGCAAGTTCACATTTGACCATTCTTCCAATTACCTATGTTTTATTTATGCACTTAGTCCTTTGCGGTAGGATTGCATGGTAGGAATCTTATGCCGGATGGCTATGCGTTTACCTAGTAGTTCATTTGAGGTAGGTCTGCACCATACAACCTTTTCACCACCGTGTAAGTTTATTTCTGCCTCGCAAATGTAGACGTGGATTGGGAAGTGTTCATGGCGAGAATTGAGTGACAAAGTAGTAATCAGGACCAAGACTTAAATGAACTATGTGGGCGGAAAAAGGTTTGAATGGTGGCGAAGTACAGTGGGGCACGCATGGGAAATCCATGGTGATGCACCACTAGTGGTCCGTCCACTCAGGAACAAAGGGATCGAACGTGTTTTCATGTCTAGAAGCTTCCGTGTGCAGCCACAAGCCAATATGGGCTCTGGCTTAGTTGAGTAGATAGTGTGACCTCTTCCGGGATAGGCTAGCAGATGTAGAATGAGTAGGTGTACCGGCCTATCCGTGGGTTAAGGGGAAATACTTTCGAAAGACTATGTCTCGGTCATCCTGTTCTCAAACGCCAGGCAGTGCGAGAACTTCAAGGGAGGCAATTGAGTCTTGTGGGGAAAAGTGCGCAAACCTCTGCAGAGTGTTAAAACCTAATCGATTAGCCGTGTCCCCGGTTACGGACAACTTGAGCATCTAGTAGTGGAAAATGTTGGGAGATCTCATCACCCTTAATTTAAACAGTTGGGTTTTAAATGAAACTTTGGGAATTGATTGAGTTGGGTTTGCCAACTCATCCTATGCTATTTTGTAGTAGTAGAATAAAATCTTTTATTCTAGGGAAAAACTAGCTTTATGCAAAAACTAAACTTAGAGCTTACCACCAGCCAAATTGCATGTACAAAAAGGTTCATTATTCTTATGATGTGACTTGCCAGTACATCCAATGTACTGACCTACAGGGCTGCAACGTCTTATGTTGCAGGAATTTCTATGACGGATAAGTGTTACGTTGTAGGGTTACGGTCTACACTCAACTTGCCGTTGGCGTTGATGGGACTCCACACCCGTTCGATTGTTTCCGCTGAGACTTATGAGGTATATATATATATATCAAATTTACGTTATTTATACATGTGATTGCACTTTGATATATACATCGATGTACCGTGTGTGCCAGCATACTGATCCAGGGATGGCACAAATACACAGAGGCTTGACCGCTTGAGGTCGGGTTGCTACACTGCATGACTAACCAAGCGAACATCTTGCATGTCATGGGTGCACATGAGAGTGAAATTTTATTTACTCCTGCTGCTTTCCACACGTCCACCAAAAAGAGCCCAGTAGGCCGTCCGAGCCGAGAAGCAACGGTCACCTTCGCACGCCCATACTAGAGCATTCACAGAGTCGTATTGAAGCAGAATAGTGTCTGTCCGCTCGACCATGTGAAAAAACTCACAACGTGCATCAACGTGGATGTCCGATTGAACGTCTCTCCACTAGGGACAAGCCACCTCTCACACCTTCCCTGGTTGTGGAGGATCGAGTGGCTCACGCGTGGGCATAGACAAAAAGGTGTGGTGCCACTTCGCAGCTGCGACCTTCTAGAAGCCACTAATCCATCTAGAATAGAGTAGAGTTTTCATCCTTAGAGAATGAATCTTTTTTTTCCGAAGCAGAGCCATAGGATTTGCCACATCTATCAAATTAGGAGAAGTTAGAGTTTTACAAGTGACGGCCATTCACAGCATGACATTTCCTCATGCGTTATAATATTCCCTAGTTGAAGAAAGGAGCATGACGAAGGTGGCCATTGCTCGTCTATTGGATGGATCTAGTGACAGCATAGAAGACTGCCAAGGGTTTCGCTGACATCTTTGATGCTGAACTCTCGCCAAGGCTCCTCGTCAATCATGCGCTGCAACTAAGGCCATCTTGTTCGCAAGGCGATGTTGAGCAGCCGCAGATTAGGGATCCTGACAAGCATTGTCTATTTTTTAAAGGATTTGACACTCTTACGTGTAGGATCTAACCCAAGCATCATTTTCTATATATGCTTGTGACGCCCCCGACTCAATCGTACACTAATCATACACGCAAACGTGTATGATCAAGAGCAGGGACTCACGGGAAGATACCACAACACAACTCTAAACACAAATAAATGAAGATCCACAATATTACAGACCAGGGATCACGAAGATCCGAATACATAAGTCAGTCATACAAATAATATCTAAGTACATACATTGTTAGACAAGGTTTGCCTTAAGAAGGCTAGCACAAACAACGACTCTAGATTGAAAGGCGAATGCCTCCTGCCTAGGAACCTCCGATCCTACTCCTGGTCGGCTGGCTCGATCCAGTAGTACATGCCGTCTGGACCCTCCTGGTAGTAAGCTCCTGCTGGGACGTCTGGCTCCTGGGCTCCATCGTCTGATGTAACATCAAAAGGGGAATGGGGGAACAGAGGTAGCAAAGCAACCGTGAGTACTCATCCGAAGTACTCAGCAAGCAAGGATCTACACTACATATGCAACATTATCAAAGAGGAAAAGGCTGTATATGTGGACTGGGCTGCAGAAATGACAGAATAGAGAGAAGGCCTAGTCCTATCGAAGACTAGCATCTTCAAACATCTTCACGAAGCCACCATCTTGCAGCAATAGAAGAGAGTAGAATAGCATTTTATTAAGCAAACATGTTGAAGTAAAGCCTAGAGATCCTTCCTCGACTCCCTGCGAGAAAGCGATCCCGAAGCTTCAATTAAGTAACAAGTATCCAGTTCAAGTAGTAGATCGGGATACACAAACTGAGCGTCCTTTACCGTGGGACCGGCTATCGATAGATTATTCTTCCCTGCAGGGGTGCACTACTGTTACCCAACACGCTCGATCAACTCTGGCCGGTCACACTTGCTGGGTAATGCCCAGCCACGGAAGATCAACACGAAGCAGCGCCCTACCTAGGCTCAGCAGAGAGGTCAGCACGCCGGACTAACCTATGCACCCAGAGGTCTTGGGCCATCGCCCTGGGCACCCTGCGCGTTGCCTGGCTGACCGGGGTGCAGGCGCGACACTGAACTTGTCAGTGAAGTATCCAGCCCATTCTCGATGATCAGCCCGCACGGTGAACTGTGACGTCTGATGAGCTTTCAGGAGAAACGTACATCGCAGAGGGCCCCATAAACCATAATCCCGCGTGGTGGTAGTGCGTATAGGGCACGTCGACCCACTCAGATCAAATACCCAAATCCGATAGGCTGGTTTAGTAACATGCGGAGATGATCAGAGTTTCTGAAGCTCCGCCACAATATCACACTCGAGTGCCCTTCCGGCACATCCGACATCAAAGATCCCCTGCGGGTACCCATCAGGGTCGACCCGCCTGTAACAAAGGTCAAAGTAACCGTGTGGTCATAATATCAAGGGGGAAACCCCGAGGAATCTCCCTCGGTGGATTCCACTCGATGAAATCATCAGGGTGAACGTATGAGGCATCACCCTCGAGGTTCACACTGAGGGGTTGCATGACAGAGTCGTATCGGAAGTGGAGAAGGAGGAATCACCCTCGATGACCACGACCGAACAGCTACACTGCATAGTGTTCATCAGGAGTGCGTTACGAGGTATCACCCTCGGCACTCGATAGTAACTATGCAGAGTCATACAACTAAGGGGGTGAGGTGATGTGTCGGTCTCTGGTCGATGATTACTTTGATCGAGTCATCGATGATCAAGCAGGGGCAACAGGGGTAAGGTGGTGGGGGTCACTGATGGTTCACTACCAACCTATACTAAGCATTTTAACATAGGCAGGTAAGGTAACAATAAACAGGTTACAAAAGCAGGCTATGCATCAGAATAGGAGCAAACAGTAACATTAGCAAAATCTAATGCAAGCAGGAGAAATGGAATGGGTGATATCTGGATGCTCAAGGGGGGGCTTGCCTGGTTGCTCTGACAAGAAAGAGGGGTCATCAACGGGCTGCTCGTCTGGAGCGTAGTCGTACTCAGCTGCAACGGCGTCAGTCTCGGCGTCTATCGAGAGAGGAGGGGGAGAGAAATAGTAAATTCACGGCAAAACGCAAACAATATGTATGACATGCCTAAATGCTATGCAGAGGTGTTCTACTGCCTAACTAAATGATTTAGTTAATTTAGGAATTTATTTGGATTTATTTTATTAAGTTTGAGCACTATTCATTTATTGAAATCAAGCAAATAGTCCATGTTCATCTAGCTAGGGGCATCTGACAGGAATACAGAGGGCGTATTCAGATTCGTATCGAAATTCTGAGCAACTTTCATATATAAATTATTTTCATCGGAGTTACGGATTATTTTATATGATTTTCTAAAGTTTTAATCCTTTTCTGAATTTATTTAATCCATTTAATCCAACATTATCCAGAATAGTGTATGATGACGCAAGCATGACATCAGAGTGACGTCAGCAGGTCAACTGGTCGGTTGACTAGTCAAACCAGACAGGTGGGTCCAGTGGGACCCACATGTCAGCTTCTGGTTAGTTTAAACAGAGTTAATTTAAACTAAAAAGGATTAATTAGTGTGTGGGGCCTACTGTCAGTGTGTTAATTTAACTAATTAGGTTAATTAACACTTTATTTAGCGTTTTTATTTATTTTAAAAATGTTTTAAGGGGGGTGGGGCCCGTGTGTCAGTGACACGGGTTGCCCAGTCAGCAGCGCTGACTGGTCAACGGGGCCAGCCGGGCCCATCGGTGAGTGGCACGAGGGCGGCCAGGTCAACGCCACGTCGGGGCCGGCCGGAGACGCGCCGGAGTTGGCTCCGGTGAGCCAAACGCGGCGGCGCGGCTTGGAAGGTGCTCGGGTTTCGCGCACATGGCATCTAAGGGGCTGTGGTTGGCGCGTTCGACGCGGCTCGGCGTCGCGCGTCGAATGGCGGCGGTGCGAGGTGCTGGAACGGTCGGAGTCGAGCGGCATGAGCTCGTCGGCGGCGAGGCATTCGGGCGAGCTGCAGGGTTGGGGTTACAGCGTGCAAATGAACGAGGCGAGACGCTGGGGAGGCTCTACGTGGCACGGCGAGCAGGATGGACAGCAGCAGGGGAGCAAATGGTCGCCGGACGGTCGCCGGCGACGAGGTCCGCGACGGTGAGCTCGGGCATCTCCAATGCGATCGCTACGGCGACGAGATCGAGCAGAAAAGGGAGGGGGAAGGCGACGACTGCTCGCCGGGCCCTGTAGGTGTGCGAAAGCGTGCTCGGGGAGGGCTCAAGGAGGCGAATCGAAGCGACGAACGACGGCGGCCGCAGGTTGAAGACGACGACGTGCAGCTCGATGTAGGGGCTCCCAGCTTCAGTTGAACGGCGGAGGGGAAGGAGGCGATGTCGAGGAAGCTGATGGACACGTCGGAGCGGCGGGGAGGCACGGTGGCTGCGAGCTTTACGGCGGCACGGCCATGGCGGCGTCAGGTGAGGTGGGAGAGAGCGAGGGAGAAAGGGGAGAGGTGCTAGGGTTCGTCTGTGGGGCCAGGGGTGGGTACTTGTAGCCCACCGCGGCACGCAGGTGGCCGCTGTCGACCGGGGACGAGGGGGGGCCGGTGCGCACGCGTGCGGCAGGGGACGACAGCGAGCGCGTGTGAACAGCGCGAGGTGGGAGGCGAGGCTAGAGGGGCTGGGCCGGGCACTGTGGACTTAGGTCCAGTGCCCAGGGCCTTTTTTTTTCTTTTCTTCTTTTCTTTTCTCACTTCTGTTTTGTCTTTTCTTTTTTTAAAACCAAATGACTTTTGTGAAATAGGTGAACTAGCCACATATTTATAGTGCTATTTCTAGCTCTGTTATGAAAAGGTTTGAGGCCCATATCTTTCCAATTGGATTTTATTTAAATGAATATGGATTAAATAACTCTGTTTTGCTACTGTTAGAGTCAATTAATTAATTTATTAACTGTTGGTTACAATTTTAGAATTGTCTCTGGAATATTTGTTATTTCACGAACATTTTAGTTTCTGTTTTGAACAACTTTTATTTTCACTTTAATTTAATTTGAAGTTTGAATTAGGAGTTGAAAGGCAATATGATGCAAATGATGATTAGGCACTGTTAAACTTGCTGACTTGTCATTATCAAAAGTGATCACTGTGGCTAATGACATGGGGTGTTACAATTCTCCTCATCTAACAAGAATTCTCGTCTCGAGAATTAAGAGGAAGACTGGAAGAAAGCGGGGTATTCTTCGCGAAGACGATCCTCGCGTTCCCAAGTGGCTTCATCTTCAGAATGATTCGACCACTGAACCTTGAGGAATTTGATTGACTTTTGACGAGTCCGGCGTTCAGCTTGATCAAGAATACGGATGAAATATCTGGATAAGACAGATCTTCCCGCAATTCAAGCATTTCATGATCCACAGATCGAATAGGATCCTTGAAGCAGCGACGAAGTTGGGATACATGAAAGACATCATGCACTTGAGAAAGTTTTGGCGGCAATTGCAATTGATATGCCACTTCTCCTCGACAGGCAAGAATACGGAACGGGCCAATGTAGCGAGGAGCTAACTTGCCTTTGATTCCGAACCGATGAGTGCCTTTCAACGGAGTGATGCGGAGGTAAGCTTGCTCGCCAGGCTGATAGACCATTACCTGGTGCTTTCGGTCATAGTTGCTCTTCTGACGAGACTGAGTAGTTTTCAGATGTTCACGGACAATGCGGACTTTTTCTTCAGCTTGCTGAACAATGTCCGGTCCGACGAGGGAGCATTCCCCAGTTTCTGACCAATTCAGAGGGGTTCGACACTTACGTCCGTAAAAAACTTCAAACGGTGCCATCTTCAAACTAGCTTGATAGCTATTATTGTAAGAGAATTCGGCATACGGGAGATATTCCTCCCATTTCTTACCGAATGAGATGACACAAGCTCGAAGCATATCTTCGAGCACTTGATTAACTCGTTCGACTTGACCCTGTGACTGAGGGTGAAAAGCGGTGCTGAAGGACAGATGAGTTCCCATAGCTTCTTGGAAACTTTTCCGGAATCTTGAGGTAAAGAGACTGCCACGATCTGAACTAATCTCCAACGGAACACCGTGGAGTGACACAATTTGGGAAAACATACAAGTCTGCTAACTAACTAGCAGTGATTGTCTCCTTGACTGGCAGAAAGTGAGCAACCTTTGAGAATCGGTCAATGATGACAAAGATAGCATCATGACCCTTCTGAGATCTAGGAAATCCAGTAATGAAATCCATTTGGACCTTGTCCCATTTCCATTCAGGAATATCAAGGGGTTGCAGAGTTCCAGCAGGTCTTTGATGTTCTGCTTTAATGCGGCGGCAAACGTCACACTCAGAAACATAACGAGCAATGTCTCGCTTCATATTAGGCCACAAGTATCTCTGACAAATGTCACGGTACATCTTTGTGCTACCAGGATGAATTGACAGAGGAGTGTCATGAGCTTCTTTCATAACGTGTTCCCTCTCATCCTTGAATTTGGGTACGAAGAGACGGTGTTGGAAAAATAGGACCCCATCATCATCAAGATGGAATTCCGACGGCTTTCCTTTTTCGAGGTATCGCTTAACCTTTCAACTTCAGAGTCATACCGTTGCATAGTCTTAATACTGTGTTCTAAGTCTGGTTCAACAACCAGGGTATTGAGATAACCCTGTGGAACAATATGGAGGTTCAATTTGAGAAGCTCTTCATAAAGCATAGGTTGTGCTTCCTGAACCATAAGGTTGTTGCAATAAGCCTTGCGACTCAAAGCATCGGCCATTACATTAGCCTTGCCAGGGGTATATGAGATATTCATATCATAATTGGCTATTGTCTCGAGCCATCTTTGTTGACGAAGGTTCAGATCTGGTTGAGTATATAGATACTTCAAACTCTGATGATCCGTGTATATCTCGCAACGGTTACCGAGAAGGTAATGTCGCCATAGCTTCAGAGCATAAATAACCGCAGAAAGTTCGAGATCATGCACTGGGTATTTTTCTTCGTGAGGACGCAATTGTCGAGAGCCATAAGCAATCACTTGGCGTTCTTGCATTAGGACACAGCCTAATCCTTGACGAGATGCATCACAGTATATCACCAAATCCTTGCGAGTATCCGGGGGTGCTAGCACTGGGGCAGATGTCAACTTATCTTTTAGCGTCTGAAAGCTTTCTTGACATTTTTCTGTCCACTCAAACTTAACACCTTTGTGGAGCAGGTCAGTCAGTGGCTTTGCAATCTTGGAAAAGTTCTCAACGAACCGACGGCAATAACTAGCGAGTCCGAGAAAACTCCTGACTTGCTTAACATTCTTCGGGGGAGTCCAATCAAGAATAGCCTGTACTCGCTCGGGGTTAACAACAATGCCATTCTTGGAAATCACATGACCAAGATAGGTCACTTCAGATAACCAGAATTCACACTTAGAGTACTTGGCGTATAGCTGGTGTTCTCGAAGCTTCTCCAATACAAGCCGAAGATGTTCAGCATGTTCTTCTTCATTCTTGGAATATATAAGGATATCATCCAAATAAACCACGACGAATTTGTCGAGGTAATCCATGAAGATATAGTTCATCAACCGAGAGAAGGTTGCTGGAGCATTTGTTAAGCCAAAAGACATAACGGTGTATTCATAAGAGCCATATCGAGTAACAAAGGCAGTCTTCGGGATATCCTCTTCGCGAACACGGATCTGATGATAACCCAACCTCAAGTTGAGTTTCGAGAACATAGAGGATCCGGCAAGTTGATCATAAAGATCATTGATCCGGGGCAGTGGGTATTTATTCTGGATTGTGGCTTGGTTAATGGGCCGGTAATCCTGAACCAATCGGTTAGTTCCATCCTTCTTCTTAACAAAGAGTGAAGGTGCTCCCCAAGCAGAGGAACTGGGGCGGATGAAACCTTTCTTAAGTGACTTGTCAATTTCTTCCTTAAGTTCAAGGAGTTCATGCGGCGGCATCTTATAAGGACGCTTCGCAATAGGGGTAGTGCCAGGCTTCAAGTCAATGACAAACTCGATAGCTCTAACCGGGGGTATTCCTGGAAGTTCTTCCAGGAAAACGTCCGGAAAATCTCGAACGACAGGAACATTCTCGATCCCTTCCAGAGGTGAGGCGTTCAAAGCATTCAGAGCATATATCTGAGCTTCAGCATCCCGAGTAATTCGGGCGGTGTAGTTCACTATCTCGTCGGAGGGGTGAAGAAGTTGGATGACTTTAGTGGCACAATTGATCGAAGCAATGTGAGCTTTCAACCAATCCATTCCGAGGATGAGGTCTATGGTCGAAGACTTCAGGATAATGGGCGAAACAAGGAATTCCAACCCTTTAATTTCAACGGGGACATTGTGTGCCATCATAGTGGTTTGACACTGGCCTCCAGGGGTGCGGATAACTACTGGCAGATTCATCTTTTGAAATGCAATGTCATGCGATAGTGCAAATGCTTCTGACATGAATGAATGCGATGCTCTTGAATCAAATAATACAGAAGCGGGTACTGAGTTAACGAAAAGGGTACCCATCACAGTAGCAGGTTGATCCTGGACTTCTTCAATATCAATGTTGTAAGCATGTCCATGACCATGAGCAGCAGACCCAGTATTATAGTTGCGGGCCTGATTATTGCCACGACCATTGCCACGGCCAGCATGAGGAAAAGCCAACTGATTATGAGTCTGGCAGCAGTCCTTAGCAAGGTGACCTGGTTTGCGGCACTTGAAGCACAGACCATCTTCAAGACGAAGAGGAGCATTGTGTTGAATAGCTTGAGCTCTTGGCTGCCTCGGTGGTGGAGGAGGCAGACATGGTGCAGCATAGTTGTTCTTTGGCGCAGGGGCATTTGGACGGAACACGTTGTTGGGAATCCAGACTCGACGCTTCTGTGCTGAGCCCGAAGATGAGCCAGCATCACGATAGCGCTTCTGCGAGTCCTTATGCTTCATCTGAGCGGTCTCAACCAGAATAGCCTTGTTCACAAGAGTAGAAAAGTCGTTGAAGTCTTGAGCAGCAAGGGCAAGCTCGAGGTCTGGGTGGAGTCCATTACGTCACTTCTCTTGTCTACGGGCATCTGTGGCGATGTCTTCTTCAGCATAGCGGGAGAGGTCAAGAAATTCCCGCTGATAAGCTTAGACAGTCTTGTTGCCCTGAGTGAGGTTGCGGAACTGGGTCTTCATCCGGTCCATAATTCCCTGAGGAATATATCGGGCACGAAAAGCAGCCTGGAACTCAGGCCAGGTAACGACTGTTCCAGCAGGCAGTGTACGCTTGTGTGTGTCCCACCATTGAGCAGCGGGACCCTTTAGGAAAAAGGCCGCGAAGGTGACGAAGTTGGCAGGGGCGACATTAGCAGACTCCATCTCATGAGTGATGTCGCGGAGCTAGTCATCAGCATCCAGTGGCTTGTCAGAGTTGCGGAACTGAGTGGGGTTGAGTCGCATAAACTCTGTCAAAGTTATTGAAGCAGGGTTCTAGTTCTGGTTGTTCTGATGCGGAAACTGAGCCATAATCCCAGTCATGAACTGGCGGTTGAGTTTGAATTGTTGCATCATAGCTGCCATATAGTCTGGCGGTGGTGGGCGTTCGGGGGCACGACCACGACCACCTGGTCTAACCATCCTGCTAAATTTCAACAGTGATAGTTTAGTAAAAGCAATTGCGATTGTTTAGCGACAAGCATGATGTATCACGACAATAATTAAGCAGCGTAATAGATACTCAACAGTAGTCAATTAAGACATATAGATCCATACACAGAGTCAGGTACATGCGGACAACATAACGGCGCAAATTTAAAAACTAGACATGCTAGGCGGCGCGCAGGCACGCGGTAAGGAAGTACACAACGAGACATAGCAAAGGCTACATCAACGTCGGAGAAAACCACTGAAATAGGGTAACTGCAAATGCGGACAACGAATGTTCGTCGCGGTAGGATCCTGCGCTCCATGTGCACTCTGATGCAGAACCCGGTCTCGAGCTGTAAGAAGAGGTCCACGTGCGGGTGTGTGACCTCCAACAGCAGGCCAATCAATACCAACATACATCTGAGTCCTGCACGGGTAAAGGATGTGCTCCGGATGTATCCCTGCACGAACAGCTGGTAGCAACTGCGTCATAGCATTGTAGAGACGTGCTCGAGTGGCAACCAACGTGACGGCAAGAGCCCGAACAGTGCGATCCAGAGCCTGAGTGCACTGAATCAGAACGCGCGGGTCGTAGCGACGAGGCTCCTACGGGGCACAGATAGCTGTGTAGTATCCGGTAGCATCTCTAGTAGGGGCATACGAAATGTATTGGAACTCAGAGGCATCCAAGATGCTGCTGAAATCTCCTCGGAGATGTGCGACAACAGAGTAGGCGGCATCATGGACTGCCATCTCAATCGTCACGCCGATACCGTGGAAAAGGTGCAGCTCAGTGTTTGAGTCATCCCGCCGATCATAGATACGAACATCAGCATGGTACTATTCCTGGTTGAACTCGCGGTAATCCTCATAGACCATGTACTCGGGGTACCAGCGGTAACCAAGTCTGGTCAGGAGGGCGATCAGAACAGCTGGAAACCCAGGGGCATCACGAGCCCAAGTGCGAAGCACAAGCTGCGTCGTAGGACGTGGTGGAAACAAACGATCCATCTGAAACAGAGGAAATTCAGGATTGTCAAATGATAATGAGAAGTTTAATACAACTCGGAGAGAAAGGTTAAACAAAACAATGGAAAGGAAAATGATTATCAAACTAATCAGATCAATGGTAAGGAAGTAAGCACAGATATCCAGCTCTCCGGGTAGACGAGATTTACGAGATCCTAAGTGTCGGCGTTAGTAAAATTTATTTAACCCGAATAGAAGAGAGATCAGAGTCCCAGAGTATAGACGAGGAATAAAAGATCCTAATACCACCCAGTTGGCGACGTGGGCCCATAAGCCACACAGCCAAGTTAGTAAATTAGATTTTCGATGTCTAGACTCAACTTCGGCCAAGGAGTTGGAAAGGGGGCTTTCTACAGGCAGTCGGCTCTGATACCAACTTGTGACGCCCCCGACTCAATCGTACACTAATCATACACGCAAACGTGTACGATCAAGATCATGGACTAATGGGAAGATATCACAACACAACTCTAAACACAAATAAACGGAGATCCACAATATTACAGACTAGGGATCACGAAGATCCGAATACATAAGTCAGTCATACAAATAATATATGAGTACATACATAGTTACACAAGGTTTGCCTTAAGAAGGCTAGCACAAACAACGACTCTAGATCGAAAGGCGAAGGCCTCCTGCCTAGGAACCTCCAATCCTACTCCTGGTCGGCTGGCTCGATCCAGTAGTACATGCCGTCTGGACCCTCCTGGTAGTAAGCTCCTGCTGGGACGTCTGGCTCCTGGGCTCCATCGTCTGATGTAACATCAAAAGGGGAATGGGGGAAAAGAGGTAGCAAAGCAACCGTGAGTACTCATCCGAAGTACTCAGCAAGCAAGGATCTACACTACATATGCAACATTATCAAAGAGGAAAAGGCTGTATATGTGGACTGGGCTCCAGAAATGACAGAATAGAGAGAAGGCCTAGTCCTATCGAAGACTAGCATCTTTAAACATCTTCACGAAGCCACCATCTTGCAGCAATAAAAGAGAGTAGAATAGCATTTTATTAAGCAAACATGTTGAAGTAAAGCCTAGAGATCCTTCCTCGACTCCCTGCGAGAAAGCGATCCTGAAGCTTCAATTAAGTAACAAGTATCCAGTTCAAGTAGTAGATCGGGATACACAAACTGAACGTCCTTTACCGTGGGACAGGCTATCGATAGATTATTCTTCCCTGCAGGGGTGCACTACTGTTACCCAACACGCTCGATCAACTCTGGCCGGTCACACTTGCTGGGTAATGCCCGGCTTCGGAAGATCAACACGAAGCAGCGCCCTACCTAGGCTCAGCAGAGAGGTCAGCACGCCGGACTAACCTATGCACCCAGAGGTCTTGGGCCATCGCCTTGGGCACCCTGCGCGTTGCGTGGCTGGCCGGGGTGCAGGCGCGACACTGCACTTTTCAGTGAAGTATCCAGCCCATTCCCGGCGATCAGCCCGCACGGTGAACTGTGACGTCTGATGAGCTTTCAGGAGAAACGTACATCGCAGAGGGCCCCATAAACCATAATCCCGCGTGGTGGTAGTGCGTATAGGGCACGTCGACCCACTCAGATCAAATACCCAAATTCGATAGGCTGATTTAGTAACACGCGGAGACGATCAAAGTTTCTGAAGCTCCGCCACAATATCACACTCGAGTGCCCTTCCGGCACACCCGACATCAAAGATCCCCTGCGGGTACCCATCAGGGTCGACCCGCCTGTAACAAAGGTCAAAGTAACCGTGTGGTCATAACATCAAGGGGGAAACCCTGAGGAATCACCCTCGGTGGATTCCACTCGATGAAATCATCAGGGTGAACGTATGAGGCATCACCCTCGAGGTTCACACTGAGGGGTTGCACGACAGAGTCATATCGGAAGTGGAGAAGGAGGAATCACCCTCGATGACCACGACCGAACAGCTACACTGCAGAGTGTTCATTAGGAGTGCGTTACGAGGTATCACCCTCGGCACTCGATAGTAACTATGCAGAGTCATACAACTAAGGGGGTGAGGTGATGTGTCAGTCTCTGGTCGACGATCACTTTGATCGAGTCGTCGATGATCAAGCAGGGGCAACAGGGGTAAGGTGGTGGGGGTCACTGATGGTTCACTACCAACCTATACTAAGCATTTTAACATAGGCAGGTAAGGTAACAATAAACATGTTACAAAAGCAGGCTATGCATCAGAATAGGAGCAAACAGTAACAGTAGCAAAATCTAATGCAAGCAGGAGAAATGGAATGGGCGATATCTGGATGCTCAAGGGGGGGGGGGCTTGCCTGGTTGCTCTGAGAAGGAAGAGGGGTCGTCAACGGGCTGCTCGTCTGGAGCGTAGTCGTACTCAGCTGCAACGGTGTCGGTCTCGGCGTCTATCAAGAGAGAAGGAGGGGGAGAGAAATAGTAAATTCACGGCAAAACGCAAACAATATGTATGACATGCCTAAATGCTATGCAGAGGTGTTCTACTGCCTAACTAAATGATTTAGTTAATTTAGGAATTTATTTGGATTTATTTTATTAAGTTTGAGCACTATTCATTTATTAAAATCAGGCAAAAAGTTCCATGTTCATCTAGCTAGGGGCATCTGACAGGAATACGGAGGGCGTATTCAGATTCGTATCGAAATTCTGAGCAACTTTTATATATAAATTATTTTCATCGGAGTTACGGATTATTTTATATGATTTTCTAAAGTTTTAATCCTTTTCTGAATTTATTTAATCCATTTAATCCAACATTATCCAGAATAGTGTATGATGACGCAAGCATGACATCAGAGTGACGCAGCAGGTCAACTGGTCGGTTGACCAGTCAAACCAGACAGGTGGGTCCAGTGGGACCCACATGTCAGCCTCTGGTTAGTTTAAACAAAGTTAATTTAAACTAAAAAGGATTAATTAGTGTGTGGGGCCTACTATCAGTGTGTGTTAATTTAACTAATTAGGTTAATTAACACTTTATTTAGCATTTTTATTTATTTTAAAAATGTTTTAAGGGGGGTGGGGCCCGCGTGTCAGTGACACGGGTTGCCCAGTCAGCAGCGCTGACTGGTCAACGGGGCCAGCCGGGCCCATCGGTCAGTGGCACGAGGGCGGCCAGGTCAGCGCCACGTCGGGGCCGGCCGGAGACGCGCCGGAGTTGGCTCCGGCGAGCCAAACGCGCCGGCGCGGCTCGGGAGGTGCTCGGGTTTAGCGCACAGGGCGTCTAAGGGGCTGTGGTTGGGCGCGTTCGGCGCGGCTCGGCGTCGCGCGTCGAATGGCGGCGTTGCGAGGTGCTGGAACGGTCGGAGTCGAGCGGCATGAGCTCGTCGGCGGCGAGGCGTTCGGGCGAGTTGCGGGGTCGGAGTTACAGCGTGCAAATGAACGAGGCGAGACACTGGGGAGGCTCTACGCGGCATGGCGAGTAGTATGGACAGTAGCAGGGGACCAAATGGTCGCCGGACAGTCGCCGGCGACGAGGTCCACGGCGGTGAGCTCAGGCATCTCCAATGCGATCGCTAAGGCGACGAGATCGAGCAGAAAAGGGAGGGGGAAGGCGGTGACTGCTCGCCGGGCCCTGTAGGTGTGCGAAAGCGGGCTCGGGGAGAGCTCGAGGCGGCGAATCGAAGCGGCGAACGACGGCGGCCGCAGGTTGAAGACGACAACGTGCAGCTCGACGTAGGTGCTCCCGGCTTCGGTTGAACGGCGGAGGGGAAGGAGGCGACGTCGAGGAAGCCGATGGACACGTCGGAGCGGCGGGGAGGCACGGTGGGCGCGAGCTTTACGGCGGCACGGCCATGGCGGCGTCGGGTGAGGTGAGAGAGAGCGAGGGAGAAAGGGGAGAGGTGCTAGGTTTTGTCCGCGGGGCCAGGGGTTGGTACTTGTAGCCCACCGCGGCGCGTGGGTGGCCGCTGTCGACCGGGGACGAGGGGGGGCCGGTGCGCGCGTGTGCGGCAGGGGACGACAGCGAGCGCACGTGAACAGCGCGAGGTGGGAGGCGAGGCTAGAGGGGCTGGGCCGGGCACTGTGGACTTAGGTCCAGTGCCCAGGGTTTTTTTTCTTCTTTTCTTCTTTTCTTTTCTCACTTCTGTTTTGTCTTTTCTTTTTTTTAAACCAAATGACTTTTGTGAAATATGTGAACTAGCCACATATTTATAATGCTATTTCTAGCTCTGTTATGTAAAGGTTTGAGGCCCATATCTTTCCAATTGGATTTTATTTAAATGAATATGGATTAAACAACTCTGTTTTGCTACTATTAGAGTCAATTAATTAATTTATTAACTGTTGGTTACAATTTTAGAATTGTCTCTGGAATATTTGTTATTTAACGAACATTTTAGTTTCTGTTTTGAACAACTTTTATTTTCACTTTAATTTAATTTGAAGTTTGAATTAGGAGTTGAAATGCAATATGATGCAAATGATGATTAGGCACTGTTAAACTTGCTGACTTGTCATTATCAAAAGTGATCACTGTGGCTAATGACATGGGGTGTTACAATGCTTATCACAAAACGGTTAGGATTTGAGTATGACACTGTATGCATATGTGATTTTGTATCTCCATTCCAAGCACAATGACCATAATACAGGAACAGACCTGCTCTTAATAACAGAAAAACTGTTTTGTGCGGCTCCTACAGAATTGTCTCCCCTTGTATGGTGGAACACGTGGAAGGAACCCAAGCTGCACGGCGGCGCAGGTCCTGCTCTGGATTAGGAACGATCGACATGGGGCTCTGGCATAAGGCTATGCGCTCCAGGGTCTTCAACCTGATCCATAGACCATCAGAGCCAGATTAACCTAGTAGGGCTTCCTTTTTGGTGCCTGGTGTTCGGCTACTGCACTTCGATTCAACGTGTATAACCTAGAATCCCCTTTCTTCTACGTACCCTTTAATGAACGCTGTTAGCATTTTCGTCAAAAAAAGTGAGCGTGGGGCGTTATGGGAAATCCCTATGTATTGGAGTGGGCTGGGCACCCTAATCGTTTACTTTTCCTCTCTCAACACTTTATGGTTGAACTGTGACCCTCAACACTTGTAACAAAGGAAATTTGGATGGAAAGAAGAGGATTTGGATCCTAGATAAAATCTTGTGTCTACCCTTAGGGCTCATTCGCTTTGGAGAATTTTTGGAGGATTCCTATGAGATTTCCATCATGTCATTTCCCTCATGTGTTTAAGCATGAATTTCACCGGAATAGTAGTAATAGATTCCTTAGGATTGTGTCTATATTCATATGATTCCTTAAGATTCTTAGCATCAGGTGAGACGTTCTGAAAAATTCTATGTATTGGAGCGAGCAGGGCACCCTAATCATTTACTTTTTCTATTCGAATAATTTGAAAATCATGTAAACCAAATGGACCCTTGGATCATAGTATGGACTCTTATCACATATGATCTTATTTATCTTACCCTTGTTAAACTCAGTTATTAGAGTGATAATAGTTTTTTTTTCTTCTCAAATACGCATAACAGTGTATCATTGCATTGATAGGGGATGAAAAGTGAGTACAGGGTGGCGCCACAGCCGCGTACACACGAATGGTGAGGCCATGGCACCAAGTAGAGCAGAGGACAGAGGGGTTGCTCAGCCCCCAAAGCTAAAATTCAGGTTACATGGGTGCATGTGTTCATTCCTCTAGCTCCTGCCGTGGCCCAGGAGCGAGCTTCATCTTTGATAGGCGCGATAAGTGCGGAAGAAGATGGTGCAATCTTGTCGAAGATGACGGTGTTCCGAGGCCGCCAAAGGAACCAAGCCATGAGCGAGGCGACGGTGGCCAGTCCGCGTAGCCGTGATGCCGGGGTAACCAATATAGCCGAGGAGAGCCAGTCGAAGAAGTTCACGGAGCCGTCCGGAGTAGTGGTCGCTGGGGAGCACCAAGCTAGGATTTCGTGCCAAGTGATGCGTGCGAAGACGCAGTCCACAAGGATGTGGTGCAGCATCTCGGGTCCCTGGGAACACATCACACATGCCGGTTCATGTCGCAGGCCATGCCGGGCGAGAAGATCAGCGGACTAGCAGCGGTTCAAGGAGGTGAGCCAGATGAAGAATTGCACCGAGGTCGAAGCTCCGGTGTGCCAGACCAGCCGCCAGAACTCCGAGGCAGTGGAGCCATGAAATAGCGCGTTGTAGCAAGAGGAAGCTGAGTAAACACCATTCTCGGTCCAATGCTAGCGGATCGAGTCAGGCCGAGGAGAGAGCATTACGTGCCGAAGGCGACGCCAGAGTTCCACGTATTCCATCGTGGCGGCCGTTCTCAGCGTGCCCTGAATGTCGGCGATCCAACACTGATCGGTGAGCGCCTGAGAGACCGTGCGGGAATGCCTCGCTCTGCGGGGTACTAGAGCCACCAGGGAGGGAACGGTGTCGGTCAGAGATTTCCCCTCGAGCCACGATTGCACCCGGAAGCGGCAAGAGGTGCCATCGCCAATGATCCAGGTCGTGGATGCTCGGAAGAACTGAAGTACCTTGGGGTCGGGAGGGAGCTGGAGGTGAGCCCAAGGTCGAGAGGGGTCGGTGGCCTGGAGCCAAAGCCATCTGACGCGGAGGGAGATTCCGACGCGGTGAAGATCACGGATTCCCAACCCCGCCAAGGTTAAGGGGGCGGCATACTCGCGCCCAGCTGACCAAGCAGGAGCCTGCGCGCGCATTCTTGCACCCATGCCAGAGGAAGTCGCGGAGAATTCTGTTTGCCTTCTTAAGGATAATGGGTGAGAGAGCCATGGCGAGGAGCAAATGCACATGCATGGCGCTCAAGACCTCCATACCTGGGCCAGACACTCGCCATGGTTGAGAAGGGCGGCCTTCCAGGTAGCGAGCTTGCGCAAGAGCTTCTCGATGAGTGGCATCAAATGGGAGGCCGGCACCTTCCGGAGGGATAGGGGAAGCCCAAGGTACTGGATCAGGATGCCGTGGATCGGGAATGCCGCGACTGGACACGCGAACGTTGTACCAATAGAGCTTGAGATGTCGTCGGGGAATTGAATCGGCGCGGCGAGGCACTTGGCATAATAGGTTTTCCCATGTAGAAGATGCTCGAGCGCTAGCCTCTAGCGGGTCTCCTATTAATGCACCAATTCTTTTTTTTTTTGCGAAAGCTATATGAGCCTGTTTGGGATTGCTCTACTTCTTAAAATTCAGTTCCGCTCCACAAAATACAAGCCAAACGGGCTAGCTCCACGATACGCCGCTCCGCAAAAAAATTAGAATCTAGGGTATAACTCCAAGTTTTTTATGAAGCTCTTCGGGGGGTGCTTAAAAAAACTATAGAAGCTGGAGTTTGGTGGAAATTACCCACCACTGCCACCAGTAAGTGGATACCCCTTCGTTTCTCCCCCCTCAACCAATCAAATAGATCCTTTCTACCAAATTTCCCACTCTTGAAGCTGGAGCTAGATGAAAGCCAAACATTCTCTTAGTAGTGCTACAACTTCTGAGTGAAATTGCTCCAAAATGAATTTAGTGGAGCGAAACTGATTTTGATGAAGCGGAGCAGTCCCAAACAAGCCAATGCACCAATTCGTCTTCCCCTTCTTTCCTATCTTCTGTGTCTCGTAACGTACTTTATGTTTTGATTACGCAAGCAATGGAAGGGGGTTAGCCCAGCTTAAAAAGACATCATAGGATTGGACCAAATAAATTTCACATGATATTCTTTATTAAATATTTGGAGCAAACAAAGCATCACCTTAACATAACTTCTTTGAAAGTGCCAACACATCTTATTTGTACCATCTCTTCATCTCTCTATTTTCTTTTGTGGGAGATCTCTTCGTCTCTCTATCTAATCAAGTGGGACATTATAAGATCCAATGTCAAACATTCCTGCATTTTCTTCTTCTGGCGTAAAAAGAGTTCCTCTGTATCGTATGTGGTCCTGTTTTTGTAAATACAATATGTCATGACATTTGAATACTGTGTTTTTCTTATTCATGAGCTCCTATGAGGATGTGCCGGTTAGATCACCTCCACAGTCCACATCATTGAAAAGCTAGAAAATGCATTTTGTTTATTTATTATAGAAATGTTTGGACAAAGTAACTAAGAGATTTTTTTCAGAATTAACAAGATTTTAAAAGAATTTTGCATTTTTTGGGATAAAGAAAAGAATCTTTTCCTTAGGTTTACGATGTTGGGTCTGTCTATTAATTTCAAAATCATGAGAAAGTTGTTTTTTTAATTTTAGAGAAGCTTTAATTATTTTAATTTGACTCTTTGTTTCTAAAGTTGGAGGTGTCGTAATGACGTGCGGTGGAGGTATATGGCGACCACATCAAGTCAGGCTACTTTGAAATAGCCAAAACCGCTTTTGCAACGGTCTGAGCAGCGTATTTTTACTAGTTTTGAGATTTGGCGATTATTTGCGTAGTTTTAGAGTCAAGCAGTATTTGAGAAATGAATGTCTTCTTACCCTTGATTATTCTACCAACTCCAACAAAGATATGTGCAAACCAACCTGTGGTTGGATGGTTAAAGGGACAGTGGTATCCTCAGCCCATCAGGGTTCAAATCCCGATGCTCGCATTATTCCGGATGATATGCCGGCTCAGTTTCTCGAAGATGCTCATAGAGATAGTGCATGTGTGTGTATTTATAGGGATGAGTGTATGCGCGTATGTATAAACGCTTGCATAACAAAGATATGTTGGTTTGTGTCTAAAACATATTACCATTTAGTAAATCATGACCAAGAATTCGGTATTTGTCCGAATACATTGCAAAAGAAAGAAAACATGAAAACATGGTCTGCCCCTTTGTTAATGGAAAACATTACCCTTCAGCCGGCGGATGCAAGCGCAGCGTCCGTCGCTTGCTTAGCCGTTGGATCAATCCTGATCGAGCGCCCACGTTGGCCACAAGTCAGTCCGGCGGCTAGTTTTCTTTTCTGTAACAAGGGACTTGTTTCAGTATATTTCTGCAACACAGGACTAGTTTCGGAAAGAGAAAAAACCAATTTTATGGTGAAGATTATTTTTCCTGCAACATGGATCTTATTTCAAAAGGTTTCTGCAATAGACGTCTTGTTTCACAAAGATTAAAAATGGTTCGATGATGAAGGGTTTTTTTTTCCGCAAAAAGGGCCTAGTTTTAGAAACATAGTCCGAGCTGTAGAAAGCGTCGGAGGAGCATCTCATGTTAGGGAGTGAGCGGTCAGACTTTGCAACAATGATGCTTGTTTCAGAAACATAGCTCCAGTTGCAAAAAACGCCGAAGAAGCGCCCGGCGTGAGAGGTCGTCGTTGTGCTGGAGTGGAGCTGGCAGCTGCTCGCGGGGCTGAGGCGGAGGAGGAGCAGCAACTCCGGCGAGCGGCGGCGCGTGGCCTGTTGTCTCGGCAGACCTTTGCAACAAGGTCCTTGTTGCAAACCCCCTAAGCGCAACAAGGTAGTTGTTGCAAAGGTCCTCAACTAGCTCGGACGGTAGATCGGACGGCTATTGTTATAAATATTGAAATTATGTGTCCTGCAACTATATTCAAATTACTTGAAATTATAAATATTCGGAATACCTTATTATGGAATTATACATGGAATTGATTTACATGTTTATCATGGAATTGTTACTTGCTGGAATGTACTTAAGTAATTTATGCTTAAGAAAGCTGGTCGATTATCAGTGGAATACAATATACTATTTATATTGGAAAGACTATCCGGGTACACTGATGATTGGAAGGAGCTAGATCGTATAGTTAGATTACAGCCCTAATGTTGATCTACGTAATTAGAGGAATTTACACTCTATTATGGCGCGTTGCTCACAAGCGCGTGCTCTTTGGACACAACGGGTAGAATCCGTTAACAGACAAATTTGATCGTGGTTGGTAATTTGGTCTGCAGTTTATTCCGGAAAACTAGTTGAAAAGACTAGGAATCTTATCTGTATGAGAGATGGACTCTTTGAAAAGACAGTATAAGAAGGTCCCTACCCCATAACCTCATATATGCGAATTGTAAGCGGCACCATGAATAAGCGTAGAGAAATTAGGGAGTAGACCGAAAACCCTACATTTTCTAACATTGGTATCTTGAGCAAGGTCTAGGTCAGGCCGCCGACGCCATCCTAGCCGATTCACTGTACCAAACTCTGCCGCCGGCTCACCTGAATCCGCTGTGAACTAACCTGAGCGCTCATCCAGATCGCTCGGAATCCTCCGCACCCCATGACGCCATGTACTGCAACACGGACCGGGTGCTGCTAGCCTGCTAGCCAGCTTGCTCTCGCGCCATGCTGATTCCACCAAGTCGCTGGAGGCCTCGTGTGATCCGGAATAGCCAAAGGAAGGTTGAGGTGGTCTGCTTGTGCGTGGATCAATCACGCACGCATCCCATGGAAGGAGGCACAGCGTGCAAGATTCTTTTCGTGGAGGAAATTAACTCTCTTTGAATCGCAAGCTTTTCTTGATTGTGTTCACGGCCCCGCCGCTCTAACTCCACCCCGTCGACTCTGCGTCCATCCACGTCGGGTCCAGCTCGACTCCCGCCGGTGAACTCCATACCGACGAGTTCGCCATCACGTCACTACCTTCGCGCCGTTGGGTTCGTTGCTCCGTGTCGCTCAGGTGCGCCCCACGCGACCCGACTGCACCACTGCCTGACGTCCCTACCAGCCTACCAGGAATTCCGCTGCATTCGCCCGCCGGTTGACAACGTGACGACATGGACGAGGTTGCCACCCTGCCGCTGTGTGCACGCGACTAGGTGTCGCTCGGAACTAACGACCGGTCGTCCTTGCCATCACTGGCACCGCCAGCCGCTTCTTCTCTGAACGGTTGCTTCGCAAGGAAGCTTGGAAGAAAAGGCACAGGTCACGGTTGCTGCTTTTGTAAGGTAATGATTTCGTGATCAAATCGGAATAGTGATCGTTGTCAACCGTCAGCCGCACTTGACGGCGTACACCGGAATTTGGTGTACGCTGGAACGCATACTCTTGCGATGAGGAATACACAGGTTAAATACACATTAGCATGTTGGTTGTGTCCGCAGTGCTAGTTGTTGTTCTGCTAGAATCTTGATTACACATAAATTGCTGCTGGAAAACATTTAAGGAAGAGAAGGAATTAGACATGTTACTGTTGATGTACGTGGAAGACGGAATATTGGAGGATAATGGTTTTCTTTTCCGGTTTCTTCGTTCGAAGTTGACGTCACTTGTTTTGGAGGAAGTTAGAGACACTCCATGAAAAAGGAATTAACAGCTTCGACTTTACATCACAACAAGGAAAACATGTCTACTCCTTGGAAGAAGTAAAGGAGGACTCCCGATTAAATATGTGGGTCGACTGCACAGAGCAAATGATTACGTACAGAAAATTGCCATGGTTGAATTATTCCGCAGGAAATAATGCATAATCTGGAAAGGGGTTTCAGACAACTGTTATTATTGAGCACCACTTGTTAATGAAGGAAGATAGGAGTCACTTCAAGGACAAGGAAATTGGCTCTACATTTGTTGGTATGTCTAATGATAATATTTGCACTATATAAAAAAAAATTGGATACTCTTTCAAATAGTTGGATTATGGTGTTGGTTTATATACATCATTTATTGTTGAAATACCATTGCAACTTTATTGGCATGCAACAATTTCAAAGGAAAATTGGTGTACTTTGGATTGGAAATTATGCCATGAAACTCCCTTGTGGAGGAAAACTATTATTGTTATATGATATTCTGTGCAACTCCAGTAAGAACGGATTTGCTTTATTGTTATATCTTGGAATCTATTGATTATGACATACTGTTTGGAAAAGGAAGAGTGGAAATATTGCTCAATGGTTAAATTAGTGCACTATGGATTTTCACACAATGATCTATCTTTCTTGATGTCCATTGGAAGTTGGCAAACCAAATTGTTTATATTTGGCAAAGATAACTCCATATGGAGAAATATCGACAATGGGAACACATGCTTGGAATCTTATTATCTACATCGTCAACGACTTGGTCACATATCTTGGAACTGGATCAAGAGGCTTATTTATTCTGGAACTTTAAACTTTAGTGGGAGGACTATGGTACATGTGAAGCATATATGATTTTTTTATACACCTTATTTATTACGGTGGAAGGAGATGAAAGGGCTTCACATCGTTTCTTTTTGATATACTTATGGTATTTCTTTGGACATCCCCACTAGAGGTTAGATTATTTATTTCATCTCACTCTTCGATAATTACACTTTTATATGGTTATGTTTATCTTTTATTATTCAAGTCGGAAGTTTTTATTGTGTTGGTCACATGTTAAACTGAAGTGGAAAATCAGTTGATTAAAGAATATCATAGTTTTAACAACTGATTGGTGGGGGAAGTACACTTCAGGAATATATCGTTTGTAGGTAAAGAGCATGGAACTATTCACCATTGTAATATACCATACACTCCACAATTGAATGGAGGAATTGAATGTCTTTTATACTCCCTTGTTTCTTTGGAAGGAATCATTGCATACTGTCATTTGTTGAAATCATTATCCATCTAGCAGTCACTTGACTGGAAGGAAATCTTCTATTTTGACATGAAATTCTCAGTTATTACAAAACGCGCACCAGGAAATTTTTTATGGTTATTCTATTGGATCAAAGGGTGTTTCCTTAGTTATCTGGAAAAGGAATACTGGTGGAAAGTAGGAGCACAATTATTTTTATGGATAATGGTGGAATTATCGGCAATCATATTAGAATATAATCTTGTCCCCATTGGAAAATACAAGTGAAACTCCTACACTAATATGCTTAGGATAAGTGGGAGGAATTGGCTTGGAATATCATGTCTAGATTATTGTTATGTGTTGTTTGGGGATGTCACTCTACATTTTAGAGGAATCAATAAATTCTCTTAATTTTTTTTTACACATCAATGTCAACTATGGGTGGAAGAAATGCGGGAAATAATAAACTCAATGAGGAATTATATAGTTTGGGAACTTATTATCATACCAAACAACCGCAAACCCATTGTTTGTAAGTGTTTTATTTATTTATTTGTGAGGAAATTTGTCTCATTGGAATATTATAATGTCACTCTTGTTATTCAATTCTTCACATAGAGGGGAATATACTTTGTGGAAACTCTCTCTCCTGGAATTTTGGGAAAGAGGACTAAAGACATGGTTTGGTAATTGAGTGTATTAATGTATGGTCATATAACAAGCTTCACATCAATGGAATATCAGGTCACATGGTTTTTCTAAATGAAGTAAGTAGGTCATCTACAAATGTAAGTGTAAAATATTTTGCATTATTATTGTATACGTTAACATTGTTTTGTCGTTTGCAATAATAAAGTCACATTGATGGAAGTGAAAGCTTGGTCGTGTTTTAACTTTCATATAAAAGGAATGTTTGAAGCTTCCTGTATTTTGGGAGTGGAACTACATAGGGTATGTTTTGAAACGTTTTCTATGGAAAATTGCAAACTTATTAAAGTACCTGGAACTAAACTTAGTGAGGAATTATGTTTGAACTCCCGAGGAAAAATGGATAATAAATGGTATTGAAATTTACTGTATCTATGTTATACAAGCATATCTTAGCTTTCGGAATTTATGCTGCATTCAAGCAGTGGAAGGAAAGACGAGCAGCTAAGGGAATCTCACACATCATATAAGATTGTGGAAAGTGCATCACAACCTGTTACTTGTTCAGAAATATATATTAAAGGTAAACACATTGAGGAAGTTATTACTGTATCTACGAGATGAGAAGTAATTCCAGGTACGCATATTCAACTATTATTTTTAGTACTAATATGGTGCAGGTTCACTGATCGAAGTCGGGAATTTCTTTCAAAACATGATTACTAATAGAATTTCATTTACTGATTGGATTTGATATTTATGTGGTTTTGAAAATTTATTCAACATGGTTATCTTATACTTGACTCGATGTGGAATCAATCATATTATTATATATGTGATGGAAAATAATTGATGCGGAATTTCACTTGAGGAAACAAAATACTCAAGGTGCCTATAAAGGTGGAATTACACTCGAGGAAACAATACTCGAGGTGCCGAGGACAGCTATACTGGAATAATTCGGCGGAAACTTAAGGTCTCTTGTGATCTTAAGTGTCACAGCAAGGAAACATATTGAAGGGAAGTATCACCATATGTATATTTTTGTGGGTTTTTTCAACATTGTATTAATATGATTGTTGATCCCTTGACTAAGCCTCTTAGTCAGGAGGTATTTGGCAAGCATGTTAAGGCTATGGGTTTACGAATATTTGAATGATCGTTTTGGACAAGTGGGAGATGTTGGAATTATGTGTCCTGCAACTATATTCAAATTACTTGAAATTATAAATATTCGGAATACCTCATTATGGAATTATACATGGAATTGATTTACATGTTTATCATGGAATTGTTACTTGCTGGAATGTACTTAAGTAATTTATACTTAAAAAAGCTGGTCGATTATCAGTGGAATACAATATACTATTTATATTGGAAAGACTACCCGGGTACACTGATGATTGGAAGGAGCTAGATCGTACAGCTAGATTACAGCCCTAATGTTGATCTACGTAATTAGAGGAATTTACACTCTATTATGGTGCGTTGCTCACAAGCGCGTGCTCCAGGGACACAACGGGTAGAATCCGTTAACAGACAAATTTGATCGTGGTTGGTAATTTGGTCTGGAGTCTATCCCGGAAAACTAATTGAATAGACTAGGAATCTTATCTGTATGAGAGATGGACTCTTTGAAAAGACAGTATAAGAAAGTCCCTACCCCCTAGCCTCAGATATGCGAATTGTGAGCGGCACCACGGATAAGCGCAGAGGAATGAGGGGGTAGACCGAAAACCCTACATTTTCTAACAATAAATGTTTCTGCAACACCGCTCTTGTTGCAAGGAAGATCACACACGTGGATGAGTAGATTGGATGGCCATCCTCGCGTGCATCCAACGGCCAGTTATGTGGCGGATGTTTTCTATGCATTTATAGGGATGAGTGTATGCGCGTATGTATAAATGCTTGCGTAACAAATATATTTTGGTTTGTGTCTAAAACGTATTACCATTTAGTAAATCATGACCAAGAATTCGGTATTTGCCGAATACATTGCAAAAGAAAGAAAACATGAAAACATGGTCTGCCCCTTTGTTAATGGAAAACATTACCAACGTTCTCCAAACACGGGAGAAACAAAAGCCTTGATAATATTTCTATTTATTCACAAGAAAATAACACAAGATGAGGGCATATTTTGTAGTGGCAACGAAACCGTGTTTCTCACGATGCAGAGGCGGGGTACTTCCCTTTCCGAAAAATAAGTAAATCTATTTCACTCTTTTTTGTGTGGGAAAACATTCGATCTATTCATCTTCAAGTATGACAGTACAACAAACATCACAAATAATAAAAATTACATCTAGATTCATAGACCGCCTAGCGATGACTACAAGCACTGAAGTGAGCCAAAGGCGCGCCGCCGTTATCGCCCCTCCCTCATCGGAGCCGAGCAAAACTTGTTGTAATAGACAGTCGGGAAGTTGTCGTACAAAGGCCTCATAGGACCAGCGCACCAGAACAACAACCACCGCCGATGAAGAGTAGAGTAGATCGAAAGGATCCAACCCGAAGCCACACGAACGTAGACGAACGACGAACAGATCCGAGCAAATCCACCGAAGGCAGATCCGCCGGAGACATACCTCCACACGCCAACCGGCGATACTAGATACGCCACTGGAACGAGGGCTAAGCAAGGAGAACCGTATTCCATCTACAGGGAGCCGCCGCCGTCTCGTCTTTTGAGCAGGACACAAACCCTAACAAAAATCAAAAACACATCTAAAAAGTAAAAACGAAGCCCTCCCAACAGCAAGGGCCGGGATCCACTCGCGCCCCATGGCTCTAAGGCCACCAAAGACAAGGCGGACCGGCAGCGATGCCGGTGGGAGGCGGAGGAACCCTAGTTTATTAGGGGAGGCGCCGCCGGCGGGAGGCGGAGGAACCCTAGTTTATTGGGGGAGGAGGCGGCTGCGTGAGCCCCGCTTGATCGATTGCTGGTGGCTAGTCCTTTGTCTTCTGCACAAATCTATTTCACTCTTGTCCAGTACAAAGTTATCTGGAGTGTTTAGGCAGTGCCTTGAGCATTAATTTCCTTGGGCTACACAAGGTCTTCCACAAAATTCAGAAATTAGTAACCTGCTCTATTTTCAGCTGTTTGGTGAACAAGAAAAGCCATGTTCCACTTTCACAAACCTTCCGGATATGTAGGAAACGTCCTAAATTGATTTCTATTGAATACCACAGTAGTTCAGTTACGAACTTAAGACACTGGAGCTTGCAACAGCAAACGTATGCATTTTGACAAGACATTAGTTTGACAGAGGCACATCAGGCTTCTTCGAAATGTACAAAGAACACTAGTAAACTGTCCGAGAAAAGCTCCAACTTGATCAGTTGAGGTACTGAGAGTGAGCAGCAGCAATCAGGGCAGCTCCGACGCCCGAACCGTCCTTTGTGAGCTTCACCGCCACCAACTCCGACGCCTCCTCGCCAAGCAGCTCCACCAGCGTGCTCTCCAGGCACTGCCGGAACTTGGCGTAATGCTCAAACAGCCCGCCGTCGATCGCGATGACCGTCTTCCTCTTGTCGCCTGGGGTGCCCCTACCAATCTTCCTGATTATCCCCACAATCCCGGCGGCAGCCAGCCGGGCAGACCTGCTGGTCACAATGTCGCAGATTTCAACGACCATCTTCCGAGTCTCCAAGGACGTGTCTTTTATCTTCAGGGTTTCTGCCAGTTTTTCAGCTACAATCCTCAGATCAGGGGTTTCATCATGGTGCATCGCGGAAATATCAGGAGTCCTGAATGTCACACATAAGAAGAGGAGATGCGGTCAGCACTGCGCCGCGTCGAGTTGTATGTTACACAAAACCAATGAACTACAAGCATAATGCCATGGATTATCTGTTCTCTAACATTACTGATCGCTACGTATAACACAGTTAACAATGCAAATATACCTCAGAATGAAGCGAGTTGTGAGGTTGGTGTGTTTAATGTGACCAAAAATCAAAGACCGCGAGGCGATTTTAAGAAGCACCCTCCTCACGATGTCGCCAAGATACATTCCGGATATTAACTTTTCGAAGATCTGGAAAGGAAATGAATGTTAGGGCATTGCAAGCTAAGGCTTAACATGAATGATAACTGTGTAAGTCCTACAAGCTTGCCTGCTCTCTAGGATTTAGGCTCTCCTTGTCTAATGCTTGATCATATTCTGTGATCGGAAGGCATGAAGAAGAGAAGTTACCCCATTCGGTATTTATAACCTGAAACACAGAAAAGTAGAGTCAGAAGACATGAATGAATTAGATAAGTGATCTTATGTAGTGCACATTAGTTATTTGGAATTGAACAGGCCTATAAACCTTACCATATTTCCTGATTTTGGTAACTCTCCTTCCAACTTGGGTATGGCATCTGCCTTTTCTACATATGCGGCATTGGAGCCGGTACCTAATATCACGCCGATGACAACATCTTCATCATTATAGCTGCCCGCAGCCAGTGTCCCTACGGTGTCGTTGATCTGAACCATGAACAATTAATGTCAAAATACGTTCCCAACAGAAGATCGTGTTAGTTTGATTGAGAAAGATGCAGACACTAATCGCATCGGTTCAGAAGAGAAGAAGAGAACCTACCAACGCAGACACGCGCATGTCAACACCTTGCTTCTCCATGGCTGTCTGCAATTCCGCGACTACATCTTCGCCGACCTGCAAAATTTCAGAGGTAATTTCATATATATCTGCCAAGCAAATGGCACAACTCTGATTAAAAGCTGGATTTTCTTGAATGCATGTCCACAAAGCATGGAATACCTACCGCGTCATCGATGGCAAACGCCTTTGTCCACTTGATCAGGGTGCCCGACGCGATGGACGACTGCCTCACGGGGAAAGAGAACGTGAAGCCCAGCTCCCTCTGCTTGCCGTCCAACACTTTGTCATGCCCTTCATCTGCAACAAACTTGGCTAGCGCGGACGCGATGAAGCCAAACAACTCCTGAGGAGGCATGAGCACAAGGTCAAATGTGCCAACGAGACCATCACATTCAGGTACCAACAATACAGGGTAACGAGACTAGGAAACTGCAAAGCATGTGTACTAACCGCAGCACTGCCTGACATGAGGTGAGGAGGAATAGAGACCTCCCTGGAATCACGCTTGACGACACGCTTGTCCTTGCCAGCGAGCTGCACACGAAGCACGCGGAAGTTTGTTCCTCCAAGGTCCAGTGCGTAGAACAAGCCTTCTTCACTCCTAAATTCAGTCGCAACAAACGGTAATCATGCAAGCATACTATGAGGTGAAAATTCAATCTTTTAGTTGAAAGTGTCACTAACTAAGAAGCATTTACAAATTACAAGCAAGCTATTATATGGTTCTAATAGCGAGTACTCCCTCAATTCCAAATTGAAGTTCTCGGATTTTTCTAAGTCAAACTTTTTAAAGTTTGACCAAATATATAGAAAAGTCTGCTAAAATCTACAATATCAAATATATAAATAGAAAAATATATTTCATAATGAATCTAATGAAGCAAGTTTGGTGTTGCAGACGTTGACAAATTTTTGTATGATACGGAGGTAGAACTAAGTTCTTTTAGAACCACTTCTTGAAATTCAAGTCCAAAAATAACTTCAAGCTCTAAAAAGCATGTATGAATAAATTCTAGGCCGTTTTACACGGGTTGACGTCCGGACACGCAGGTGGGCAGCAGGGCACACACGTGCTGCCGCACAAGCGGCACGGACGCCGGCGTGCAACTGGACACGCGGATGCAAACAAACACAGAACGTGTACCGCGATCCGTCACATGCGCACTTGTTCAAGAAGATCTGTCCTCAATGGTGTCATCCCCACCATCTGTCAGCACGAGAAATCCAGCTTCGCCACCAACCGAGCTACTACTAGCTGAAGCCAACTACTAGTACTACAACACCTCATATGATTATTATCAAATCGACTCAGACAATGAACTTGATGCTAAGGCAGAGCCATCAATGCTATCATATGTGTGCTGCTTCCTGCTCTTAATGCTCATTGGAAAGCAAATCGATGAAATTAATATGCAAATATTTTTGGTTCGTTCGTCCGAGAAATTTGCCATGAAAAAGATAATTTTGTTTTCTTGATGTATTACCATGAGCAGATTGAGATCGAGAAGGGTCGGGGAGAGTTACCCGTTGGGGAGGTTGTCGACGTAGGAGATGATCATCTTGATCTTGCTGCCGCCCTCCTCGTGCAGCCCAGCCCTCATCTCCTCCTCCATGGCCGTCGCCACGCCATCCAGCCGCGTCGCCGGGGTCGCGCACTCCTCCCGGAGCTGCGCTACCACCTTCTCCGCCACCGCATCCACCGCCGCCACCATGATCCCGACGAACAGAACCCGGAGGAAGAAACTCCTACGATCAACCGAGAACCAAGCAAGGTTCCGCTCCCAGGGGCAGGAAAAGAAGGCCGCTGATCAACTCCCTTGAGCCGTATATATGGTGGTCGTCTTTTCTTTCTTGGGCTGTAGTTCGCGAACAAGATTCAGTCCTGAGGAGGAGGAGGCGCTCGGGCGCTGGATTTATAATGTTGGCGGATCCCGTTAGAGAAAGCGACCGAGGAGAGGCCGGGTCGGATGGATATTGACGGGGGTGGATTGGAGGCTGCTTCGGCTTCGGAAAGCTCGTGCTTATCTTGTTGTTTCGCTTCGATTCGAGGAGGCTGCGGACGACCACGACCAACTCAGAGAGGCCGTCGCCAAGAGTGCTGCTGCTTTGAACCTTCACGAGGAGAGTATGACTTTGACTTGCTTCGTTTTGGGGTTTATTAGGGACTCGTACAAAAAAGATTTTTTTTCAAAAATATGACTAAATTTATAGCCTTTTTGATAACTATTGAGCAGAATACAAAAATATCAGAAATAGCACCCTGTCGGCCTGGGCTAGGCCCACGGAGGGCCTGTTGGCCTAGGGTGGGCCGATGGGGGGCCTGTTGGCCTGGGGTAGGCCGATAGCGGCCTGTCGGCCTGCTGTGGCCCGATGCGGGGCCTGTCGGCCTCCTGGCGGCCGATAGGTGCCTGTCGGCCTCCTGGCGGCCGATAGGCGTGTGGATAAGCCCGACGGGCTCCTTTCTTCTTCCTCTGCTCGCTAGCTCTTCCTCTCTCTCTCGTTTCTCTCTGTACTCTCCACCCCCGCGCCGATCTCTTCCCTCGTCCACCCATTTTCATATCCAACCCGAAGAAACAATAGATCATAGCATTCTCCGTCGGCGTACGTTATTTTTTTTTTGCTATGGTGTAGTTTTTTGTGCGTGGTGGTGAGGAGGAGGAGGTGGTGGTGAGGAGGATGTGGTGGTGAGGAGGAGGTGGTGGTGGTGAGGAGGATGTGGTGGTGAGTTGAAGTTCCGGTGGTGTCGTCCGGTGGTGCAAGTAGTCCGCGAGGTGGCCGGTGCCGCTGAGTTGAAGAGAGGACGAAGAAGAAGGGGAGACACGCGTCAAAGGTATACCATTGTCGTCATAAATATTTTTGTAGCCGGTAATATTTTTAGTTAGTGTAGCCGGTAATATTTTTATTAGTATAGCCGGTAATATTTTTGTTAGTGTAGCCGGTAATATTTTTGTTTAGTGTAGCCGGTAATATTTTTAGTTAGCGTAGCCGGTAATATTTTTAGTTAGTGTAGCCGGTAAAAAAAATTCGTTGTGATTAATGAGAAGGTGGCAATGTCTGACAGGTGAAAATGTCTGAATCAGTAAATTTGACTGTTTACTACGGCCCTGGTAATGTTCGATATAATGAGTTGGGGGTTGATCTTAGCGAGTTTAAAAATGGCGTCATGACACTTTCAGACCCGAACAGAATGGACATTAGACAGTTGAAGTACTGGTTGACTACTAGTTTTGGGCTGGATCCTGAAGTATGTTCCGTCAGTATTCATGCATTGTGGACGAAATCCTGTAAAAATGTGAAGTGGGAGTTGATGCCGATAGATAGGAGCCAGCATTGGTTGACCCTGTTAAGTCGTTGCCGAGACAGAAGAATCCACCCATATGCCCTAGTGCAACCTGTGGCGAAGGAGGAGAATACCGTACAACTCCACGTGGGGTATGAACCCGGCCACGGTAGTCAAGTAGCTAACAATATTTATTTATCCGGGTCACAGCCACCGGATGTGGATGCTAGCCAAGCCGAGAAAGAGTCAGACTATGCGTCACACAATATTTGTGGTCATGATACTGGGCAGAGTAGTCAGTCGATAATATTGGCGGAGGATGTGGATTCTGATTGGGATGAGGAAGAGGAGGAAATCCTGAGGGTGATGGAGGAAGAGGATGAGGATGGATTGGCGGAGGATCTGGATTCTGAAAATTCCGAGGATGAAGTGGAGGTACCGATTCCTTCTGCATGGGATCAGGACATATCCACCAGTTTCAGGTAACCTTCATGGCCAGTTTAAAAACTGATGTTTTCATTGTTGTCCTCATTGCATAGTTCAAACAATCAGTTGGGATTTCTGGATTGTGCACTAGAGATCGGCACTATTGGATGACCAAGGCGAAGTTGGTGTTCGACGTGACAGTTGAGGAGATGGCTCTTCATAGGGTGATGAGACAGTTTGGTCTATGCCAAGAGCCTGACATTCCAGTTATTCCACACTTACCAGATCATGTGCACAAGTAAGTAATACTATTATAGTTCTCAGGTCTGCATTCAGAATATCACTAATCATGTAACACGCATGTCAATCTCAGGTACAGTCGCGCAGGAGGAAACAAGTCCCACGATTCTTGGCTTCGCGACATTAGCCCTTACGTGGACGAATGGACTACTGCGCCGACAAATATCTGGGATAAGGTTCGGCCCTTTGACTGGGACAAGTTCGGGTTGTATCTGCAGAGTTACCGGCATAGCACCAGGATCTACTTGGTTCCATCAGCAGCTCCTGATCAGATCGAAGCCCCTCTCACCAGTGATATGTACCCAACTGCCTCTGTTATGGGAACCAGACACCACGCGGTACGTGCTATGGTTCTCACATGTTAAGTTTTTTCTTAACCTGAACATATACAATTGGTTGACTATTCGTGTTGTCTGCCATACAACAATGATCTAATTGGTTAACTCTCCGTGTACAGGGTGACTTAACAAGCGAGGCGCTAGAGGAGGTTTTCCGCTTTAATGCAACGCTTTGAGAGGGGAGATAATATCCCACCGCGAGAGAACGTCTCATGGTTGAGGCGTCTTGATGAGAAGCTACGGGGGATTTACGCAGCTGTTACATGTAGACGATCTTCGGATGTTGCTATTCCTCGTCCAGCACATCGTCCGCCACGCCACTCTATGCAGCGTTCAGAACCTCGACCCTCTGTGCAGCGTTCAGAACCACGACCCTCTGTGCAGCGTTCACAACCAGGGACCTCTTCCTGGCAGCAGACACCTCCTAATCTCAGGGTGAATACTACGATCGAAAGGATAATCGGACATCTCGACTACACTAAAATGGACTGCTTATCCAACTCCGTGTGAAGGGGGTTTTATAGGTAGAGAGGAGAAAATGGCCGGAAAGAACGACTGCGGTATGAAGGGAAAGGTGGCGGGAACATATGGCGGGAAGGGGTTGGCGGGAAACGGGTGGCGGGAAGGGGTTGGCGGGAAACGAGTGGCGGAAAGGGGTTGGTGGGAAACGGGTTGCGGGAACATATATCGGCACAGAGTTGGCGGGAAAATATTGAGGGAAAGGAGGGGGAATGGTTGTGCAGCAATTATAATGAATTTATTTGTAAAAAAAAACTTAGAACCCCTCGGCCCACAGCACTGCCTACTACACTACACTGCACTGCCTACCCACCTTACTGTCAAGGGGGTTTTATAGGAAGAGAGTAGAAAATGGCGGCAAAGGATTGACGAGAAAGGATGGCGGGAAAGGTAGGCCCGACGGAAGCATAAATAATATTTTTACAATATTTATAAGACGGACAATCGTTGTACATCATTAATAAGTCAAATTTCACCAAAAAAAAACATTTCGGCTTACCAGAGGCCAACAGGAGCCCACTCGGCCGTTTGGAGGCCGACAGCCACTCGTCGGCTTCGTGTAGGCCGACAGGCCACTGGTCGGCCTACTGGTGGCCGACAGGCCCCCCATCGGCCTACGGGTGGCCGACAGGCCCCCCATCGGCCCACCCTAGGCCGACAGGCCCCCCGTCGGCCCAGCCCAGGCCGACATGGTGCTATTTCTGATATTTTTGCATTCTGCCCAATAGTTTTCAAAAAGGCTATAAATTTAGTCATAGTTTTGAAAAAAAATCTACAAAAAAGGGCCATGGCAAAATAAGGTTGTTAATATTTTTTTGCAGGGAATCAGGGAGTTTTTATCTTCTTCTTCTTTTTTTTGCGAGGAGGGAGTTTTTATTCCAAACCGATAGAGTTACAATCAGCCATTACAAGACTTCGAAGAAAATCTGAAGCCATATGCAACCAACAGGATGTGCTCCAAGCAGTCCGAGCATAGTTCGGAAGACTATAGGCTACTCTATTCTGTGATCTACCAATCTTACAATGTTTAAACTCCTGTTCGTCCAACAAAAACTTAATCTCCTGCACTAAATAATCAGATGGTGATCTGATGAGCAAGGCCTCCACCATCGAAGACAATGCTCCTAGCGAATATGATTGCACAATAATAGAAAGACTAGACCACTCAATGGCTAGTGACATTCCTATTTTGATTGCCTGAATTCCCACTTCAAGAGCGTTGTTATAGAAAATAAGGTTGTTATTGTTCTGGCCAAAATTTATTATCTCATTTTTTTGGGGAAAGAGTACAAATTGCTTTGTCTCTTGAACAAGGATATTCATCTTGCTTTATATATAAAGCAATACAAGGGAACCATACAAAGCGGTGAGGTATAGAAGATAGATCAAAGATAAAAAAAGAAGTAAAAGAGTAGCCACCCAACCAAGAAGCACCCTATACTACTGACTAGGAGAGAAACCACGCCTTCAAAATAAAACACCGGACATGCTAGCAAGGCATACACCAAGGGCCGCCTACCCTCTTGCTCCTGGCCGTGAAGTGTCGATCCTGCCTGTGGACAACAAGGATCGAGAGTGGTGACAATGAAGTCACGTGTAAAACATAGGATGCATCCCAAATCACCCCACGCCAGAGCCGAAAGAGCTTTGAGCCAACATCCGAGCTTGCCCACCAACGATACACCGCGTCCAAAAGGAACTTGGGCTCCAGGACAATGCCACCATGAGCGTGATGATGCTACGCACCACCGCCTTCGAGACTGAAGATACAACCAAGGATTTTCACCTAGAGCCCTGATGGGGGAGGGGCCACAACGACGTCCCCCAAGAGGGACACAACATCCACATGCATCGCCGCTGCTGGCGCCTGAGCGTTGAGCTTTCGACCGGAGTCTCACCCATGCTACACCGAGGTACCACAGTTCAGCAAACCCATCGCTACCAAAATTGGCCTCATAATCACGTTTTGGAGACACCACCACCGAAGCAACACCACCACCACGATCACCCTTCGTCTCGCTCCTCGCCATCCGCACAGCTAAGGAAGAGAAGCCACCACCACCACAACACCGCTCGCTGGAGAGCCGACCTCGTAGTCCATCTCCCAAGGCTGCCACCATGACATCCCCAAACGAACCCTTCACCGTCGCTATAACACGTGGACACCTCCCCAACCCACAAGACCCAACCCCCGACATGGACAGAGCTGACAGAGCGCCCAGAGCATGTGCGAGGAGCAACCAACCCCGAGCGGGAGGACCAACATCCGTCACTTGCACCGACGCTTAACCCACTCCTTCGGCCACCTGCCAGCCTGCGCGACCATGGTGGTCGGCGCCTCTGGCCACCGAGTAGCCACACCAAGGCAACCACAACCTCCATCGGTTCCCTGCAGCATGCACAACCACCATCGTGTCCCATCGCGAGCAGCCGCCAAATATATACATAAAGCACAAAAGGTTATATAGTACGAAAGCACTTTTCGAGACTAATGTATGCATATGATGTTCAAGAATCTTGTCCAAGTACATTTGAAATTTTTAACCAAACAAAATATTAAATGATAGCTATTATATAAACTGAGTTTAAAAAAATAAATAAAGTAACATTGCACTAAAATTTGCACTTTGAGAATCAAATATGGGTTAGAGCTTCTCTAACAAATCCCCTATAATTTAGAAGAGCAAACGTCCGAGAATCCTTTGGAGGAGTATATTAGCTCCTTTAAAAAAAGTGTGGTTTTTATCCGATCCCTAAACTTAACTCCTTAGTTTTTTTTAACACAAATTAATTTATTTTTGGCCCATCGAGTTAAACTTCACTACTACACATTTCAACAGAAACAACACTTCCTTAACTACTCCTACTAATCTGATCAATGATTTTCCCATCTCTTCAATGACTACATTGTTGCTTTTCTCTATTGGCTTCTCGAGTTTGCACGCTTCTTTCTTCTCTTCCTCCCTAAACTTGGACATTTGCATCATCTCTAGTGTCATCTCTAGCAATTAGTGCAACAATATCTAGCAAGTTTCTTGCCTATCAATAGATCAATGTACTCTTCTTCTTAGTACCAAAACTTGCATCTGCTCTACATACAATTTAAGCAAACAATGAATTTCAAATTGTGATGAATCTGAAGAACAATCGTACAAAAATGGCACACATTCCATCCTTTTCGCACATGTAAAAAAACCCATCAAGGATGTTTTGGCGTGCTCGAAATGAGGCGCGGCACCAGCTACCAGTAGTGGTCACACTTGAGGACCGGCAAAGGCTCGCAGATGACCTGCTGGGTGAGGGTTGAGCTCGATGGACGTGGCTATGCTGGCGGTCGGTCGACGGGTGAGATGTGGGCGACGAGAGGAGGACAAAGCAAGAGGCGACACAGAGACGCTCGAGGTGGTTGTGTGGTTCGATACCCGTCGAGTCATTCCAAAATGTGACAGCGCCGAGGACCGGGTGCGTCGAATCAGCGGCGGCGACAGGCGTAGATCTGTCGATTTTGGCACTGACGACGAGAAGAGACCAAATTGAGGTGGGGGGAGCGCGGTGAGAGGCGACGGGTGCTAGAGAGGGGTGACGGCAACAGACGTAGATCAGACAATTTTTGCGCCGATGACAGGAAGAGACCGAATTGAGGTGGGGGAGGAGCGAGAGGTGGCGGGTGCTACAAGGCGCAGTAGCGCGTGGTGGCCGACGGAGGCAAGTAGGGCGGCGCCAAAAAAGATGTGGCATGGGGTGGGTTGGGAAGGGTGTGGCTGATGGGTGGGCGGACGAGTATATTTAGGAGTCGAGGCGGCCGTGGAGTAAACTCTTTACTCCTCTCTAACTATTATAAGGGATCGGTTAAGTGTAGTTTAAAGGAGAAAAGGTGAATTTTTACTTCTCTAAAGTTTTATAGAGGATCGGTTAGAGATGCTCTTACATGGTTAGGATAATGGTTACAAGATATTTTATTTTTTTTCTTCTTCAAAATATCAGTTACAACTTTGTACTCCCTCCGTCCAAAAATACTTGTCATCAAAATGGATGAAAAGGGATGTATCTAGAACTAAAATACGTCTAGATACATCTCCTTTTATCCATTTTGATGACAAGTATTTCCGGACGGAGGGAGTAATTTGCAATGTGAGATGGAAAGGATTTCATAAATTCATAAATAAGAATACCCTACTGATTTGACCGACGGGTACGTTGTAAACGGCAAGGGAAGGCCAAATTCGTAAATAGTGTATGCTGTGGGCTTTGGTTACAGTTTCTCCAAGCGGCTGCGGTTGCGGCTGAACGCCGTTTTGGGTCGAGTGGTCAGAGGTTTGACCGCAACCAAGGGGCGATTGTGGTGACAGCTCACGCTAGTGTGGCAACATGGCCGCGGTGATCATATCAGCTTTTTTTTTGGAGAAATGGTGATCATATCAGCTTCTTGGTCGCTCTCAAAGGCTGTGTTTGTTTGGGCTTCAGTTTCGACAGATTCAGCTGTGAACTTGTTGTGCTGATGAAACAGCTGCAGTAAAGGTTAGCTGTTTGGCAACGTAGCTGTGGAAACGACTGTGGGCTGGTGAAAACACTATGTTTCAGGAGGAGGGACGAAGGGGGAGATAGGTGTCGTGCCTACGGTGACATTTATGACATAATTACGACCAAACGCCAAAAGCAGAGGGGCTAGGGAAACAGCTTTGACTGTGAAGTACCCCGAGACGTGCTTTGGGCTGTTACACTGAAAATAGCCTGAAACAGTTTTGGGTTGTAGTTCCACAACTGTTCTAAAATAGCTGTTTGTTTTAATTTCAGCTTTTTCCAGTCCAAAAACTGCTCCCAAAGCTGAAACAAACAGGGCCATTGGCAAAGTCAACCTGCTCGCTCGGGCTAGTTGCTTTCCGCCACCCACTCACCACAATTTCCTCTATTTTAATTGGAAGATATGACTAGGGCACTAGGCTGACCTCGTTAAATCTTGTCTTTTGTCCATAGTACAAGTATCCTAAAGGTAGATACTAGTGTGCTTGTCAACTCTTTGTGTCGATTTGTTGTTTAGTAACGAGGATCAGCTCATTTAGCACTATAAAACTGTTAGAAATATTAGCACTTTTTCGACTAATCTAATCCACGAGTAAGCAGTAAACATGGTAAATACGATATGCATCTCATATTGATACCTAAGCATGTGAGCACGTACAATACATAGAACCGAAACACCTATGAACATCATATATACAGCTAGCACATATACAACTAAACGAGGGATGCACAGATCATACCCTCCGGTTGGCCAGGCCAACACGGCGGCGGCAACAGCAGCCTCGACGTCGTTCATGGCCTTCTTCTTGGCGGCGGCGTCTTCAACCATGGTGTCGATGCAGGGGAAGTAGTGGAAGCAGAGGCGGACGGAGACGGGGATGGATCGGGAGCAGTCGCATCGAGACGCTTTCCAAAAACCTTATCGCCGTTCTCCCGGACAGGATCTCGAATGACAGGGTTCCGGAGGCACCTGCTCTCCCGACCAACCGTGCACGCGGTCTTCGGGATGGGATCGCCGGAAGCAACACACAGAGAGAAACAATAGATGACGGCTAGGGTTGTGCGAGAGGTAGTGAGTGAACTGGGTTAGGGTTCACTCCACTGACCAGCGCCTTCTTATATAGGCCGTCGGGTAGATGGCCTGAGCTCATGCCCACGACTGAGTCCGTGAATAGCCCACGGTCCAACGTCTCAGACAGTGGCACTTCGGTAAGCGACTCGTTAATTAATCCGAGATTAATTAACAATTCCTGATGGGAAAAAATAAGCTTCGGCTCGGCTCATTCCCGCAGCACGCGGCACGCGCGCGTCGTGACGAGGTGAGGCGGGCGGCGGAGGAGGAGGAACGCGCGTGTACAGCTCCTATTCCCAAGCTCCCAATAGCAAGTGGTAGAGCAACCCTTATAAAGAGGTCTCACTCTTCTTACTGTAGCAGTATGGTACTAAACTTCCCACCACTTGCCGTGCACATTTATGTGCCTTAGAGATTAACCAGTGATTATTGTCTTATATGGGCCTAAGCTCATCCATAATCCATCAATCCCCCACCAGATCTCGAGGCACATAAGTTTGTCAACTGGTCCAAACAATGTTTGATATACCAGAATTTTCAGTGGAGACTGTTAAGTTGAACTTCCACCTAGAGCAATAGGATTAGACTTCTTCACAACTGAACAATGGACTATGCCTTGAATTGTCAATTTGGCGTGCAGAAGTTTTGCCTATTGTCAGCTGATACGTGGCTGCCGAAGGCTAAACCCCACGAGTGGAGCTTATTAGTCATACCCCTTACCTTCTCATGAGCTTCCTAGAGATCACCCAATCTCATAGACCGTGACCAACAGTCGGGCTCACATAGGTGTGTTCCTCCAAAGAATGCTCTGTAGGTTCGCATCTTGCTTACATAAGCTTTGGAACACATTAATACAAAAGTCAGCCTGCCTTACAGATTACGAGAGTATTATAGATCTCCAACGGATGGGTTAATTAAGGATACTCTCCTCAGTTAACCGATGGATTGTTTTCCCAGGTCCTAATTCACGGGATCTTCGATCACATAGGTTGGGTTACCCCCATGGCAACTTACGTGGGTCTCATACCCATCTCCCTCGATGCATTTTCTATCACAATCCATGATAGCCCTTTCGTAAAAGGGTCTGCCAGATTCTTAGCCGTCTGGATATAATCCAACGCTATCACTCCGGAGTTTCTTAATTTTCTGAAATTTTTTAATCTTCTTCTTATGTGCTTTATGGATTTCATGTTGTCATTTGAACTCTTAGCCTTGGCAATCATTGTTTGATTGTCACAGTTCATAAGGACAGCTGGGACTGGTTTATCAACCACATGCAAATCCATCAAAAGCTCTCGACGCCATTCTGCTTTGACGCATGATGTGTCTAATGCCGTGAGTTCTGCTTCCATAGTCGATCTCGTTAAGATCGTCTGCTTGCAAGACTTTCAGGAAACAGCACCACCACCAAGTGTGAAGACATATCCACTTGTGGCTTTCATCTCATCAGCATCAGATATCCAATTCGAATCACTATACCCCTCAAGTACCGTCGGGTACCCAGAATAGAGAATTCCGTAGTTCACAGTACCTTGCAAATAACCCATCACTCAGCCAACAGCATGCCAATGCACATCTCCCGGATTGGAAACAAACCGACTCAGTTTGCACACAACAAATGAGATGTCAGGACGAGTAGCACAAGCTAGGTACATGAGTGAACCAACCACTTGAGAATATCTCAGTTGATCTACAACCGTACCTTCAAACTTTCGAATCCGTACTCCACGATCATATGGTGTTGCGGAAGGTTTGCAGTCCGAATATCCAAAACGGCTCAAAATCTTCTCAACTTAGTGGGATTGCAAAAGTGTAATTCCACCCTCAGTATTTCTCAGTAGCTTGATGTTCAAGATAACATCAGCCATGCCGAGGTCTTTCATCTCAAAGTTATGAGATAAAAAAGCCTTGACCTCCTCAATGACTTTGAGGTGGGTCCCAAATATCAGTATGTCATCGACATGCAGACATAGTATAACTCCTTCGCCCCCACCATAGTGATAGTATACACATTTGTCAGCTCCGTTAACAACAAAGCCAACAGATGTCAAAGTTGTATTAAACTTCTCATGCCATTGCTTAGGCGCTTGTTTCAGGCCATACATAGATTTTCACTAGCTTGCACACCTTTCTTTCCTGACCATTTACTACAAAGCCATCTTGTTGTTGCATGTAAATTTACTCGTCTAGCTCTCCGTTAAGGAAAGTCGTCTTAACGTCCATTTTATGAACGAGAAGACCATGCGAGGCAGCCAATGCGAGTAACACTCAAATGGTTGTCAGTCTAGCCACAGGTGAGTAAGTATCGAAGAAATCTTCTTCTTCTTTCTGGGTATAACCCTTGGCCACAAGCCTAGCCTTGTACTTCTCAACAGTACCATCGGGCCTAAGATTCCTCTTGAACACCCACTTACATCCGAATGGTTGGCAACCATAAGGACGATAACTGATCACCCATATCCCATTAGCCAAGATGGAATCCATCTCGCTATGAACCGCATCCTTCTAGTAGTCAGCATCCGGAGATGCATAAGCTTATGAAATGGAAGTGGGAGTGTCATCATCCATGAGGTACACGAGGAAATCATCACCAAAAGACTTTGTAGTTTTCTGTCTCTTGCTCCCAACAGGAGCTTCCTCATCATCCTCCGTGAAATTTTCATAACTTTTGTGTTCATAATATTCCGTCGGAATGGCAGATTCAGGAGTCTCATCACATTCTAGTCTAGAAGTGCTTTGCATATCTCTCACGGGGAAAATATCCTCAAAGAATGTAGTAGCATCCTTAGACTCTATAATTGTACCGACCTTCTGGTCAGGTACCTCAGATTTTACTACTAGAAATCTATAGCCAACGCTATTCTTAGCGTAGCCCAAATTAACGCAGTCCACGGTCTTTGGTCCAAGCTTGCACTTTTTGGGGATCAGCACATTGACTTTTGTCAAACAGCTCCAAGTGCGCAAGTAAGAGAGTTTAGTTCTTTTCTTTTCCCATTGCTCATAGGGAGTAGTATCATTATCCTTAGCGGGAATTTTATTCAGGACATGACATGATGTCAATATAGCCTCCCCCACCATGCCTTGGATAAACCCGATGTATCTAACATGGCGTTAACCAAATCTGTTAGAGTACGGTTTTTCCATTCGACTACCCCGTTCGACTGGGGTGAATAGGGAGGCGTCCTCTCATGAATAATACCATGTTCCGCACAAAATAAATTGAACTCATTAGAAAATTACTCTCCACCACGATCAGACCAGACTTGTTTTATGTTCTTCTCAAGTTGGTTCTCAACTTCAGCCTTATAGATTTTAAAGTAGTGTAGAGCCTCATCCTTTGTATTTAGCAAATACACATAACAGAATCTAGTGGAATCATCAATTAAAGTCATGAAGTATCTTTTTCCACCTTTAGTCAACACACCATTCATCTCACAGAGATCTAAATGTATGAGCTCTAATGGTGCCAGGTGTCTCTCCTTCGAAGGCTTGTGAGGCTTACGAGGTTGCTTTGCTTGCACACACGCATGGCACTTAGAGCCTTTGGCCAAAGTGAAGCTCGGGATTAGATCCATCTTAGCTAGCCGCGTCATACAACCGAAATTTATGTGACAAAGACGTGAATGCCAAACCTCAGATTCGTTCATATTAGAATGAATTTGGTTCACGACTTTATTACAGAAATCCTCCAGGGAATGGCGGAACAAACCACCACAATAATATCCTTTTCCAACAAATAGTCCATACCGACATACGACTACTTTGTTGGACTCAAATACTAACTTAAATCCTTCTTCAAACAGAAGGGAGCTACTAACGGGATTCTTCTTGATGGCGGGGACATGCTGCACGTTCTTCAGTTGCACGAGCATGAAGTAAGCTTCAGATCTACCGTGCCAACACCATGAACAGAAGCACGCGAGCCATTCCCCATCAGGACGGAACAATCTCGTGCGACCTGGTAGGAAGAAAACAAAGGTGCATTAACACACATGAATATTGGCCCCAGTGTCAACCCACCAATCGGTGGACTGACAAACTGAAAGTACGGTAAACAGATTACCATACCCAGATGCCCCATCATTGTTGCTCAGAGTTACATTGACAGACGAGTCCTGTCCTCGCTTCTTGTACTTGTTTGGGCACTTGTTTGCCGAGTGTTCCTCTGAACCACAAGTAAAGCAGCCATCTCTCTTTTTGTCTTTCTTCTTACCCTTCTTCTTGAAGGTAGTATTCTGCTGGACAGAGTTCTTTCCCTTGAATTTGTGGGAATTCTTCTGCACCATATTGGCGTTAGAAGAACCCTATGCCCTTTCACGTGTGAGTCCTTTGCTCTCGAGTTCTACTCAACACTTAGATGACCAATGACATCCTCAACAGAGAATTCACGTCTCAAGTGCTTGAGAGAAGTAGCAAAGTTCCTCCATCCAGGAGGGAGTTTTGCAATAATGCAACCCGTGACAAACTTGTCCGGTAACTCACACTTTAGGAGCTCCAGCTCCTTAGCCATGCATTGTATCTCATGGGCCTGGTCCAATACAGAACGGTTATCAACCATTTTGTAATCATGGAACTGCTCCATAGCATACAACTCGCTTCCAGCATCGGTTGCGCCGAACTTAGCTTCGAGTGCATCCCACAAATTCTTGGCAACGTGCATATGGAGATACGCATCGACCAACTTGTCTCCGATCACAGTAAGAACGGCTCCCAGAAATATGGTGGTTGCCTCCCTAAACGCATTCTCATGTTCAGGAGCAATCGTTACCGTGGGAGACACACCACCAACCCAGAACACGTTCATTGCTGTGAGCCACAAGGTGGTCCCAGTCTGCCAATGCTTAAAATGCGCCCCAGTAAACTTTTCCGGTTTCAGAGTAGCGGCGAAGCCATGAGTCGAAAAGTGCCTAAAATAAGGTTTTTGGATTGTTGGAAATATTAGCACTTTTCCGACTAATCTAATCCATGAGTAAGCAGTAAATATGGCAAATACGGTATGCATCTATGACGCCCCCAATTCAATCATACATTAATCATACACGCAAACGTGTACGATCAAGATCAGGGACTCACGGGAATATATCACAACACAACTCTAAAAACAAATAAGTCATACAAGCATCATATTACAAGCCAGGGGCCTCGAGGGCTCGAATACAAGTGCTCGAACATAAACGAGTTAGCGGAAGCAACAATATCTGAGTACAGACATAAGTTAAACAAGTTGCCATAAGATGGCTAGCCCAAACTAGGATATAGATCGAAAGAGGCGTAGGCCTCCTGCCTGGGATCCTCCTAATCTACTCCTGGTTGTCGGCGGCTTGCACGTAGTAGTAGGCACCCTCAGTGTAGTAGGAGTCGTCGAAGGTGGCGTCTGGCTCCGGGGCTCCAACATTTGGTTGCGGCATCTGAGAAGAAAGGAAAAGGGGGGAAAAGGGGGAGCAAAGCAACCGTGAGTACTCATCCAAAGTACTCGCAAGCAAGGATCTACACTACATATGCAATGGTATAAATGAAATGGGTAGTATCTGTGGACTGAACTGCAGAATGCCAGAATAAGAGGGGGAAAGCTAGTCCTAGCGAAGACTACGCTTCTGGCAGCCTCCATCTTGAAGCATATAGAAGAGAGTAGCAAGTATAGTATCAAGTGCCATCGTATAGCATAATCCTACCTGATGATCCTCTCCTCGACACCCTGCAAGAGAGCGATCACCGGGTTGTATCTGGCACTTGAAAGGTTGTGTTTTATTAAGTATCCGGTTCTAGTTGTCATGAAGTCGGAATACAACTCTGGGTCGTCCTGTTACCGTGGACACGGCTATTCGAATAGATCAATCTTCCCTGCAGGGGTGCACCACATTACCCGACACGCTTGATCCCTCTGGCCGGGCACACTTTCCTGGGTCATGTCCGGCCTCGGAAGATAAACACGTCGCAGCCCTACCTAGGCCCAACAGAGAGGTCAGCACGCTGGTCTAAATCCTAAGCGCGCAGGGGTCTTGGGCCCATCGCCCTTTGCACTCCTGCACGTTGCGAACGCGGCTGGAAGTAGACCTAGCCCCCTAATACAAGTGCATGCGTTCCAGTCCAATCCGGCGCGCCACTCAGTCGCTGATGTCTGAAGAGCTTCGGCTGATACTACGACGTCGGTTGCCCATATCTTGTCCCACATGGCGGTTAGTGCGTATAAGGCCAACGACCAACTCAGATCAAATACCCAATCTCGTTAATCGTGTTATTATGAAAGAACCGCGAACGCTAACCAGGACTAGGCCCACCTGTCTCCTAGGTGGTCACAACCTGCCCTGTCGGTCCGCCACAAAGATCCACTCAGAGGGCCATCGGGAAACATGTCCTTTCAGGCCCCAGTCCGTGAATCACTCGCTCGTACTCTACGAGCTGACCCAACTTTAGTCACCACATGTATCAAGTATAATATGTATGTATGTATATACCCGTGATCACCTCCCGAGTGATCACGGCCCGATAGTATAGCAAGGCAGACGGACAAGAATGTAGGGCCACTAATGATAAACTAGCATCCTATACTAAGCATTTAGGATAGCAGGTAAGGTATCAACAACAATAGCAACAAGGACAGGCTATGCAGTAGTATAGGATCAAACCGATAAGCAGTAACAGCTACACTACTCTAATGCAAGTAGTAGAGGGAAAGAGTAGGCGATATCGGGATGATCAAGGGGGGGGGGGTTGCTTGCCTGGAAGCTTTGTTGCACAAGAAGAAGGGTCGTCGGTGACGTTGTCGTACTCAGTGGCATCATCGCCGGTCTTGGGGTCTACCGAAGAAGAGGGGGCAAGAAACAGTAAATATGGAGCAAACAAAGCATCACAAAATATAGCAAGGCAATACGCGGTGCTAGGGGTGATCTAACGCAGTGATAGGTGATACTGGCGAAGGGGGAAAACATCCGGGAAAGTATTCCCGGTGTTTGGCATTTTCGGACAGGTGAAACAAAGGGGGACGGTTCCAAGTTCGCTATGCTAGGGACGTGTGGTAGATGAACGAAGTGCGTATTCGGAAACGTCATGTTTTTCTGAGCAACTTTCATGTACAAAGTATTTTCATCCGAGTTACGGTTTATTTTATATTAATTTTCAAAGTTTTATTCATTTTCTGAAATTATTTTAATTCAAAAATATATATAAGTGAAATTACTATGGGTACACAGAGAGTGTACCCAGTAGTCTTCATGTGGGGCTGACAAGTGGGCCACTGCCTAGTCAGCAGCCCAGTCAGCAGTCAAAGTTTGACTGTTGACTGGTCAACCTGACCAGTGGGTCCCTAATGTCAGTGTAACATTTTAATTAGCAGATTTTAGTTATTTTAATTTAAACTAATTAGTTAGTGGGCCCAGTCTGTCAGTGACCTAGTTAATTAGCAGAATTAACTAAACTAAACCTAATTAGTTACAGGGGCCCACGTGTCAGGGGGGGTTTAAGGGTCTAATGACCCGGGGCCCATAGTCAGTGGCATGGGGGTGGTTTTAAACCACACTGGCGCCGGCGGCGTTTACAGAGGCGGCGGAGGTGCGGCGGTCGGCCGATTCCGGCGGTCGCCGGGGGCGCGAGCAGGCGCGTTGGAGAGCCCATGATGTGGCGCTCCGGATGGGGTCGGAGGTAGGTGCGGAGGCGGCCCGCAGGGGCGCCGGCGGCGAGTGGAGCAGCGCCGGGGCTCGGCCTCGCGGCGGGCGACGGGGTCGTGGGGTCAGGCGCGCGCGGCGGGGGGCACATGAGCAGGCGCGCGTGTGGTCATGGGCGCAAGGTGCGGGCGGCGGTGGCACAGTGCACGGGCAGCAGGGGACGGCTGCGGGGGCGATGCGAGAGCGCGGCGGGGGTGGCCAGCAGCACCAGGTTGAGCGCGCTGGGGGGGGCGCGGGAGTGCACGTCGCCGCTGCCAAGGAGTGGCCCGGGGCGGGGCCGAGCGCGGTCTGGCACGTTCAGGGCGCAGCGAGCGCGAGGGGAGCGCCGGGGTGATGTTTGGGACGGGGGAGAGGTTAGGCAGAGGGGAGTGCTCACGTTCGTTATGAGGAGGGGGTTTGGCGAGGCGCGAGGAAGTCGTTCGGGGAGGAGGGTCGAGGAGGCGGCGGTCGACGGCGGGGCGACGGCGTAGGGCGGCGACGGTGGTGTGGCGCCATGGCGATGGGGTCGGGGCACGTTTCCCCGATCCAGATCCATACAAGGGAGAAGAAGGGGATCATGGGGGGGGGAGTGGGGTAGTGGGCTAGGGTTCGGGAGAGTTGGCCAGGGAGGGAGCCGGCTGGGCCAAGTGGGTCGGCCTAGTTGGGGGAAAATGGGGCCAAGGCCCAGGGGGAAGGAGGGATCTTTTGTTTATTTTGTTTCCTTTTGTTTGTTTTTGTTTTGTTTTCTATTTTACTTTCTGTTGCACTTTTAACAATAATCCACTTTTGTAAAATGTGTGGCTGGTCTCAATATTTAGTATGCAATATACCTCACTGCCATAAAAGTTTGGGAGTGGTTTGAAGTTGTTTGTATTTTGATTAAAAAGGAAATGCCTTAAATGGGGTTGTTTTTGTACTGTTTTCATATCCAAGGCCATTTTAAACATCTCTAAAAATGTTTGTTAAGGCATGACAATTATCTAGTGAATATTTGCAACCTAAGGAACATTTTTAATTTACTGTTTTATAAAAGTATAATTTGACTTGTCATTTGAACCAAAGTGAGGATTAGCAAAATAATTATGATGACATGGCATCATTAGACAGGAGATCACTGTAGCATGACACTGGGGTGTTACAATTCTCCTCCACTACAAGAAATCTCGTCCTGAGATTTAAGAGGTGGAGTAAGGGGGATAATTCTGATTACGAAATTCTAGCGGATCTTCTCGGTCTTGGTTGCTCTTCTCGAAGAGGTCGATCCACTACGTTGATGTCTTCATTTCTCTGCATCAATGCATCATGATGAAGTTGTCGTCCTTTCTTCGGGAGTGCCATCGTACTTACGAAAAAGGGTAAGGGGTATCTCGACAATGATAGAATGCTATAAGGGGTAATCATCAGGGGTTATACCATGAATGAACACATGAGTATCTCTCGAGTTGATCAAATGAAACACATCGAGAGCCAAGTAAGAAGGTACAATAAGAAGTTTCAAGTGTATAGACAATCGTTCGATGTTTGAAACAAAGTGTGAAAGGGGTCCAGAGCAACGAGAATAAGTATAGGGTCTGATATCGGAATAGTTCACTAGGAAGGTGGCTCGTGAATTAAATATGGAGCCATGGGTGAGGAATAACTTTGGGAACAGGGGGTGTACAGGAGGGTCAGGTTTCGATGATGTGGAACTATGGGTTATGGGCCCACCATGTGGGTTAAAAGTAGGAAGGGCACTGACATCTTGCACGATCATGTAAGCAAGGCATGTCAGAGGATAGCCTGTCAGTTATGTCGGCGACAACATCGATACCAAGGGCGAGGGACGAAGAGAACCATTTTCCTGCTCGTTGAATGAGGCGGACCAATAGGCAAAGTTCGCGTCCATCGGTGGTTACCGGAATGTCATCAACAATAGTAACAGGGTCTTACTGACAGAGTGGTACAACGAGGTGCTTTCCTAAGCAGGGAATTATCACTGCTCAGCTAAGTAGATTACAAGAAAGATTAAACGAAACAGTGGACAGGAAAATGTGATTATCAGATTAAACAGAACAATGGAAAGGAAAATGTGTTTAAACACATATTTCAGGGGCATATCCTTCCCAAGGACAAGCAGAGCATGATATCCACGACATGATATAACATAGAAAACCCATTAGGTAAGGGGAGAGAAATTTCGTGACATTACCCATACAACGGTGTTTGTATAATTGATAAAGAAAATTTAGCATTGTGCTTCAAATGTTCTTATTGAAAATCGGTGTACCACAGACATGCTTCCAGATAGCATTGCCATGGTCTTCAAGCAAAGGTTAGACTTTGGATACATGAAGGATTCATCAGGAACAACTTGTAGAATAAGTCTTACAATTTCCTCATGGAAGAATGGATAACCTTGCTAAAAAGGAAACTATAACAATAGGGCCTCCGGCCAGGTGTGCTAGGCATGACATCACCTTACCGGGTCATATAAAGACCAATGTTATAACTCTTGAAAATATGTTCCAACCATCATATCTGACCGAGATTCAGATCTGATTGGTGTCAAGATACCGCAGACTCAGGATGCCTGAGAAGAAAAAGGTGCGACACAAATTGACAAGATGACATTGTAAGATTCTCGGGAAATGAACTATGGAAGCGAGTTCCGAAACAAGAGTTCATCATTAAATCAAGGAGAGGATGAGGAGGTGACTGATGAACTCAGCGACAATTCATCGAGAATTCCAAAAGATGGATTTCCACAATTATGTGAACAAGGAGATAACATTTGTCAGATCAAATGATATAATGAGGTATGCTCGAGGAAAACATACTCAATTAAACATTGGTTGAAAGGTGCACCCGAAATATGGGCTTAGGTAGCATGATCAATGTTAGAATGGTGATTCGATAACCAATGGTCTAAGAATGAAATGTCGACCATTAACTTCAAAGCAATAGGGTTGCTAGAAGTTTTGAATTCGCACGTCATAGTTCAATTGTCGGTTTTCCGGTTAGGAACAACACATGGTCCAAGGAATGAACGGAGACGGAGATGGCAAGAAGTATCACTTGTATCAAGAATTCTTAAGAGGTGGTGAAATTCTCACGACATTCTTGACATAAAAGATGGTAATACTCCAAGGTAAAGAAGAACAAATGCTGGATAGCAAAGAACTCAAGGTATAACACAAAACACGAAAAAGTTTGTGTTGGAAAGAAGGCAAGAAAGTAGTCAATGACAACACAAATTACCGGGGGACAAGGATGGTAATCCCCATCAAAAATTCGATTGATATCCTGGAAGAGCTCAAATTGTTGATGATGATCACGACACAATTGTCGAGAGATTTCATGAAGATGTAATCGATCGGCGATGACATTAAGTCAAAGGAATGATGAAGCGAAAGGTTATTGGAACCACGGGTACGACACAAATTCGAAATCAAGCTTGCTGCTCAAGGTGAAATGGTATTACGGGGAAGATCAACGTAAGCTTAGCTCACCATCGAAAGTCGTGCTCCGGGAAGGACCAGGTGGCACAGTTTAAAATTTAGCATGATAATGATATAATCGATTAGGCTAGAAATGACTTGAAGGATTATTAAACTCGTAAGCAACAAAAATTACTTAGAGTTATTGAATCGGAGTGCGGAATCGATTCACTTATCGGTGTTCTAGAGTGACTAATAACTCAGAACCTGGGGGAAAATTGGAATCGACGAGAATAATAGTTGATGAAGAACTCATAAGAAGTTATGTAGTTCCGTGATATTCTTGAGATACCAGAGGGTAATACTCGAAGGTAGATCAAAATAGAGGTTGGGTAGGTGTATTGATCTGCAGAAGGCAGTACTTTAACTTGTCCGAGAAATAGAATCAAGGAGAACAATCATGGTCGAAACCACGGTTGCAAAGGACCAAACCCCAGATATAAGATGAACTTATACCAAGGGGACAAATAAATTTTAAGAGAAGCTGCCATGATAAGATCTACATCGTGTCCATGGGCATGAACACAAGGTTCAAGGTCGACTCCCACTTCTCCAATGTATGACCATTCATTCACTGCTCTTATTAAAAATGACTTGAGTGTGAAAACCTACCTGGTGAATTACCAGAGGAGTATGACCCGTGAAAACTTTTCGGGTTCACACAGATTAAGGAAGGCATAGGTTCAACCCATTGGGGTATCTTAGAAACATATACCACAAGCTTCAAGAGTAAATATCACAAGCTCGAAAGCAAAGCATGGTTGGCCAAATCGAAGAATAGGATTTACCAAGGGCATTATGTATTATGGAAAGAACTTCCAAAGTGATTTAATATGAAGGATGCTATCAGATAAAATCCAACAAAGGATCCGGTGGTCCTCAAGGGATCTTATGTGAGCATCGGTACTCAACCAGAGGAAGAAAGAATGCAAGGAGATCAAATTATAGAAACAACTGACTAATTCAAAGCTCAAATGCAAAAGAATTATGATTTCCAAATCAAGGGATCAGAAGCTAACGCTCTGATTAAGGATGGATAAGTTGAGTAGGCTTAGGGGTACAATCGATGGCAATTTGATTGGTCGAGATCCAGCCCGTGTTCAAAATGACGTCTGAGCCAGAAGGATGAATTCTAGGTTATGATTGAGGATTGCGAGCATTCACAACATATTGAATCAAGGGACTCGAAATGATAATGATAAAGGATACTAATGAATATTGCTAGTCATATGGAACGCACCCATAATGCAAGCAGACAAGTATTTGTAGAGCAATAGTGGGTAGAGGATTACCGGAAGATCAGATAGTATTTCAATGTATCTTGTGAATCATATGAACAACGGGGGAAGAACGGGTACTCGGTAAGTGCGAGGAATTATCCGTAGGGGGTATTTAGGTGACAAAGTATTCTCAGAACAATAGAGAGAATTTCGGGGTATCTTGTAATAACAAGATCAACTGGGAATAAAAGTAAGAACGACAGGTGTAAGTATTTATCCATAGGGATATTTTGGTGGTAGGGAATTGCAAAAACAACGAGCACAAAGTCTCGAGAGAACATCAGAGAGTATCTTCGGAATCCTTCGGTGCACCAAACAATCATCTGGAGTGATGGGCTCTTCGGGAGGAAGTAATTACGAGAACCTAGAGTTAGAGTTAGCAAAATCATTTAACCCGAATAGAAGAGAGATCAGAATCCCAGAGTATAGACGAGGAGTAAAAGATCATAATACCACCCAATGGCGACGTGGGCCCGTAAGACACACAACCATGTTAGTAAAATTTTAGCAATGTCTAGACTCAACTTCGGCCAAGGAGTCAGGAAGGGGGATTCCTACAGGCAGTCGGCTCTGATACCAACTTGTGACGCCTCCGATTCAATCGTACACTAATCATACACGCAAACATGTAAGATCAAGATCAGGGACTGACGGGAAGATATCACAACACAACTCTAAAAACAAATAAGTCATACAAGCATCATATTACAAGCCAGGGGCCTCGAGGGCTCGAATACAAGTGCTCGAACATAAATGAGTCAGCAGAAGCAACAATATCTGAGTACAGACATAAGTTAAACAAGTTGCCATAAGATGGCTAGCACAAATTGGGATACAAATCGAAAGAGGCGTAGGCCTCCTGCCTGGGATCCTCCTAAACTACTCCTGGTCGTCGGTGGCCTGCATGTCGTAGTTGGCACCCTTGGTGTAGTAGGAGTCGTCGAAGGTGGCGTCTGGCTCCGGGGCTCCAGCATCTGGTTGCGGCATCCGAGAAGAAAGGAAAAGGGGGGAGGGGGAGCAAAGCAACCGTGAGTACTCATCCAAAGTACTCGCAAGCAAGGATCTACACTACATATGCAATGGTATCAATGAAATGGGTAGTATCTGTGGACTGAACTGCAGAATGCTAGAATAAGGGGGGGAAAGCTAGTCCTAGTGAAGACTACGCTTCTGGCAGCCTCCATCTTGAAGCATATAGAAGAGAGTAGCAAGTATAGTATCAAGTGTCATCGTATAGCATAATCCTACCTGACGATCCTCTCCTCGACATCCTGCGAGAGAGCGATCACCGGGTTGTATCTGGCACTTGAAAGGGTGTGTTTTAGTAAGTATCCGGTTTTAGTTGTCATGAGGTCAGAATACAACTCCGGGTCATCCTGTTACCGTGGACATGGCTATTCGAATAGATCAATCTTCCCTACAGGGATGCACCACATTACCCGACACACTCGATCCCTCTGGCCGAGCACACTTTCCTGGGTCATGTCCGGCCTCGGAAGATCAACACGTCGCAGCCCTTCCTAGGCCCAACAGAGAGGTCAGCACGCCGGTCTAAATCCTAAGCGCGCATGGGTATTGGGCCCATCGCCCTTTGCACTCCTGCACGTTGCGAATGCGGCCGGAAGCATACCTAGCCCCCTAATACAAGTGCAGGCATTCCAGTCCAATCCGGCGCGCGCCACTCAGTCACTGGCGTCTGAAGAGCTTCGGCTGATACTACGGCGCCGGTTGCTCATATCTTGTCCCACGTGGTGGTTAGTGCATATAAGGCCAACAGGCAACTCAGATCGAATACCCCCCAATCTCGTTAAGCGTGTTATTATGAAATAACCGCGAACACCGACCAGGACCAGGCCCACCTGTCTCCTAGGTGGTCACAACCTTCCCTGTCGCTCCGCCACAAAGATCCACTCAGAGGGCTGTCGGGAAACATGTCATTTCAGCCCCCAGTCCGTGAATCACTCACGGGTACTCTACGAGCCTACCCGACTTTAGTCACCACATGTGTCAAGTATAATATGTATGTATGTATATACCCGTGATCACCTCCCGAGTGATCACAGCGCGATAGTATAGCAAGGCAGACGGACAAGAATGTAGAGCTGCTGATGATAAACTAGCATCCTATACTAAGCATTTAGGATAGCAGGTAAGGTATCAACAACAATAGCAATAAGGACAGGCTATGTAGTAGTATAGGATCAAACCGATAAGCAGTAACATCTACACTACTCTAGTGCAAGCAGTAGAGGGAAAGAGTAGGCGATATCGGGATGATCAAGGGGGGTTTGCTTGCCTGGAAGCTCTGTTGCACAGGAAGAAGGGTCGTCGGTGAAGTAGTCATACTCACTGGCATCAGCGCAGGTCTCGGGGTCTACCGGAGAAGAGGGGGATAGAAACAGTAAATACGGAGCAAACAAAGCATCACAAAATATAACACGGCAATACGCGGTACCAGGGGTGATCTAACGCAGTGATAGGTGATACCGGCGAAGGAGGAAAACATCCGGGAAAGTATTCCCGGTGTTTGGCATTTCGGACATGTGAAACGAAGGGGGCCGGTTCCAGGTTCACTATGCTAGGGACGTGTGGTAGACGAACGGAGTGCGTATTCGGAAACATCACGTTTTTCTGAGCAACTTTCATGTACAAAGTATTTTCATCCGAGCTACGGTTTATTTTATATTAATTTTCAAAGTTTTATTCATTTTCTGAAATCATTTTAATTCAAAAATATATATAAGTGAAATTACTATGGGTACACAGAGAGTGTACCCAGTAGTCTGCATGTGGGGCTGACAAGTGGGCCACTGCCTAGTCAGCAGCCCAGTCAGCAGTCAAAGTTTGACTGTTGACTGGTCAACCTAACCAGTGGGTCCCTAATGTCAGTGTAACATTTTAATTGGTAGATTTTAGTTATTTTAATTTAAACTAATTAGTTAGTGGGCCCAGTTTTTCAGTGACCTAGTTAATTAGCAGAATTAACTAAACTAAACCTAATTAGTTACAGGGGCCCACGTGTCGGGGGGGGGGGGGGTTTAAGGGTCTAATGACCCGGGGCCCATAGTCAGTGGCACGGGGGTGGTTTTAAATTACGCTGGCGCCGGCGGCATTTACAGAGGCGGCGGAGGTGCGGCGGTCGGTCGATTCCGGCGGCCGCCGGGGGCACGGGCAGGCGCGTTGGAGAGCACACGACGTGGCGCTCCGGATGGGGTCGGAGGTAGATGCAGAGGCGGCCCACAGGGGCGCCCGCGGCGATTGGAGCAGCGTCGGGGCTCGGCCTCGCGGCGGGCGCCGGGGTCGTGGGGTCAGGCGCGCGCGCGGTGGCGGCCACATGAGCAGGCGCGCATGTGGCCGTGGGCGCAAGGTGGGGGCGGCGGTGGCGCGGTGCGCGGGCAGCGGGGGACTGCTGCGGGGGGAAGCGAGAGTGCGGCTGAGTCGACCAACAGCACCAGGTTGAGCGCGCTTGGGGGGGGGGGCGGGAGCGCGTGTCTCCGCGGCCAGGGTGTGGCCCGGGGCGGGGCCGAGCACAGTCTGGCGCATTGAGGGCGCGGCGAGCGCGAGGGGAGCGCCGGGGCGACGTTTGGGATAGGGGGAGAGGGTAGGCAGAGGGGAGTGCTCACGTTCGTCGTGAGGAGGGGGTTCGGCGAGGCGCGAGGAAGTCGTTCGGGGAGGAGGGTCGAGGAGGCGGCGGTCGATGGCGGGGCGACGGTGTAGGGCGGCGACGGTGGTGTGGCACCGGGGCGATGGGGTCGGGGCACGTTGCCCCGATCTAGATCCATACGAGGGAGAAGAAGGGGATCGTGGGGGGGGGGGTGGGGTAGTGGGCTAGGGTTCGGGAGAGTTGGCCAGGGGTATAGGCCAGTGAGGGGGCCGGCTGGGCCAAGTGGGCCGGCCTAGCTGGGGGAAAATGGGGCCAAGGCCCAGGGGGAAGGGGGATCTTTTGTTTATTTTGTTTCCTTTTGTTTGTTTTTGTTTTGTTTTCTATTTTACTTTCTGTTGCACTTTTAACAATAATCCACTTTTGTAAAATGTGTGGCTGGTCTCAATATTTTGTATGCAATATACCTCACTGCCATAAAAGTTTGGGAGTGGTTTGAAGTTGTTTGTATTTTGATTAAAAAGGAAATGACTTAAATGGGGCTGTTTTGGTACTATTTTCATATCCAGGGCCATTTTAAACATCTCTAAAAATGTTGATTAAGGCATGACAATTATCTAGTGAATATTTGCAACCTAAGGAACATTTTTAATTTACTGTTTTATAAAAGTATAATTTGACTTGTCATTTGAACCAAAGTGAGGATTAGCAAAATAATTATGATGACAAGGCATCATTAGACAGGAGATCACTGTAGCATGACACTGGGGTGTTACAGCATCTCATACCGATACCTAAGCATATGAGCACATACAGCACATAGAACCGGAACATCTATGAACATCATAGATATGGCTAGCACATGTACAAGTAAATGAGGGATGCACAAATCATACCCTCTGGTTGGCCAGGCCAACGCGGCGGCGACATCAGCAGCCTCGGCGTCATCCGTCGCCATCTTCTTGGCGGCGGCGTCTTCAACCATGGTGTCGATGCAGGGGAAGTAGTGGAAGTAGAGGCGGACGGAGACGGGGATTGATCGGGAGCAGTCACGTCAAGATGCTCCCCAAAAACTTTATTCCGTTCTCCCGGGCAGGATCTCGAACGACAGGGTTCCGGAGGCACCTGCTCTCCCGACCAACCGTGCACGCGGTCATCGGTATGGGATCGCAGGAAGCATCACAAAGAGAGGAACAGTAGATGACGGCTAGGGTTGTGCGAGAGGGAGTGAATGAACTGTGTTAGGTTCACTCCACTGGCCAGCACCTTCTTATATAGGCCATTGGGTAGATGGTCCTGGGCTCAGGCCCACGAACGAGTCCGCGAATAGCCCACGGTCCAACGTCTCGGACTATGGCACTTCGGTAAGGGACTCATTAATTAATCCGAGATTAATTAACCATTCTTGACCAGCAAAAATAAGCTTTGGCTCGGCTCATTCCCGCAACCCGCGGCACATGAGCGTCATGACGAGGCAAGGCGTGGCGAGGCGAAGCGAGCGGTGGCGGAGGAGGAGTGCACGTGTACAGCTCCTATTCCCAAGTTCCTAATTGGAAGTGGTAGAGCAGCCCTTATAAAGAGGTCTCACTCTTCTTACTGTAGCAGTATGGTACTAAACTTCCCACCACTTGCCGTGCACATTCATGGGCCTTAGAGATTAACTAGGGATTATTGTCTTACATGGGCCTTAGCCGATCCATAATCCATCAATCCCCCACCAGATCTCGAGGCACATAAGTTTGTCAACTGGTCCAAACAATGTTTGATATACCAGAATTTTCAGTGGAGACTGTTAAGTTGAACTTCCACCTAGAGCAATAGGATTAGACTTCTTCACAACCGAACAATGGACTATGCCTTGAATTGTCAATTTGGCGTGCAGAAGTTTCGCCTATTGTCAGCTGATACGTGGCTGCCGAAGGCTAAACCCCACGGGTGGAGCTTATTAGTCATATTCCTTACCTTCTCATGAGCTTCCTAGAGATCACCCAATCTCATAGACTGTGACTAGCAGTCGGGCTCACATAGGTGTGTTCTTCCAAAGAATGCTCTGTAGGTTAGCATCTTGCTTACATAAGCTTTGGAATACATTAAGACAAAAGTCAGCCTGCCTTACAGATTACGAGAGTATTATGCATCTTCAACGGAGTGGGTTAATTAAGGCTACTCTCCTTAGTTGACCGATGGATTGTTTTCCTAGGTCCTAATTCACGGGATCTCTGATCATATAGGTTGGGTTACCCCCATGGCAAGTTACGTGGGTCTGATACCCATCTCCCTCGATGCATTTCCTATCACAATCCATGATGGCCCTTTCGTAAAAGGGTCTGCCAGATTCTTAGCCGTCAGGATATAATCCAATGCTATCACTCCGAAGTTTCTTAATTTTCTAACAGATTTTAATCTTCTTCTTATGTGCTTTGTGGATTTCATGTTGTCCTTTGAACTGTTAGCCTTGGCAATCACTGTTTGATTGTCACAGTTCATAAGGACAGCCGGGACTGGTTTATCAACCACAGGCAAATCCATCAAAAGCTCTCGAAGCCATTCTGCTTCGACGCATGATGTGTCTAATGCCATGAGTTCTCCTTCCATAGTCAATCTCATTAAGATTGTTTGCTTGCAAGACTTCCAGGAAACAGCACCAGCACCAAGTGTGAAGACATATCCACTTGTGGCTTTCTTCTCATCAGCATCAGATATCCAATTCGAATCACTATACCCCTCAAGTACCATTAGGTACCTGGAATAGTGAACTTCGTAGTTCACAGTACCTTGAAAATAACGCATCACTCGGTCAACATCATGCCAATGCACATCTTCCGGATTGGAAACAAACCGGCTCAGTTTGCACACGGCAAATGAAATGTCAGGACGAGTAGCTCAAGCTAGGTACATGAGTGAACCAATCACTTGAGAATATATCAATTGATCTATAGCCGTACCTTCGAACTTTCGAATCCATACGCTAGGATCATATGGTGTTGTAGAAGGTTTGCACTCCGAATATCCAAAAAGGCTCAAAATCTTCTCAACATAGTGGGATTGCAAAAGTGTAATTCCACCCTCAGTATTTCTCGGTATCTTGATGTTCAAGATAACATCAGCCACACCCAGGTCTTTCATCTCATAGTTACGAGATAGAAAATCCTTGACCTCCTCAATGGCTTTGAGTTGGGTCCCAAATATTAGTATGTCATCGACATACAAACATAGTATAAATCCTTCGCCCCCACCATAGCGATAGTATACACATTTGTCATCTTCGTTAACAACAAAGCCAGAAGATGTCAAAGTTGTATTAAACTTTTCATGCCATTGCTTAGGCGCTTGTTTCAGGCCATACAGAGATTTCACTAGCTTCGACACCTTTCTTTCCTAACCATTTAGTACAAAGCCATCTGGTTATTGCATATAAATTTCCTCGTCTAGCTCTCCGTTAAGGAAAGCCGTCTTAACGTCCATTTTATGAACGAGAAGACCATGCGTGGCAGCCAATGCGAGTAACACTCGCATGGTTGTCAGTCTAGCCACAGGTCAGTAAGTATCGAAGAAATCTTCTTCTTCTTTCTGGGTATAACCCTTGGCCACAAGCCTAGCCTTGTACTTCTCAACAGTACCATCGGGCCTAAGCTTCCTCTTGAACACCCACTTACATCCAAATGGTTGTCAACCATAAGGACGATCAGTGATCTCCCATGTCCAGTTAGCCAAGATGGAATCCATCTCGCTACAGACCGCATCCTTCCAGTAGTCAGCATGCAGAGATGCATAAGCTTATGAAATGGAAGTGGGAGTGTCATCCCGAGGTACACGAGGAAATCATCACTAAAAGACTTTGCAGTCCTCTGTCTCTTGCTCCTAACAGGAGCTTCCTCATCATCCTTTGTGAATTTTTCATAACTTTTGTGTTCATAATATTCCATCGGAATGGCAGGGTCAGGAGTCTCATCAGATTCCAATCTAGAAGTGCTTTGCATATCTCTCATGGGGAAAATATCCTCAAAGAATGTAGCATCCTTAGACTCTATAATTGTACCGACCTTCTAGTCAGGTACCTCAGATTTCACTACTAGAAATCTATAGGCAACGCTATTCTTAGCGTAGCCCAAATTAACGTAGTCCACGGTCTTTGGTCCAAGCTTGCGCTTTTTGGGGATCGGCACATTGACTTTTTCCAAACAGCCGCAAGTGCGCAAGTAAGAGAGTGTAGTTATTTTCTTTTCCCATTGCTCATAGGGAGTAGTCTCATTATCCTTCGCGGGAATTTTATTCAGGACATGACATGATGTCAATACAGCCTCCCCCCACCATGCCTTGGATAAACCCGATGTATCTAACATGGCGTTAACCAAATCTATTAGATTACAGTTTTTCCATTCGGCAACCCCGTGATACGTCTCCATCGTATCTACTTTTCCAAACTCTTTTGCCCTTGTTTTGGACTCTAATTTGCATGATTTGAATGGAACTAACCCGGACTGACGCTGTTTTCACCAGAATTGCCTTGGTGTTATTTTTGTGCAGAAATAAAAGTTCTCGGATTGACCTGAAAATTTACGGAGAATATTTTGGAATTAATAAAAAATAATGGAGAAAGAATCAACCGGAGGGGGTCTACCCATTGGCCACAAGCCTGGGGGGCGCGCCCCCCCTGGGGTGCGCCTAGGTGGCCTGTGGGCCCCCTGGAGACCCTCCGACCTCAACTCCAACTCCATATAACCCTATTCGGGGAGAAAAAAATCAAGGAGAAGAGTTCATCGCGTTTCACGAAACGGAGCCACCGCCACCTCCTGTTCTTCCTCGGGAGGGCAGATCTGGAGTCTGTTTTGGGCTTCGGAGAGGGGAAATCGACGCCGTCGTCATCATCAACCATCCTCCATCACCAATTTCATGATGCTCACCGCCGGGAGTGAGTAATTCCATCGTAGGCTTGCTGGACGGTGATGGGTTGGATGAAATTTATCATGTAATCGAGTTAGTTTTGTTAGGGTTTGATCCCTAGTATCCACTATGTTCTGAGATTGATGTTGCTATGACTTTGCTATGCATAATGCTTGTCACTAGGGCCCGAGTGCCATGATTTCAGATCTGAACCTATTTTGTTTTCATGAATATATTTGTGTTCTTGATCCTGTCTTGCAAGTTGTAGACACCTATTACGTGTTATGATCTGCATACCCCAAGGTGACAATAATTGGGATTCTTTCCGGTGATTACCGTAGTTTGAGGAGTTCATGTATTCACTAAGTGCTAATGCTTTGGTCTGGTTCTCTATGAAAAGGAGGCCTTAATATCCCTTAGTTTCCATTAGGACCCCACTGCCACGGGAGGGTAGGACAAAAGATGTCATGCAAGTTCTTTACCATAAGCACGTATGACTATATACGGAATACATGCCTACATTATATTGATGAATTGGAGCTAGTTCTATGTCACCCTAGGTTATAACTGTTGCATGATGAATGCCATCCGACATAATTATCCATCATTGATCCATTACCTACGAGCTTTTCACATATTGATCTTTGCTAAGTTACTTTGCCGTTGCCACTGTTACAATTACTACAAAATTGCTACTGTTACTTTTGCCACCATTACCGTTACTTCCATACTACTTTGCTACTAAATATTTTGCTGCAGATATTAAGTCTTTCAGGTGTGGTTGAATTGACAACTCAACTGCTAATACTTGAGAATATTCTTTGGCTCCCCTTGTGTCGAATCAATAAATTTGGGTTGAATACTCTACCCTCGAAAACTGTTGTGATCCCCTATACTTGTGGGTTATCAAGACCTTTTTCTGGCGCTGTTGCCGGGGAGCATAGCTCTATTCTCTGAGTCACTTGGGATTTATATCTGTTGATCACTATGAGGAATTTGAAAGATAACAAAACCAAGATTTTTCCCTCTACTACGAGGGGAGGTAAGGAATTGCCATCTAGCTCTGCACTTGATTCACCTTTTGTTTTAAGTAAGCTTGCGACGCCACCACCTGCTAGTAATTCTGATATGTCGCAAGTAATTGATGATGCTACTTCTGCTATGCATGATGCTTATGATGATACTACTACTTTGCTTGATAATACCGTGCCACTAGGTGAATTTCTTGATGAACAATTTACTAGGGTTAGAGAGAATGAAATTACTGAAACTGATGAAATTATTGAAACTGAAGATTATGATTCTCCCCCTAGATATGAATTGCCTAAGGTACCTGAGGGTTATATTATGGATGAAGAAACTGCTAGAGACTTTTTTGCTTGCAATGATAGAGATGATCTTAAGAAATTGTTAGCTAAGCTGAAAGAAAAATCTTTGAATGCTAGAATGCAATACGACCCTAAATTTGCTACTTCACCTATCTTTGTTACTGATAAGGATTATGAATTCTCTGTCGATCCTGATTTAATTACTTTGGTTGAATCTGATCCTTTCCATGGTTATGAATCTGAAATTGTCGTGGCACATCTTACTAGATTGAATGATATAGCCACCCTATTTGCTCATGAGAAAAAAATTCGCTATTACTATATTCTTAAGTTGTTTCCTTTCTCATTTAAGGGTGATGCTAAGATATGGTTTAATTCTCTTGCCCCTGGTTGTGTGCGTAGTCCCCAGGATATGATATATTACTTCTCTGAAAAATATTTTCCTGCTCATAAGAAACAAGCTGCCTTACAGGAAATATTTAACTTTGTGCAAATTGAAGAAGAGAGTCTCCCACAAGCTTGGGGGAGGCTTCTCCAATTACTTAATGCTTTGCCTGATCATCCTCTCAAGAAAAACGAAATACTTGATATCTTTTATAATGGACTAACCGATGCTTCACTACTGCAGGATGCTGCTAACGCGACACTACGATCAGAGACCCTTCGACGAAACTATGTGCGATGCATTAATCGCAAATGGTGATGTAAAAAAACTGTCAAAAAAGATGCAAAACGTTTGCGATGGCAGATACATCAAACACGGTTCAGATTTTAGTTCCGTGTGTGATGCGGGGCATACGGTTCAATTCAATGAACTGTTTGCGATGAGGAAGAAGAACAAAAACGGGCAGCCAAATGAAGGCGTGTGCGATATACGGCATACAGTTCAGTCGGATTAACTGTTTGTGATGAGACGGAACAACAGAAACGGGCAGCCAGAAAAAAAATCTTTGAATGCTAGAATGCAATACGACCCTAAATTTGCTACTTCACCTATCTTTGTTACTGATAAGGATTATGAATTCTCTGTCGATCCTGATTTAATTACTTTGGTTGAATCTGATCCTTTCCATGGTTATGAATCTGAAACTATCATGGCACATCTTACTAAAATGAATGATATAGCCACCCTATTTGCTCATGAGGAAAAAATTCGCTATTACTATATTCTTAAGTTGTTTCCTTTCTCATTAAAGGGTGATGCTAAGATATGGTTTAATTCTCTTGCTCCTGGTTGTGTGCGTAGTCCCCAGGATATGATATATTACTTCTCTGAAAAATATTTTCCTGCTCATAAGAAACAAGCTGCCTTACGGGAAATATTTAACTTTGTGCAAATTGAAGAAGAGAGTCTCCCACAAGCTTGGGGAAGGCTTCTCCAATTACTTAATGCTTTGCCTGATCATCCTCTCAAGAAAAACGAAATACTTGATATCTTTTATAATGGACTAACCGATGCTTCACTACTGCAGGATGCTGCTAACGCGACACTACGATCAGAGACCCTTCGACGAAACTGTGTGCAATGCATTAATCACAAATGGAGATGTAAAAAAACCGTCAAAAAAGATGCAAAACGTTTGCAATGGCGGATACATCAAACACGGTTTAGATTTTAGTTGCGTGTGTGATGCGGGGCATACGGTTCAGTTCAATGAACTGTTTGCGATGAGGAAGAAGAATAGAAACGGGCAGCCAAATGAAGGCGTGTGTGATATACGGCATACAGTTCAGTCGGATTAACTGTTTGTGATGAGACGGAACAACAAAAACGAACAGCCAGATGAAGGTGTGTGCGATTGAGGGCATACACTTCAGACGGATGAACTGTTTGCGATTAGGCAACACAACCGAAACGGTCAACCAGATCAACGTGTCTACGATTGACGGCATACACTTCACATGGATGAACTATTTGCGATTAGCCACAACAAACAGAAATAGTTAGACAGATCAACATGTGTGCGCTAGACGGGCACACATTCTAATTAAAAGAAGCGTGCGCGATGGTAATAACGAGCGCGCACGGTTGTTGGAACAAGACGTGTGCTGACATCGCCTATTGCTGTGCACCCTATGGTGCGAACGCCATGTACGTGGCTGAGAAAGCGTGCCCACGTTACGCCGTCCGGGAATAGTGCCGCACTTAGAAATTATAGAACCGTCAATAAATTTTGTGCCTGCGTCCCGTTACATTCCAAATTACTACCACGCTATATTTAATTGCAAACCTGTTCACACCGATCAAAACCTAAACGGTTTCCCACTTATGAGCGTATTAGTACTTGGTTATAAATACTACTACTCCAAGATGACTGCACATTCCTCCTCAACTCGATCGTCATCCACAAAAACAAACAAGTCATTCATCGTCGTTCCCTTGCGTCTGCCATGGCCAGCGTGAGTTATGGGTCAAGAGATTACTACCAGGGAGAGGCGAGAATGGAAGCGAAAGCACGAGAGATGTCCCGCCTCACCGCGAAAGCAGCCGACATGTCCTGCCACGCGGCCGTAGCAGCACAGAGGTCGCGCCGCGCCGCCGAAGCAGCACAGAGGTCCCACCGCGCTGTCAATCCAGCAGACTGGTCTGGCCGCGCCGCGGAAGCAGCAGAGATGTCACTCTGCGACGCGAATGCAGCAGAGATGTCCTCCCGTGCCACAGTGGCCTGGGAAAATGTCTCACGGGCAGGCGAGGACTCTCACAGGCGCATGTGCGCTATGCTCGATGACCTGATGGGTCGGATCTCTGACTGGATGAAGCAGCATGACGAGATGAATGCCTCGTTTGAAAGTTCTACCAGCATCATCCGGGGACTAGGGGAGGACAAGGCAAAGCTCCGCACCGAGCGCGACCTACTAAGGGCGAAGATCGCCGGAACGACAAAGCAGCACGAGGAGACCACTGCCTTGTTGCAGAGGACCGGCGTCATCGTCAAGAAACTTATGGACAAGAATGCCATGCTCCGCATCGAGCGCCAAAGGCTGGTGGAGGAATCCGTGGATGCTCTCAAGCAGTGTCTTGAGGACACGAAAGAGCTCATCACCGCTCGCCGCGGAGACTACTAGTTCCCTCGGCCTGCAGCAATGCATCAAGAAAGTAGAGATCAGCGAGCCGGATCGTTGTCTTCCTTCTTCTTTTGCCCTTGTGTATTTCGGCCGTTGCCGCATGTGGCTTTTTAAATTATCTTCCTAAATATGTAAGACAATTATTATCCACTGTCATCGTCCTTATATTCACCAGTCTTGCTATAAGTCGCAGTTGATGCTATATAGGTCCGTCGGATCTTACATCAAGATCTGTGCAAAACTTTCTTTTCAGATTTTCTTTTTTCTCTCTTAAATCTCAGTCGAGTGAGACATAGCCATGCCATGAAACAGGGGCTTGGGTGCCATTAATGGAGACGTTGGGAGGGAGGTGGGCTGCGGATAGAGGTCAAAGGGCTCTCCTCCCGATGAGCACGCGTAGGGGTCTGATCGCACATCTCTCGTACTCAAATTGCTACCCCGCACGGCACCTCCTAGCCAATAAAAAAAGGGGACGCGTGGCGGCACGTAAATGGTAAGTAGAACGCCCACAGTTTCAATAATACTTGTGTTTCCGATTTGTAACGTGACAGCACTTGTTCCAAAATGACTTTGTTGATTGTTAATGTGTGCGCCTTCGCAAATCGGACAAAAAATTTACCACAGCATGTTGGTGCCATGTCATGACACCATGACAAGTTTCATGATTTTCAGGCGAGTTTTGGATTTACGGGAATTTTAAAACCAAGTTTCTCGATGTTTCCGGCCAAGCCAAGACGCCCAGATGTTTGAATTCCATTCCCACTTCTTCCATGGGACCTAGAAATTCGCCCAAGTACACATAAATGATTTTCCAACTAAGTTTTGTGCACTGGAGCATGCGCTTGTACTTCAAATTTGAATTATGTGCATTAAATGCGTGGAAAATCAATTAATGTATAAAAAAGGCCAAACGAACCCGGAATAATTCCAAAATTTAGCACGAAACTCCTATTTGGTCTAAGCTGCCTGTGTAAAAAAATCAAGGAGGAGAAGGCAGTGTATGTCGTTTCGCACACGGAGGTGACACGTTCCCTCTCGGAACCACAAGCCTTCTTGAGAGAAGCTCCGGTTTGCAAGAAGCTTATACCAAAGCTTGTCCCAATTCGGCCAAAAATTTTACCACAACATGTTGGTGCCATGTCATAACACCATGCCAAGTTTCATGATTTTCAGGCATGTTTTGGATTTACAGGAATTAAAAAACCAAGTTTCTCAATATTTCCGGCCGAGCCACAACGCCCAGATTTTTGAATTCCATTCCCATTTCTTGCATGGGACCTAGAAATTCACCCAAGGACACACATGTGATTTTTCAACCAACTTTGGTGCACTGGAGCATGTGCTTGTAGTTCAAATTTGAATTATGCACATTAAATGCCCAGAACTTCAATTAATGTATAAAAAAGGCCAAACGAACCCGGAATAATTCCAAAATTTAGCACGAAACTCCTATTTGGTCTAAGCTGCCTGTGTAAAAAAATTAAGGCGGGAGAAGGCAGTGTATGTCGTTTCGCACATGGAGGTGACACGTTCCCTCTCGGAACCACGAGCCTTCTTGAGAGAAGCTCTGGTTTGCAAGAAGCTTATACCAAAGCTTGTCCCAATTCGGCCAAAAAATTTACCACAACATGTTGGTGCCATGTCATGACACCATGCCAAGTTTCATGATTTTAAGGCGTGTTTTGGATTTACAGGAATTAAAAAACCAAGTTTGTCAATATTTCCGGCCGAGCCACGACGCCCAGATGTTTGAATTTCATTCCCGTTTCTTGCATGGGACCTAGAAATTCACCCAAGGACACACATGTGATTTTTCAACCAACTTTGGTGCACTGGAGCATGTGCTTGTAGTTCAAATTTGAATTATGCACATTAAATGCCCAGAAATTCAATTAATGTATAAAAAAGGCCAAACGAACCCGGAATAATTCCAAATTTTAACACGGCACTCATATAGTTCTATGTCGCCTCTGTAAAAAATCAAGGGGGGGGGGGAGGCAGCGTATATCATTTCGCACACAAAGGTGACACATCCCCCCTCGGGAACCATGAGTCTTCTCGAGAGAAGCTCCGGTTTGCAAGAAGCTTATACCAAAACTTGTGCAAATGCGGCCAATTTTTTTACCACAGCATGTTGGTGCCATGAAATGACACCATGCCAAGTTTCATGATTTTTAGGCGAGTTTTGAATTTATACAGGAATTTAAAAACCAAGTTTCTCAATGTTCCCGGCCGAGCCACGACACCCAGATGTTTGAATTTCATTCCCATTCTTGCATGGGACCTATAAATTCACCCAAAGACACACATGTGATTTTTCAACAAACTTTGGTGCACTGGAGCATGTGCTTGTAGTTCAAATTTGAATTATGCACATTAAATGCCTAGAAACTCAATTAATGCATAAAAATGCCAAACGAACCGGGAATAATTCCAAATTTAAACACGACACTCATGTAGTTGCATGTTCACTGTACATAAATGTTCTAGCAATTCAAACACCATCCTTTCCCTCCGTAACACCATTTTGTCTTTCAAAACATAATGAAAAAATCAGGTATACCACAAATAGTTTACTAGCAAGAATCGTGTGGGATGCGATATAAAATATCTTGGCGCACCGTCTTGTCTGGCTTACGTAGGACGCTTCATCGTCTACAGTCCACCGCCCGCGCTTGAACCACACTTGCGCACCAGTTTCTCGCGGCACCGAGCGAAATTTTTCTGCCACCGCGGAAATATCTATCTTCCTGCCCCCTCCCTCCCACCAAAAGCCACATTTTCACTGTTCCTCCTTGCTTTCCAAGTTCAAACGACCTTCACTGCTGCTTACTGGCAGCTCAGCCTCCTAGCCGGCGACCCTTCTTCTTGTAGCATCGCCTCCTCGCCGGCGACCCTTCTTCTTGCAGCGCCGCCTCCTCGCCGGCGACCCTTTTTCTTGCAGCGCTGCCTCCTCGCCGCCGACCCTTCTTTTTGCTGCGCGGCCTCCTTGCCGCCGACCCTTCTTCTTATTGCGCGGCCTCGTCGATATGGTCAGGTAATCCACACCCCACCCACACCATCCTCCTCCTTCCCCATCCCACATGCCCCGACCGACGGCGCGACACCTTCCGCCGAAATCACTGGCCCCGTCCTCCAATTAAGTGCCGCCCACAGCCATTTTGCACGCAGTATAACTGTTGGGAAACGTAGTATGCAATTTCAAACAATTTCTATGCTCATGCAAGATCTATCCATGGAGATGCATAGTAGCGAGAGGGGAGAGTATGTCTACGTACCCTCGTAGACCAAAAGCGGAAGCGTTTGACAACGCGGTTGATGTAGTTGTACACCTTCACGATCCGTCCCGATCAAGTACCGAATGTACGACACCTTCACGTTCAGCACACGTTCAGCTCGATGACGTCCTCGCCTTCTTGATCCAGCAAGACGGGCGAAGTAGTAGATGAGTTCCGGCAGCACGACGGCGTGGTGACGGTGTTGGTGAAGAACAATCTCCGCAGGGCTTCGCCAAGCACTACGGAAACTATGACGGAGGATAAACTAGAGGGGACGGGGTTGCCGGCACATGGCTTGGTGTTTCTTGATGTGTTCCAGGTGCTAGCCCTGCCCCTCTATTTATATGTTGAGCCCTGGGGTCGTAACTTGGAGAAAGAGCCTCCTCAAAGTCGGTTTTTCCCGTAAGGAAGAGTCCTTCTCGGACTTCCAGGCCCAGACGCCACAATCCTTGGCGTCTGGCCCAGACGCCATGGGCCTCGACGTCTGGCCCAGGGCCAGACGCCAAGGTCTCCGGCGTTTGGCCCCTGGCCTCCGCAAAAGTCCTTTTGCACCGACCTAAAGCCCCGTGGGCTTTACCCCTTTGCCGAACCATATCATCCTATATATCAATCTTTACCTCCGGACCATTTCGGAGCTCCTCGTCATGTCCATGATCTCATCCGGGACTCCGAACAAAATTCGGTCACCAACATACATAACTCATATAGTACTATATCGTCAACGAACGTTAAGCGTGCGGACCCTACGGGTTCGAGAACTATGTAGACATGACCGAGACACCTCTCTGGTCAATAACCAATAGCGGAACCTGGATGCCCATATTGGCTCCTACATATTCTACGAAGATCTTTATCAGTCTAACCTTATGACAACATACATAATTCCCTTTGTCTATCGGTATGTTACTTGCCCGAGATTCGATCGTCGGTATTCACATACCTAGTTCAATCTCGTTACCGGCAAGTCTCTTTACTCGTTCCGTAATACATCATCCTGTAACAAACTCATTAGTCACTTTGCTTGCAAGGCTTCTTATGATGTGTATTACCGAGAGGGCCCAGAGATACCTCTCCGATACTCAGAGTGACAAATCCTAATCTCGATCTATGCCAACCCAACAAACACCTTCGGAGATACCTGTAGAGCATCTTTATAATCACCCAGTTACGTTGTGACGTTTGATAGCACACAAGGTATTCCTCCGGTATCCGGGAGTTGCATAATCTCATAGTCGAAGGAATATGTATTTGACATGAAGAAAGCAATAGCAATAAAACTGAACGATCAATATGCTATGCTAACGGATGGGTCTTGTCCATCATATCATTCTCCTAATGATGTGATCCCATTATCAAATGATAACTCATGTCCATGGTTAGGAAACCTTAACCATCTTTGATCAACGAGCTAGTCAAGTAGAGGCTCACTAGGGACACGGTATTTGTTTATGTATTCACACATGTATTTAGGTTTCTGATCAATACAATTCTAGCATGAATAATAAACATTTATCATGAATAAGGAAATATAAAATAACAACTTTATTATTGCCTCTAGGGCATATTTCTTTCAATAATGTTGAGCTCAGTAGCATGTGGCAGCGGAGAAGCAAATCGTGGCCGCACGCGCGCACGAGGTTGCTATGGCCGCCATGCGTGCCGACCGCCAGATCTTGGAGGAGCACCTTGTCTTCGAGGCCACCATTGACACCGCCACACAGTTGTCTACTTTAAAATATAGTTTGTGCTGTTTTCTCGAGGCCACCGCCAGTGCCTTCTAGTGATTTGTCCTCTGTAATGTTAATATGCAATCTGATGTTCAGTTAACAGTTTGGTCCTCTGAAATGTAATGTTCAGTTAACAGTTTGGTCCAACAATTGCTACATTTCGTAGTACTGTTCTCAAGCATTCTTTGTTTTGTTAACTATCTTATCTTCTAGTACATGTTTCTATTCTGCAATGTCGTGCTCAGTTAACTGTTTTGGTTCATTTGGTCTGCTGTCCATTTAACTGTTTGGTTCAATTCTGCAATTTGATTTTCATTTGCTGTGGGTACAATTTTGTATTGTTATGCATGTGAGAAATAAATCGAATTTGGCTGTACTCAATACATATTCTACTGATAGTATGGCAACTCTCAGTTAACCTGATGAAGATCTTCCTTATGTGTGTTGCAGGGAAACCATGGGAGACACTGAGGTTTACCATCGAGGTTTGCTCATGCATGGTCCTTCCGCTAATAGCACATTATTGTGCAGTTGCAGGAATCATTCTAATATTTAGGTTTCTTACAATTTGGTCTTGCACATGTAGGTCCTGCTGTCAGAGGCTTAGACCCACTGTTCGACCCATTTTGCATATGGGGAAATGAGATGTCCACGAATATCAGTCAAGTCAAGAAACTCAGAAAGATTGTTAGGATGAAGAAACTTGCGACGAATAACAGCAAGATCTTTGTTTGCACAATGAAGAAGACATCAGTCAACTATAGGATGGTACTAACTCTTTTACCTTGTTTTTACCCCTTGCGCCATTTCAAAATTTATAACAGCGATTTATGCATATCTTTGTTTTCAGTACTTTTCAAAGCAGTTCACCGATGATTACCTCTCAAACCACCTACATGGTCAAGAGGCGAGGAAGGTATTCATTCAACACCCACGGTACAATATTGAAGTCTTCCTGAAGAGGACGAAGGTTGGGCGGGCAATTATCCATAGCCACTGGCCTAAAGTTGCAAGGACATTCAACATCACTGAAGGCTCAATATTTGCCTTTCGCTTCTGCAGTTTCCTAGATGAGATTCATCCATCTATTTACCGTGTATGATGCTACTTTCCAAAGGTTTTCAATGTTGCATGTGAAACTTGGTGCTGTTGTATAATGGCGTAACTGAGTGCTGAAGCTATCTGATGTAATTCGATTATGAAATCCTGGTTGCCGTTATACGGATATGAAATATCTGGTGTATTTTATAAGAAATGTCAATTTGATTACTACATGGATTATCAATAATAGGCTAATTACCCTGCTTATTGGGGTTTTCTATTGCAGACGGTTACTCAGACAACACCGTGGGCGATGAACTCAAATGACCCACATGGTTTCTAGAAAGTAGGCGTGTTCGATCAACTAACAATCACACACGGCTTCCGGTAGAGAACTGTTTGCGTTAGGCCACCTTGCACAAACATTTCCACACAAAAAACTATGTGTGATATACATACGAACGGAAATGTTTTTCTGGGATTCACCGTGTGGGATGTACATACGAACGGAAACGATTGGGTTTCAATGCCTCGCCCGATCGAACACGAGCTCATTTTGCCCCCGCCTGTGTGCCAGGAGGGCCTATCCCCGATGGTTTCTGGGTCGTGTGGGAAGGACCCCCCTATCGCAGTCACTCACTTGGTGATGGTTCGAAACACCGTCGCGGAAAGGGGTTAAAAACCGTTTGTATAGCACGTCTCTGCACCAGTGCTTCTAGGGATCACCTAGATAGTTGTGCTGGTTGTGTTTTCAGGGAACGAACTGTTGAACAAGCTAAATTACTACTGAATAATATATTGAGAAATGATAATGATTGGACTCTTCCTGAACCACTGCCTAAGCCAATTCCGAAGAAAAGAGGTATTCTATTTCTCAGTCCTGAAGATATGCAAGGGTCAAAGAAATCTATGAAAGAAAAAGGTATTAAAGCTGAAGATGTTAAGACTTTACCACCTATTGAAGAAATATATGGTCTTGATAACCCGACACAGGTAGTAGAGGTAAATTCTCTCTATAGATTTGATGAAGGTGATATCCCTCATAATAAGTCTGCTAGTCAATGCTTGGATGAATTTGATAGCTTTATTGTTAAACAAGAAAATTTCAATGCTTATGTTAGTAGACAATTGAAATGTAATGCTTACATGCTTGACCGCTTAGGTGATTATATGTGTAGAACTGTTAACGATCTTAAGCTTATCAGTAAACATGCTTCCATGGTGAAAACTCAAGTAGAACAAGTTCTCAAAGCACAGAATGAGTTGTTGGATGAGATGAATAGTAAGAACGATGATAATGCTGTTAGAGTTATGACTAGAGGTGGTAAAATGACTCAGGAACCTTTGTATCCTGAGGGCCATCCTAAGAGGATTGAGAAAGATTCTCAGAGAATTAATACTGATGCACCTAGTCCTCCTAGTAATAAAAAGAAAAGGAATGATTATAGGACTTTGCATGCTTCTAGTGAACCTGTTATAGGCACACCTGATAATCCAAATGATATTTCTATTTCTGATGCTGAAACACAATCTGGTGATGAGCATGAACCTAGTAATAATGATAATGATGATGTTCATGTTGATGCTCAACCTAGTAATGATAATGATGTGGAGATAGAACCTGCTGTTGATCTTGATAACCCACAACCTAAGAATAAAAGATATGATAAGAGAGACTTCGTTGCTAGGAAGCATGGTAAAGAAAGAGAACCATGGGTTCAGAAACCCATGCCCTTTCCTCCTAAACCATCCAAGAAAAAGGATGATGAGGATTTTGAGCGCTTTGTTGAAATGCTTAGACCTGTCTTTTTGCGTATGTGTTTGACTGATATTCTGAAAATGTCTCCTTATGCCAAGTATATGAAAGATATTGTTACAAATAAAAGAAAGATACCGGAAGCTGGAATTTCCACCATGCTTGCTAATTACACATTTAAGGGTGGGATACCGAAGAAACTAGGAGACCCTGGAATACCAACTATACCATGCTCCATTAAAAGAAATTATGTTAAAACTGCTTTATGTGATCTTGGAGCCGGTGTTAGTGTTATGCCTTTCTCTTTGTATCGTAGACTTGATTTGAATAAGTTGACACATACTGAAATCTCTTTGCAAATGGCCGATAAATCAATTGCTATACCCATCGGTGTTTGTGAGGATGTGCCTGTTGTGGTTGCAAATGTTACTATCTTAACAGACTTTGTTATTCTTGATATGCCCGAGGACGACAGTATGTCGATCATCCTTGGTAGACTCTTTTTGAATACTGCAAGGGCTGTTATTGATTGCAACAAGGGAAATGCCACTTTTCATGTTAATGGTAATGAGCATACGGTACACTTTCCGAAGAAACAACCTCAAGTGAATAGTATCAACTCTATTGGAGAAGTTCCAACAATTGCTATTGGAGGTTTTAAATTCCCTCTTCCTACTATCAAGAAGAAATATGACATTCTTATTGTTGGGGACATGCATATCCCCGTTGAGGTAACCTAGTGTTGCTAAAAAATTCTCCGGTTTCATGTCATTCGGAAGAAGTTTGTTAATAAGACTTGATCAACCTTATTAATGGATTCCTTTTGACGGGCATGAGATGGATGAATTTAGTAAACACAACTTTCTGTACCCACTTTTTACTTTCTGTTATTTAGAATAAATAAAGCAAAAATACCATTATTTTTCTGATTTCTGAATTATTCGAGCAATAAAAAATGACCAGAAAATAAAAGTTCTCCAATTGCCCTGAAAATTTAGTATGATTTTTTTAGAATATTTTAGAATTTCTGGCACTGAGAACACACCAGGGGGCAGCACCAGTGGGCCACAAGCCCACAGGGCGTGCCCACCCCTTGGGCACGCCTAGGTGGCTTGTGGGTCCCACGTGGGTCCCCCTCACTTATTCCAGCACCCATCCACTTCGTCTTCCTCCAGAAAAAATCCCACCATTGCTCAAACCCGTGTTCCAGCTCATTTTGCTGCCATTTTCAATCTCCTTGTGCAAAGCTCCATTTGCAAAACTGTTTTGGGGGATTGTTCTTCGGTATGTGACCCCTCCAATGGTCCAATTATTTTTTGTTCTAGTGCTTTATATATTGCAAATTTTTGCTGTTGTGGTGACCTTGTTCTTGAGCTTGCATGTCAAATTTGTATGGTCCCAAGTAGTTTTGATGCATGATATAGCCTCTAGGCACTTGTGGGAGTAGTTGCTATCAATTTTGTTGAGTTTTGTGCACTTTTATTTTGAGTCACTAAAAATTTCAGAAATTTTCAGAGGAAGAAAATGATGAGGAGATTGTTAAGAGGCTCTTCAAGCCGGGGTTCTAAAGAAAATGAAAATGAGGGGAAGAAGAAGCCCAAATACAATCTTCCCCGCACCATGGAGGTTCGGCCATGTGAATGGCCAAGTGATGCATTCTTGGGGGCGGTCAGAATTTATGATGATTTCTATTATTTGATGGAGAATGCAGGCATCACCGACTTCCTCCATGATAAGTGTGACCAATACCTCTTACTCACTAATACCTTCGTGCAAAATTTCCACTTACATTCTAGGGAGGACCCTCCTATGGTAGATTATATGATGTGCCTAAGCGAATGTCACTTTATGATTTTTGCAATGTTTGCAAAATACCTTATGAGGGTAGCGTCACCGAACCACATCCTAGAGATGTGGAGGACTTTATTGCTGAAACTACTGTGGGGGAAGAGAGAGGGGTGTCGGAAGCCAGAGTGCGGCTAGTTTACATTTCCTGTTTTACGCTATTATTCATTATTTGCTGGGAGATGTTTGATTGGTCGTGGGGAGAGTGGAGGCCTTAGTGCCCCTGACCTTGCCATTTTACGCCATGCTCTATACACTGATAGAACTTTTAGTTTGGGCGCTATGGTTGCTCGACGGTTGAGCTTAAACCATTCGAGGGGTCCTATTTTCGGAGGTATCTATGCTTCTCGCCTAGCTGAACATTTTGAGATACCCATTAGGCTTGATGAGAAAGAGGAGATGCTGCTACCCACTAGATATTTGGACTATAGTAGTATGGTAGCGCATGATTTTATTAAGAAGGATAAGGAAAAGAAACTCCTCTACAACTTAGTATTTAGTCAGGGTACTTGTGAGACTATTGCTCTGCCTGCTTCCTCTTTGTTCGATATTTATTCAAGCAGGTACACTATTATGCCCGAGGACATCTATAGATTTTGGGGTCTGTCACAACCCCCAGTACATGAGCCAGCACTAGTCCCTGATCCATATCAGGAGCCAGTTTTTCCGTGGGAGCCACAGGAGCTCGCCAACTAGTGGAACCCTCAGGACCCTCCGGAGTATCGAGGAGAGGGTTATTTCGAGCCGTGGTCCTAGACCAACTTAGGCCAAAAGCCTAAGCTTGGGGGAGTACATATTTCTCACCGACATTACATTCATGTTCACACATTCATTCCAGTTGTCGGTGTTCATACTTTTCCATTGTATTATCCATGTTAGTATATTTTTCTCGCTTTCTTCTCGTGTGTTTGAAAAACTTTGAGAAAATCCAAAAAAAATTAGTTCTAGTTTCTTTCTAGTTTAATTAGTTGTAGTATTAAAAGAAAACCCAAAAAGATTTCTCGTTCTTCTTTTGCTTGTTGGGAGCTTTCCCATGTAAATAGTTTTTCTTGTTCTTGTTTTACTTTCTTCAGAAAAACAAAACTCAAAAAATATTTTAGTGTGTTTCTTTGAAATTCTTTTTCTTTTTCTTTGGGTCGTAAGGAGAAGACCACGATGAAAATGTTGAGTGGCTCTCATATGCATTATTGTTGATCTAACAAAGAGCCCATATTACTTTGTCTTCTCCTTTGAATAAATGTTTGCAGATTCCAGTTTAGTCCAATGCACGTCCACTATTATTATGTTTCGCACCGTTCTATCGTGCAAGTGAAAGGCAATAATGACGATATATGATGAAATGATTGAGATGGAGAAAAGCTGGTACGAACTCGACCTATTTTGTTTTTGTAAATATGATTAGCTCATCGTTCTGGATTTAGCTCATTATGAATGAAACATGTTTGCAATGATAATTAGAGATTATAGTTACTCATGCCATGCTTAATTAGCTAGGAGTGTATAATGTTTTATCTTGTGTGCCAACATGCATTTTAAAATGGTTATGATGTAGTATGATAGGATGGTATCCTCCTTTGAATGATTCAAGTGGCTTGACTTGGCACATGTTCGCGCATGTAGTTGAAACAAAATCAACATAGCCTCCACAATATTTATGTTCATGGTGATTTATATCCTACTCATGCTTGCACTCAATGTTGGTTAATCTCAATGCATGTTTATGACCGTTGTCGCTCTCTAGTTGGTCGCTCCTCAATCTTTTGCTAGCCTTCATTTGTACTAAGCGGGAATACTCCTTGTGCATCCACTTCCTTAAACCAAAGTTGTTCCATATGAGTCCACCATACCTACCTATATGCGGTATTTACCTGCCGTTCCAAGTAAATTTGCATGTGCCAAACTCTAAACCTTCAAATGATATTCTGTTTTGTATGCCCGAATCGCTCATGTAGCGACTGGGGGCTGTTAGTATCTTCCATGCTAGGTGGGTTATTCTCACGATGAGTGTTTATTCACTTGTCATTCATGAGAAAGTGGCTGGTATTCGGGATGCCCAGTCCTATGATCAAAAGATCAAAAATCAAAATACAATAAATAAACAAAACTCCGCAAGGACTGTTGTTGGTATGGACGGTACCCGTAGTTTCGGATCAGCCGTGGAGTGTGATTGTTGGTGGAGGGGGAGTAAAAACTTTACCATTCTGTTTGGGAACCACCTATAATGTATCTAGCATGGAAGATACCGATATCTCTTGGTTGTTATGTTGATAATGAAAGCATACCGCTCAAAATTATATGCATCTCTGTTTTTAAAAGCTCCGAGCTCCGAGCTCTGGCACCTCTGCAAATCTCTGCTTCCCTCTGTGAAGGGCCTATCTATTTACTTTTATTGTTGAGTCATCATCCTCTTATAAAAAGCACCAGTTAGAGAGCACCACTGTCATTCATATGCATTGTTATTAATTGATATTGAGTATGACTGTGACTGGATCTCTTTTGCCATGAATTATAATGTCTAGTCAGTCCTTGGTCTTCAGAGGTGCTCTGCATTTATGATTTGCGGTCTCAGAAAGGGCTAGCGAGATACCATTATATCATATTGTATCATGATTGTTTTGAAAAAGTGTTGTCATCCGAGATTTACTATTATTGCTCACTAGTTGATTATGCCATTGATATGAGTAAATGTGAGACCTAAATGTTATTGTGAATATGGTTAGTTTATAATCTTTGCTGAAAACCTGAACATCAGTTAGACATATTTACAACAAGATCAAACAGAGTTTGTAAAAGTTTTTATTTGTCACTTTCAGTTTGTCAACTGAATTGCTTGAGGACAAGCAATGGGTTAAGCTTGGGGGAGTTGATACGTCTCCAGCGTATCTACTTTTCCAAACTCTTTTGCCCTTGTTTTGGACTCTAATTTGCATGATTTGAATGGAACTAACCCGGACTGACGCTGTTTTCAATAGAATTGCCTTGGTGTTATTTTTGTGCAGAAATAAAAGTTCTCAGATTGATGTGAAAATTTACGGAGAATATTTTTGGAATTAATAAAAAGTACTGGCGAAAGAATCAACCAGAGGGGGTCCACCCATTGGCCACAAGCCTGGGGGGCACCCCCCTTGGGGCGCGCCTAGGTGGCTTGTGGGCCCCATGGAGACCCTCCGACCTCAACTCCAACTCCATATAACCCTATTCAGGGAGAAAAAAATCAAGGAGAAGAGTTCATCGTGTTTCACGATACGGAGCTGCCGCCACCTCCTGTTCTTCCTCAGGAGGGCAAATCTGGAGTTTGTTTTGGGCTCCGGAGAGGGGAAATCGACGCCGTCGTCATCATCAACCATCACCAATTTCATGATGCTCACCGTCGGGAGTGAGTAATTCCATCGTAGGCTTGCTGGACGGTGATGGGTTGGATGAAATTTATCATGTAATTGAGTTAGTTTTGTTAGGGTTTGATCCCTAGTATCCACTATGTTCTGAGATTGATGTTGCTATGACTTTGCTATGCTTAATGCTTGTCACTAGGGCCCGAGTGCCATGATTTCAGATCTGAACCTATTATGTTTTCATGAATATATTTGTGTTCTTGATCCTATCTTGCAAGTTGTAGACACCTATTACGTGTTATGATCCGCATACCCCAAGGTGACAATAATTGGGATTCTTTTCGGTGATTACCGTAGTTTGAGGAGTTCATGTATTCACTAAGTGCTAATGCTTTGGTACGGTTCTCTATTAAAAGGAGGACTTAATATCCCTTAGTTTCCATTAGGACCCCGCTACCACGGGAGGGTAGGACAAAAGATGTCATGCAAGTTCTTTACCATAAGTACGTATGACTATATGTGGAATACATGCCTACATTATATTGATGAATTGGAGATAGTTCTGTGTCACCCTAGGTTATAACTGTTGCATGATGAATGCCATCCGACATAATTATCCATCACTGATCCATTGCCTACGAGCTTTTCACATATTGATCTTTGCTAAGTTACTTTGCCGTTGCCACTGTTACAATTACTACAAAATTGCTACTGTTACTTTTGCCACCGTTACCGGTACTTCCATAGTACTTTGCTACTAAATATTTTGCTGCAGATATTAAGTCTTTCAGGTGTGGTTGAATTGACAGCTCAGCTGCTAATACTTGAGAATATTCTTTGGCTCCCCTTGTGTCAAATCAATAAATTTGGGTTGAATACTCTACCCTCGAAAACTGTTGCGATCCCCTATACTTGTGGGTTACCAAGATCCCATTTGACTGGGGTGAATAGGGAGGCGTCCTCTCATGAGTAATACCATGTTCCTGCACAAAATAAATTAAACTCATTAGAAAAGTCTCTCCACCATGATCAGACCGGACTCATTTTATTTTCTTCTCAAGTTGGTTCTCAACTTCAGCCTTATAGATTTTTAAAGTAGTATAGAGCCTCATCCTTTGTATTTAGCAAATACACATAGCAGAATCTAGTGGAATCATCAATTAAAGTCATGAAGTATCTTTTTCCACCTTTAGTCAACACACCATTCATCTCGCAGAGATCTGAATGTATGAGCTCTAATGGTGCCAGGAGTCTCTCCTTCGCAGGCTTTGTTGGGGAACGTTGCATGGAAAACAAAAAAAATTCTACGCACACACCAGATCTATCTATGGAGATGCATAGCTACGAGAGGGGAGAGTGTGTCTACGTACCCTCGTAGACCGTAGAGCGGAAGCGTTTATTAACGCGGTTGATGTAGTCGAACTTCTTCGCGATCCAACTGATCAAGTACCGAACGTACGGCACCTCCGCGTTCAGCACACGTTCAGCTCGATGACGTCCTCGCCTTCTTGATCCAGCAAGATGGGTGAAGTAGTAGATGAGTTGCGGCAGCACGAAGGCGTGGTGACGGTGATGGTGAACTCGTTCCCACAGGGCTTCGCAATGCACTGCGAAAAACTAGACGGAGGACTAAACTATGGAGAGGGGCGCCGCACACGGCTAAGAGATTGTCGTGGTCTTGTGTGGTGCCCCCTCCCTCATATATATAGGTGGGGGGAGGGGAGGCAGCCAGGAGGCGCCCCGGTGGCCGGCCGGCCCCCTTGGGCTCCTGCCCTCTAGCGCCCCCTTCCTTGTATGCCCGCGGGGGGAAGGTAAGAGGAGGTGCCCCCCCTTTCCTTCCTCCTAGGTGGAAGGAAGGAAAGAGGGGCTAACCCTCCCCCCTTTCCATCCCTAGGGCTGGCGGCCAAGGGAAGGGGCGCGCCAGCCCCTTGTGGGTTGGTGTGTTCCCCCCTCTTGGCCCATAAGGCCCATTAACCTCCCGGGGCTTCCCGGAACCCCTTCTGGTGATCTGATGACTACCCGATACACTCCGAAACCTTTCTGGTGACCAAATAGCATCGTCCTATATATAAATCTTTACTCCGGACCATTCCGTAGCTCCTCGTCATGTCCGTGATCTCATCCGGGACTCCGAACAACATTCGGTCACCAAATCACATAACTCATATAATACTATATCGTCAATGAACATTAAGCGTGCGGACCCTACGGGTTCGAGAACTATGTAGACATGACTGAGACACCTCTCCGGTCAATAACCAATAGCGGAACCTGGATGCCCATATTGGTTCCTACATATTCTACGAAGATCTTTATCGGTCAAACCTTATGACAACATACGTAATTCCCTTTGTCGATCGGTATGTTACTTGCCCGAGATTCGATCGTCGATATCTTCATACTAAGTTCAATCTCGTTACCGGCAAGTCTCTTTACTTGTTCCGTAATACATCATCTCATAACTAACTCCTTAGTCATTTTGCTTGCAAGCTTCTTGTGATGTGTATTACCGAGAGGGCCCAGAGATACCTCTCTGATACACGGAGTGACAAATCCTAATCTCGATCCATGCCAACTCAATAGACACCTTCGGAGATACCTGTAGAGCATCTTTATGATCACCCAATTACGTTGTGATGTTTGATAGCACACAAGGTATTCCTCCGGTATCCGGGAGTTGCATGATCTCATAGTCGAAGGAATATGTATTTGACATTAAGAAAGCAATAGCAATAAACTGAACGATTATATGCTAAGCTAATAGATGGGTCTTGTCCATCACATCATTCTCCTAATGATGTGATCTTGTTATCAAGTGACTACACATGTCTATGGTTAGGAAACCTTAACCATCTTTGATCAACGAGCTAGTCTAGTAGAGGCTTACTAGGGACACGATATTTGTTTATGTATCCACACATGTATTTAAGTTTCCGATCAATACAATTCTAGCATGAATAATAAACCTTTATCATGAATAAGGAAATATAATAATAACAACTTTATTATTGCCTCTAGGGCATATTTCCATCAGTCTCCCACTTGCACTAGAGTCAATAATCTAGATTACATTGTAGTGAATCTAACACCCATGGAGTCTTGGTGTGTCAGCGTACGACACCTATGGGATCCGAAGGACCCCTTACGGTTCGGCAGGGAGAGAGGTATGCACAAAGAGCAGAACCAACGATCAACGCGGGGGATTTTTACCCAGGTTCGGGCCGCTAATCAGCGTAAAACCCTACTCCTGCCTGTGTTTATTATCAGTGTTTATGTCCCAGTTCCAGGAGCGCTGGCAATGAACAGTACGTTCGTGCAGCTGCTACACATGCAGAATGGGCCGAGAGTCTTTCTTCCTCCTCCCCTTTTTTTTCTCTGTAGCTGTCGCCTTGGGCCTCCTTTTATATGCTCAATGGGTCACCAACAGTGGCGTTCGGTACATACATTGAGGTGTAAAGTAGCTACAGAGTTATCATACCTAATCACTGACGGTTTAGGACAGATGCATTTAATGCACCATGAGGTGTCCGTTTAGGTGTCCTTACATTCTTGGGGATGGAAAAAGGGGCCATCCCATCAACACCGCTTAAGCTCTCCTCCACTAGCACCTTGCCACGCATCCAGAGAAGGAACCAGAATATCAGGCTGGTCGCTGCTCTGGAGCGGTGGCACAGTAGCGGAACCTTGCCAGCCATCCCGGCAGGATCTTGCCGGGGGCCAAGCCCTCGGTCTTCAGTTCTCCTTATCTTCTGATCCTCTGATCCTTGGCTTGAAAGCTCCTTTGATAACCTTGGATTCGCCTTCATCTGTTCCCCCGACAAGCCTTGCCGCAGGTATGGCTACAACTACCCGTGCACAAGTATGGGGTACTAAAGGCCCAATATTTAGTACACCGACAGGAGCCCCCAGGCCTAGGCCACACACGAGTGCGAGGCGTTGTTGGGCTAGGCCCAACCAGTGCACGGGCACGTGTGACAGGGGTTAACTGCTTGCGATTATTCCGCTTACTGCGCTCCCCCACTACGCGCGCTGAATGCGTGACGTGGGAAGCATGCGCTGAACGGCAGCGGCCGCAGCGCACTCGTAAAGGCGTATTCACATTGGGCAGTAAAAGAGGCAGCCTCGCTCCTTCCCCATAAAAAAGGAATCCGCAGAGGCGCTGCCCATTCACCCCTTCTTCTTTCCAATCTGGAATCTGCCATTACCTTCTTTCTCGAGCCCGAAGCAGAACTTCTCCTCATCCGCCCCTGTTTCCACGCCCGTTCCATCCTCGGCTTCCGCCCTCGTGGCTGCCATGCCACCCAAGGCGAGCAAGGGCAAGAGCAAGGAGGCGAAAGCTGATGTCCCGGAGAGCGAGCTGGTGAAGATGCGGAAGAAGTATGCCGTCTTCGCCCCGACGCTCGACACGAAAGCCTTGAAGGACCGGTACTAGTGCATGTGGGCGAGGGAGACGAAGGCTCACCCCGCGACTCGCGTGGCCCCAGGTTCTTTCAAAGGTGGACCAGATAGATATCCCTTCTTCACCGCTTATTTCTACTGCGGGCTCTGTCCTCCATTCTCCGATTTCTTTATTGACATCATGTACACATACGACTTCCATCTTCTGGATTTCACGCCGAATGCCGTAACGTGCATGTCCATCTTTGCACATCTCTGCGAAAACTTTGCCGGGGTAATCCCCAACACAGCTCTTTTCCGCCATTACTTTATTCCTCGCATCCAAAAAGGGGAAGCCCTTTCCGGTTCTATCGCCTGGATCCCAAGGGCATGGAATAAGGAGATATATCCAGATGGGGTTTACCGCGAGAAATGGGAAGAATGGCGGTCTGAGTGGTGCTGGATCAAGGAAGCAGATCCCCATCCATTCTGTTCGCCCCGACAGCAGAAAGCGGTCCGTGGCGATGATTGGAGCAACCTCGACGCTCAAGATGACAAGCTCACGATCGCCACCACCAGGATCCCCTGTCTGAAAGCTGCCGGGCTCACAATAGAGATGATTGGCTCTGATTTCCTTCGCCGCCGCATTGCCCCTCTACAGAACAAGGGGAGACCAGCTTGGGAGTTCCAAAACGCAGCAGACATCATGAGGCTGCACCCTGGACTGAACAATAACTTGACGATTATGCAGCTTAATGCTCTTCGCCACAGGCTATTCCAGTGTGAGGGAAAGCATAAATTGCGGGCAGGAATTGTCCCTTTGTGCAACAACTCTGCCTTGGGGTCAATCATCGCCACAATGCCCATGTTCAACGCCCATGGCCTTGACGTGACTTGGGTCGAGCCATCTGCGGAACAGGCACAAAAGTTCTTTGACGACTTGTCGGAGAGGGCCATCCGGGAAGAAACGAACCTCGTCCATGCCACCACTGACGAAGAAGTGGCATATATTGCCACTAGGGTGGAAGAGGCGAATCTCACCGCGGAGGCCGGCAACGTTGGCTTCACAGAATTGGAAACCAGCGATGCAGAAGTCATGTTGGAAGAAAATCCTGCCGGGAAGGGTGAGGCTGCCGGGGAACAGAGCGGTGCAACTGCCGGGAGCTCATCTGACGAAGACGCGGCCAAAGAACAGCCGCAAGAAGAGCCCCTAGCTCCAAAGAAAACAAAACGTGTTCTTCGGAAATCCACCTTTGGCGTCCCAGCAAACCAGCCTTCTTCGAGCAGCGAGGCTCCCGGCAAGAAGGCGTCCAGCAAGGCTATACCGCGGCAAGGAGTTCGACAACAAACCATGCGGCGTACAAGACACACACCCGCCGCAACAACCGGAGCGGCGGGGGCGTCTCACACGACAGCACCGATAGCTGAAGCGGCGGGACCACGCCAACCTCCTGCGCCCGCCGCAGCCAAGCGACCCAGGACCCCTCCTCCACCTCCCCCTTCAGACGACACCACAACGGAGGTCGACTTCGACATCTCCGGTTTCAGCCCGGAACGAGAAGAGGAAGAGTGAGGATCCTGTCACAGTTTTTATCTTCCAAATTCTCAATTTGACTGATCTCATTGCCTTACTTTGCCTTGTCTCTGCAGTGATGCAGAAACCTTGGCGGAAAGGATGGCGAAGAGGGCGAAGACTTCCATGGGCGACAAGCCCCCGGCAGGCTCCGCAGGCGCGCCAGAAACTATTGTAATCAGCCCGGAGCCCAGCCCTCGACACAGCCCCCAGCGCAGCCCCCAGCGTGAGTCCACTACTCATTTTCCGCTGGCGGGTGCTGAGGTGTCTACCTTTGCCACTGATATCTCTAGGCTTGTAGGGGAAGAACAGCAACAGGGAGAGCCATTGGAGGACATCTCCGTGGAGCCTCCTCCGTCAACCACGCCGCCTGCAGGCGCATCTCCGGCAAGAGCTCCTGCCATCGAGCCTATCCTTGTTGAGGAGGAGCCGGCAAACATGGGCACCGGCAACCTTTCCCCGACAACCAATTTTGCCGGGAGGGGCGAATCTAGCCCTCAATGGCTCGACGTGGGTAACTGCTTGCTTTTGAGCACTTGTTATTCCTTCCTTTTTTTTCTTTTTTTTTGTCTTCTTGAACTTCAATCTTGATCTTATTTTGTTCCCCTCCTTCGTCCTTCAGAATTCCCTGTGATGGAACACATGGACGTTGACGCTATCATCGAGGAGACCACCAGGGATGTTGCCGCCGAAGCCGGCAAGATCGCTGCTGACGAGGCTGCCAAGGATGCTGTCGCCGAGGCCGGCAAAGCCGCTGTTGACGAGGCTGCCAAGGCCGCACAAGAAGAGGCTGCCAAGGAATCTGCCGAAAGGGCCGGCAAGGAGGCTGGTGACCGCACTGACGGCATTCCTGCCGCAGGAGCGCCAGGCGCTACGCCGGCCACGGAGCCCCCTGCTACCGGTGAGGCGGTTGCTGAGGATCAACCGTCAACATCTAAAGCCCCTCCATCAAGCAAAGATCTCAAGGTTGGCGAGAACCTGTTCGTCACCTTGCCGGGGACGGCAAGCATTGGGGCGCCGACCGAAGGGGAAACTTTTGATGAAGAAATCATCACTGCTAGCGGGCTCGAGATCGTCGATGAACCAAGCACTAGCAATAGCAAATCTGAGGAAGATCAGCTCCTCCAGGCCATGGGCGATGACTTCCGCAAGCTCCAAGCGCTTCATCATGCTCGAAAGGAGAAGATAGACTCCCGAGCAGCAGTTGTCGAAGCCGCCGAGGCGGATTTTCATAAGCGCGTTGAGCAAACGCAGGTCTGGTACACCGAGGCCCTTTAAGAGTTGGCTGCCAGCCTGGAACAAGTGAGCCAGAGTTGGACAGAGCTCCTCCTGAGGCAATCTGACATGGAGAAAACACAAGAGGAAGCTGCGCAAAGAGTTGCCGCTGAGGATGCTCGCCTGACAGAGCGTCGTATTGGGCTCGACGCCCATGAAGAAGATCTTGCCGCTCGCGAGAAGGCGCTTGCCGCCAAGCTCCACGGCAAGGATGAAGAACTTGAGAAACTTGTCGCGCGGCGGACCCAGGAGCTGGAGCAGAAACACAAGGAGATGCTCGGAGCTCTAATTGTAGATCACGTCGGCAAGCTCAAGGAAGCCATCGATGCTGCCGAGGCTGCAGGGGCCGCCAAGAACGAGTTAAGCAACAGAGTAAAGAAGCTGGAGGCGGATCTTGAAGAACACAGCAAGGAGCTCTCAACGCTCAAGGCTAACAGAGAGAAGACCCTCCACAGCCTGGCAGAGATGCAAACTTCCATGTCCGACAAGATCAAACAACTCTCTGAAGCCAATGACTCCATTGCCGATCTGAAGCTGAAGCTGACCACGCTGGAGAAGTCTCTTGAGGACGGCAGGGCCCGCGAGAAGGCCTTGATCAAAGATCTCCAAGATGAGAGGAATCTGCTTAAGAGCGCTGCCGCCACTCAAGTTGACTATGAAAAGGGGGTGAAAATCTTGACTGATCGCCTTGTCGACACCGCAGAAAGGCTCACAGCACAACTGTCAACCATGGGCCGGGATGGCCTGCAAAACTTCAGGTATTCTTCTGAAGAAAGGGTATCTACGAGCGCTAGGCTGACCATGTTCTTTGAAAGCATCATTGATGCTTTGAAGCTACTCCAGTCCAACCGAGTGACCCAACTGGCCAACGAATCGCGCAAGCTTTGCCGGGCCGTTCTCCGCAAGGTGCACATCAAGGTGGTGCACAAGAACCCTGGAGTTGATCTCACCAACATGCTCGACCGCTTGCCGAAGGATGCAGATCTCAAGGCACTTGAAGAACTTGTCACGCCTATCCTTGAGAAAGTGGATTCAATCAAGAGGATTGAAGGCCAGCGCAGGGACTAGTTGTCCTACTTTTCCTTGCCGCCACCATTCCATGTCAAAGACAAATTAGTCTTAAGTTAGAACCACGGCAACTATTAATGTAACATAACTTGCTGTGTTTGGGTGTATGCATGCTATTTCCCTTGTCTGATTTCTTTCTGTATGGTATACGCCCTACGCTTACTGGAAACTTGCCAGCGCGCAACCTGCCGCGAGCGCTAGATGTGGGACTTTAGCGGCCTGCTGGAGGTGTCGCAGCCGGCAAGACACCTTGGCATTCTCAGTGCAGCCACTTAAACTATTGAGCGGACTCGAAACAAAATAAGGGCGCAGCCAATTACAACAAGGGTTCTTTTGCGTGCAGGTTTTCCATACAAAGGCCGAAATCGTCTAAGGAAAATAACCTTATAGTAAAAGTTGAAAAACTTGCTCAAAGTTTGGCAACTTAGCTTTCTATCGCTGTATTCCTTCCGGCAAGATGTCAATTCTGAACATCGCCCACCCACTGGTATCCATACCTTCCTTCCCCCCCGGCAAACTTGCGCGTGAGGAAACCTTCTATCCTTCGAGAAAAAGAAAGAAGAGAAAATAGAGATATGGAACCTTGGTGGTTCGTTAATGCTTACCGGGAGCAAGTGTCATAGAATATCTCAGACAGGCATGCATACATATATAAACATGGAAATCGACAAGAAATGTACACCACTTAAATTTATTCAACTGCCCACAGGGTCTGCGTCTGGCTTTGTACAAAGGATTACATGCCTTGCCGGCAAGACTTGTACAAAAAGTGGTTGTCGGGAGCCCCCGGCAACCGCGCCTCATGGGTAAAACTTGCGAAGATGTTCGATATTCCAGGAGTTGCTCACTGGAACGCCATCCTCGGTCTCCAGATGGACAGCGCCAGGCCTGGTGACCCGTATTACCCGATAAGGGCCTTCCCACTTCGGCGTCAACTTGTTTGAATTCTTGGCGGACTGAATTCGCCGAAGAACAAGGTCGCCTTCCTCAAGACTTCTGGCATGAACTTTGCGGCTATGGTAGTTGTGCAAAGCTTGCTGGTAGGGTGCAGCTCGCACAGCAGCCTGAAGACGATTCTCCTCAAGGAGCACATCGTCATCTTGCCGCAGTTGCTCTTGCTCAAGCTCATCATAAGCGAGCACTCGAGGTGACTCGTATATGAGTTCCGTGGGGAGAAATGCTTCCGCTCCGTAAACCAGAGCGAAGGGTGTCTGGCCAGTGGCTCTATTTGGTGTCGTTCTGATTGACCAAAGAACCGCCAGCAACTTATCAATCCAGCGCCTTCCGGACTTTTTCAGCCTATCAAAAGTCCTGGTCCTGAGACCGCGCAACACTTCAGCATTAGCCCTCTCAGCTTGGCCGTTGCTTCTTGGATGAGCAACAGAGGCAAAACAGATCTTGCGGCCAAGGTCCTGGACATACTACATGAAGGTGCGACTTGTGAACTGTGTGCCATTGTCGGTGATGATCCTGTTGGGCACGCCGAAATGGCAAACTATTCCTTTGAAGAACTTGACGGCTGATTGTGCTGTCACCTTTCTCACCGCTTCCACTTTCGGCCACTTTGTGAACTTGTCGATTGCAACGTATAGGTACTCAAAGCCCCCGGTAGCACGGGGAAAAGGGCCCAGTATGTCGAGCCCCCAGACCAAAAATGGCCAGGAGAGAGGGATTGTCTGAAGAGCTTGAGCTGGCTGATGCGATTTCTTCGAATGAAACTGGCACGCTTCACACTTGGTTACTAGTGCAGTTGCATCCTGGAGAGTAGTGGGCCAAAAGAAACCTTGTCGGAATGCCTTTCCGACAAGCGCTCTTGATCCTATGTGAGAGCCACATATGCCTCCATGTATCTCTGCCAACAGCTCTAGTCCATCCTCCCGAGGAATACACTTCAATTTTACACCGTTCGGTCTCTTTCTGTACAGAACGTCATCAACGAACTGGTACATACTAGATAGACGGGCTACTTTTTTCGCTTCTTCATACTCCTCAGGAAGTTCTCCTGTCTGAAGGAAATGGACAATGTGCTGTGCCCATGCTGGAGCCTGGGGCTTGACAGCTAGGACTAAAGGCATCTCTTCCGCCGGGGGAACATTTGTCTCGACAGCAAGGGCCTGAGCCTTTGCCGAAGCCTGTTGTTCCCCGGTAGGCTTGTCGCTGATCCCGACAACTACCTTGCCGGCGGCTTCCGGGAGCTCTGCCGGAAAGTACTGACCAGAATTCAACTTCCTTCTCTTTTCTTGCCTTATTGACGATGCTACAGATGGCTGAGTTAAATGGAGTACAAAAGTTCCTGGTTCCACAGGCAACTTGAGGGCAGCATGCTTTGACAGGTCATCAGCAATACTATTCTCGGCACAAGGAATGTGCTCTATTTGTAGACCGTTAAAGCACTCTTCCATTTTCCTCACTTCATCCACATAAGCTTGCATCAACGGACTCTGATAATTTTTGTTGACTTGCCTGACAACAAGCTGCGAATCGCCTCTGACGATGAGCTTCTTGATACCAAGGTCTGCCGCGATCCTGAGACTGGCAAGCAGTCCTTCGTACTGTGCAGTGTTGTTTGTTGATCTCTCCTGGGGAAAATGCATCTGAATTACATACTTGAGGTGCTCTCCGGTGGGTGCGACAAGCAGCACGCCAGCACCGGCGCGTCTTGTAGCGAAAAAGCCCCGTCAAAGTACATAATCCATTCTTGATTTGTTTCCTTGCCAGGGAAAGCCATCTCTTGGATCTCTTCGTCTGGCGTTGGGGTCCATTCTGCAATGAACTCCGCCAAGGCTCTACTCTAAATTGTTGAAGTACTTTCAAACTTGAGACCAAAGCTTGACAGTTCCAACGCCCATTCCCCAATCCTGCCGGTCGCCTCTGGATTTCGCAAAATCTGCTGCAACGGAAAGCGAGTGACGACAGTAATCTCATGTGCTTGAAAGTAATGGCGCAGCTTCCTCGAGGCCATGAGAAGGCTGAAGAGCAACTTCTGCACACCAGAGTATCTTGACCTAGCCCCCTGCAAAAGGGAGCTGACAAAATAGACTGGGCGCTGCACCATCTTCTTCTTCTGCACTGAATCTTCTGACTGCGCAGATCCTGTCTTGCCGGCACCAGACTCTGCCAGGGAAGATCCTGGCCCGTTACTTGACAGTCTTTCCGCTGCCGTTGTTTCCTCGTTGACTTCTCTTTGCGCCACTAACGCAACACTAACCATTTGATTCGTTGCCGCTAGGTACAACAGCAACGGCTCTTGTGGCCTAGGCGCGACTAGTGTCGGCGGAGAGGAGAGGTATCTCTTCAAATCTTGCAGCGCTGCCTCCGCCTCCGGAGTCCATTTCATCAGGCCTGCCTTCTTCAAAATTTTGAAAACGGGCAGGGCGCACTCAGCAGATTTGGAGATGAACCTGCTTAAGGTAGCAACGCAGCCGGCAAGACGACGTACATCCTTGACGCGTCTTGGTGCTTCAATCTGCTCAATGGCTTTGATCTTGTCGGGGTTCGCCTCGATCCCACACTGAGATACAAAGAACCCGAGAAGCTTGCCGGAGGGGACGCCAAACACATACTTCTCAGGATTGAGATTTAAATTGATCTTGCGCAGATTTGTAAATGTTTCTTCTAGATCTTGTTCGGCGTCGCTTTGTCCTTGGTTTTGACCACTATATCATCCATGTATGCTTCCATATTTCTATGTAGCTGAGGCTCAAAACCAATTTGGACCGCTCTTGCAAATGTAGAACCAGCACTTTTCAACCCGAAAGGCATTCGCATAAAACAATACATACCACATGGGGTGATAAATGCGGTCTTTTCTTCATCTTCCTTTGCCATGGAAATCTGATGATACCCTGAATAGGCATCAAGGAATGATAGTAGGTCACAACCAGCAGTGGAGTCCACAATCTGGTCGATGCGCGGCAAGGGGAAAGGATCTTTTGGACTGGCTTTATTGATGTCTGTATAATCAATACACAGCCTCCACTTTCCATTAGCCTTGCGCACTACAACTGGATTGGCCAACCATGTTGGTTGAAGCACTCCTCTGACCAGACCTGCCGCTTCCAACTTCCTGATTTCTTCGGCGATGAATTCTTGCCGCTCCAAGGCTTGCTTCCTCACCTTCTGCTTGACGGGTTGCGCGTGAGGACAGACAGCAAGGTGGTGCTCAATTACCTCCCTGGGAACACCGGGGATGTCAGATGGTTGCCATGCAAACACATCGACATTCGCCCGCAGGAAGGCAATGAGCGCGCTTTCCTATTTGTCATCAAGGGTGGAACTTATGGTGAAAGTTCCTCCCGTTCCATCCTCCTTGATGGGCACCTTCTTGGTCTCTGGTGGAGCAGCCTTGGACTTCTTGTTCTTGCCGGTGGAACTCTCTGGTACATCCTCAACGGGAGCGCAGCACTCCGAGGAGGTGCGCTTGCCGGAGTTTGCGCCAAGGTTCTTGCCGGTCTTCTTCTTCCCCCTGGGAGTTCCAACGGCAGGAGCAGATGCCTTGACGGCAGGTGCTGTGACTGCCTCCCGGTAGAGTTGGTCGGCGCAGATGAGTGCATCCTTCTTGTCGGAGTGGACAGTAATGACACTCAACGGCCCGGGCATTTTCAGCACATTATACGCATAGTGTGATGCTGCCATGAACTTGGCCAGCGCCGGGCGGCCAAGGATCCCATTGTATGACATGGGGATCTTGGCGACATCGAACACCACCTTCTCTATTGTATAGTTGAGCTCGCTACCAAATGTTACCGGTAGCGTGATCTTGCCTTTTGGTTGGGTCCTTCCTGGATTAATCCCTTGAAACGTGCCCGTTTCCTCAAGATCCTCATCAGGAATTTGCAGCCTCTTGAGCACGTCCGGTGAAATTAAGTTCAGTCCAGCCCCACCGTCAACTAACATTTTTGTTACCTTGAGGTTGCGGATTGTTGGTGAGACCAACAACGGCAAGCACCCGACCGCAGTTGTGCGATCAGGGTGATCCTCGGCATAAAAAATGATAGGCGTGTTGGACCACTTCAGAGGTTTCCGTGCGTCGAACGATGGCTCCGTTGCATTAACCTCACACACCCACTGTTTAAGTCGGCGGTGAGAGGAATGCAATTAGGCGCCTCCGTCGATACACATGGCCTCTGTAGCTTTATGAAACTCATGCTCACTGGATTCATCGTCTTCTTCATCATCATCATCCCCCTCGTCCTTGTCACGACCTCGAGCGGGCCTATCCTTCTGTTGCTTAGCCTTGACGCAGCGACCTCCTCGGCCACCATGCTTCTTGCCGGATCCCTCCGCACCGTCCTGGGCCTTCTCCTTGTCTCGCCTTTCATACTCAGCCCTCTGTTTCTCAACAAGCTATTCAACTTGTCGGCAGTTCTGGAGATCGTGGCTCTTGGTGCGACGGATCTTGCAATATTGCTTGCCGGAGCCTTCCGGCTTGTCGGCAGCCGCCAAAGCCTGACAGGAGGTGCACCCGGCAACTTCCTTGCCAGGGTCGTCAACTTTGGCCTTCTTGGCGGTGCCGGGGTTGCCGGATTCCTCGACAACAAGCACGGCCTTGCCTTTGCGTTTCTTGTTTCGCCGCCGGCCCTTCTTTGTCGGGGCGACATCGTCTTCGCCTTCAGAGTCGCCCCCTGTGCCAACATCCTCGCCGGGAAGTCTCCTCCCTTCTTCAGCTCGAGCACATTTGTCGGCCAAAGCATACAGTTCAGCAATATCCCTGACCTTGTTCATCGCCATCTCCTCCCGCATCTTACGGTTATGCACGTTCTGACGAAATGCGCCAATAATGGCGGCAGGATGAACATCTGGGATACTGTACTGTACGCGGCTGAATCTCTGGATATACTTGCGCAAGGGCTCGCCCTCCTTCTGGGGGATAAGATGCAAATCACTTTCCTGGCCAAGAACTTGGTGACCTCCAACGAAGGCGCCAACAAACTGATGGCACAGGTCTGACCAAGAAGAAATGGAATTCTCCGGCAGATGCATCAACCACGACCTGACGTTGGGTTTGAGCACCAATGGGAAGTAGTTGGCAAGTATCCTGTCGTCTCGGCCCCCGACAGCCTGCACCACTATGGTGTAGATGCTCAGGAACTCCGACGGGTGAGTCTTGCCGTCATATTTCTACGGAACCTCTGGCTTGAACATCCGGGAATTGGGCCACTAGACTCGCCGCAGCTCACGGGTAAACGCTGGGCAACCTACCTCGTAAGGCAAGTCGCCAGCGTACTCCGGCGCAGGCTTGTCGACAGCAGGCCCTGCATGCTTATCGGACTGATGGCACGCTTCCCGGCGCTGCTCGATGGTAGTTCGAGCGTCCTCTTTGCTTCGTTCCCGGAGAACTTGACATTGATCGCGGCGCATCCACGGATCGGACGACGCCGTGGAATCATCATCACGGCCGTCGGTCCACCGGGCTGACGACCGCTGCTACTGTCGTGGAGGGCAGTGCACCGTGGTCGCACCACCTCCAGTCTTCTCACCATCGGCTCGCGCCAGATCGATAGACCGCCGCCGCGAGGGCCCGGCCTGCTGTGGCCCATCCTTGTTGACGAAGCCGATGAGACTCTGGATGGTAGATCGCCACTCCTCCATCTTCTCCGGAGCAGGAGGAAAATTGAGGAGCAGTTGTGCACGTGCCAAAGCTTCTGCTGGTGTAGGCGGCGGCGACAGGTGCGAGGTACGTGAGGTGCTCTGACTCCTAACAGCGTTAGAAGGAGCACCGCCACGGTCCCGCGACCGTCCGCCACCTGCACCGGCATCATGGCGTACATGCCGATCCTGCGCACCTTGGGATCGATGCGCAGGGGTCTGTTTGTGAAGACGTTCAGAACAACCAACACCGCGACGCTGCTCATCGTGCACGACCTGAGAAGGCCGCGACGTTTGCGCCGGCGTGGGCATCTTGGAAGGCGTCCTCCGATCTCTGGAGTTCGCTGCGCCGCCCGTAGGCAGCACAGCTCCATCCCTGGATCTGGCGGTGTGCGGGTTGCCGCACTGCTGCGAACGACGCCACTCGCTTGGCTTGGACCACCAGAATGCCGTGGAAGCTCGAGGCCTCCACCTTCCGCATCCACGCCGCCTCCCGTCCGTGTAGGCACGGGCAAAGCGAATGTAGATGGAAGAACCGTTGCAGCACTCTTCTTCTTAGGTGGCATGATGATGAAGACAATGAAAAGACTGATGCGCTGATCGCCGGATCAGGTTCGCGCAACCTCAATCCCCCTACCTGTCGCGCCAAAGATGTCGGCGTATGACACCTATGGGATCTGAAGGACCCCTTACGGTTCGGCAGGGAGAGAGGTATGCACAAAGAGCAGAACCAACGATCAAAGCGAGGGGATTTTTACCCAGGTTCGGGCCGCTAATCAGCGTAAAACCCTACTCCTTCCTGTGTTTATTATCAGTGTTTATGTCCTAGTTCCAGGAGCGCTTGCAATGAACAGTACGTTCGTGCAGCTGCTACACATGGAGAATGGGCCGAGAGTCTTTCTTCCTCCTCCCCTTTTTTTTTCTCTGTAGCTGTCGCCTTGGGCCTCCTTTTATATGCTCAAGGGGTCACCAACAGTGGCGTTCGGTACATACATTGAGGTGTAAAGTAGCTACAGGGTTATCATACCTAATCACTGACGGTTTAGGACAGATGCATTTAATGCACCATGAGGTATCCGTTTAGGTGTCCTTACTTTCTTGGGGATGGAAAAATGGGCCATCCCATCAACATCGCTTAAGCTCTCCTCCACTAGCACCTTGCCACGCATCCAGAGAAGGAACCAGAATGTCAGGCTGGTCGCTGCTCTGGAGCGGTGGCACAGTAGCGGAACCTTGCCGGGGCCTTGCCAGCCATCCTGGCAGGATCTTGCCGGGGGCCAAGCCCTCGGTCTTCAGTTCTCCTTATCTTATGATCCTCTGATCCTTGGCTTGAATGCTCCTTTGATAACCTTGGATTAGCCTTCAGCTGTTCCCCCGACAAGCCTTGCCGCAGGTATGGCTACAACTGCCCGTGCACAAGTATGGGGTACTAAAGGCCCAATATTTAGTACACCGACATGGTGCTGATCATGTTTTGCTCGCGGAAGAGGCTTAGTCAACGGGTCTACTACATTCAGATCCGTATGTATTTTGCAAATCTCTATGTCTCCATCCTTGACCTTTTCATGAATGGAGTTGAAGCGTCTCTTGTTGTGTTTGGTTCTCTTGTGAAACCTGGATTCCTTCACTAAGGCAATTGTTCTAGTGTTGTCACAAAAGATTTTCATTGGGCCCGATGCACTGGGTATTACACCCAGATCGGATATGAACTCCTTCATCCAGACTCCTTCATGCGCTGCTTCCGAAGCAGCTATGTACTCCGCTTCACACATAGATCCTGCCACGATGCTTTGCTTGGAACTGCACCAACTGACATATCCACCATTCAATATAAATACGTATCCGGTTGGTGACTTAGATTCATCCGGATCAGTGTTGAAGCTAGCATCGACGTAACCATTTACGACGAGCTCTTCGTCACCTCCATAAACGAGAAACATATCGTTGGTCCTTTTTAGGTACTTCAGGATGTTCTTGACCGCTGTCCAGTGATCCACTCCTGGATTACTTTGGTACCTCCCTGCCAAACTTATGGCAAGGCACACATCAGGTCTGGTACACAGCATAGCGTACATGATAGAACCTATGGCTGAGGCATAGGGAATGACTTTCATTTTTCTCTCTATCTTCTGCAGTGGTTGGGCTTTGAGTCTGACTCAATTTTACACATTGTAACACAGGCAAGAACCCTTTCTTTGACTGATCCATTTTGAACTTCTTCAAAACTTTGTCAAGGTATGTGGTTTGTGAAAGTCCTATTAAGCATCTTGATCTATCCCTATAGATCTTGATGCCCAATATATAAGCAGCTTCACCGAGGTCTTTCATTGAAAAATTCTTATTCAAGTATCCTTTTATGCTATCCAGAAATTCTGTATCATTTCCAATCAACAATATGTCATCCACATATAATATCAGAAATGCTACAGAGCTCCCACTCACTTTCTTGTAAATACAGGCTTCACCGTAAGTCTGTATAAAACCATATGCTTTGATCACCTCATCAAAGCGTATATTCCAACTCTGAGATGCTTGCACCAGTCCATAGATGGATCGCTGGAGCTTGCACACTTTGTTAGCACCTTTAGGATCGACAAAACCTTCTGGTTGCATCATATACAACTCTTCTTTAAGAAATCCATTACGGAATGCAGTTTTGACGTCCATTTGCCAGATTTCATAATTATAAAATGTGGCAATTGCTAACATAATTTAGACAGACTTAAGCATCACTACGGGTGAGAAAGTCTCATCGTAGTCAACCCCTTGTACTTGTTGAAAACCATTCGCAACAAGTCGAGCTTTGTAGACAGTGATATTACCATCAGCGTCTGTCTTCCTCTTGAAGATCCATTTATTTTCAATGGCCTACCGACCATCGGACAAGTCCACCAAAGTCCATACTTTGTTCTCATACATGGATCCTATCTCAGATTTCATGGCCTCAAGCCATTTATCGGAATCTGGGCTCATCATAGCTTATTCATAGTTTGTAGGTTCGCCGTTGTCCAACAACATGACTTCCAAGATAGGAATACCGTACCACTCTGGTGTGGAACGTGTTCTGGTCGACCTACGAGGTTCTGTAGTAACTTGATCAAAAGTTTCATGATCATTATCATTAGCTTCCTCTCTAGTTGGTGTAGGCATCATGGGAACGGTTTCCTCTGATGTGCTACTTTCCAATTCGAGAGAAGGTACAATTACCTCATCAAGTTATACTTTCCTCCCACTCACTTCTTTCGAGAGAAACTCCTTCTCTAGAAAGGACCCATTCTTGGCAACAAAGATCTTGCCTTCGGATCTGTGGTAGAAGGTGTACCCAATAGTTTCCTTAGGGTATCCTATGAAGACGCATTTCTCCGATTTAGGTTCGAGCTTATCAGGCTGAAGCCTTTTGACATAAGCCTTTCCCCAAACTTTAAGAAACGACAGCTTAGGTTTCTTGCCAAACCATAGTTCATACGGTGTTGTCTCAACGGATTTAGATGGTGCCCTATTTAACGTGAATGCGGCTGTCTCTAATGCATAACCACAAAACGATAGTGGTAAATCGGTAAGAGACATCATAGAACGCACCATATCTAATAAAGTACGGTTACGACGTTCGGACACACCATTACGCTGTGGTGTTCCAGGTGGCGTGAGTTGTGAAACAATTCCACATTGTTTTAAATGAAGGTCAAACTCGTAACTCAAATATTCGCCTCCATGATCAGATCGTAGAAACTTTATTTTCTTGTTACGATGATTCTCTACTTCACTCTGAAATTCCTTGAACTTTTCAAATATTTCAGACTTGTGTTTCATCAAGTAGATATATCCATACCTACTCAAATCATCTGTGAAGGTCAGAAAATAACGATACCCGCCGCGTGCTTCAACACTCATTGGACCGCATACATCGGTATGTATTATTTCCAATAAGTCATTAGCTCGCCCCATTGTTCCAGAGAATGGAGTTTTAGTCATCTTGCCCATGAGGTATGGTTCGCAAGTATCAAATGATTCATAATCAAGTGATTCCAAAAGTCCATCCGCATGGAGTTTCTTCATGCGCTTTACACCAATATGGCCTAAATTGCAGTGCCACAAGTATGTTGCACTATCATTATCAACTTTGCATCTTTTGGCATCAATATTATGAATATGTGCATCACTACGATCTAGATTCAACAAGAATAGACCATTCATCAAGGGTGCATGACCATAAAGGATATTACTCATATAAATAGAACAACCATTATTCTCCGATTTAAATGAATAACCGTCTCGCAATAAACAAGATCCAGATATAATGTTCATGCTCAACGCTGGCACCAAATTACAATTATTGAGGTCTAAAACTAATCCCGAAGGTAGATGTAGAGGTAGCATGCCGACGGCGATCACATCGACCTTGGAACCATTCCCGACGCTCATCTTCACCTCGTCCTTAGCCAATCTTCATTTATTTTTTAGCTCCTATTTCGAGTTACAAATATGAGCAACCGAACCGGTATCAAATATCCAGGCGCTACTACGAGCATTAGTAAGGTACACATCAATAACATGTATATCAAATAGACCTTTGTTCACTTTGCCATCCTTCTTATCCGCCAAGTATTTGGGGCAATTCCGCTTCCATTGACCATTTCATTTGCAGTAGAAGCACTCAGTTTCAGGCTTGGGTCCAGCTTTGGGCTTCTTCACGATAGTAGCAACTTGCTTGCCATTCTTCTTGAAGTTCCCTTTCTTTCCCTTGCCCTTTTTCTTGAAACTAGTGGTCTTGTTAACCATCAACACTTTATGCTCCTTCTTTATTTCTACCTCTGCGGCCTTAAGCATTGCGAAGAGCTCGGGAATCGTTTTCGTTATCCCTTGCATATTATAGTTCATTACGAAGCCTTTTTAGCTTGGTGGCAGTGACTAAAGAAGTCTGTCAATAACACTCTCAACTGGAAGATCAATTCCCAGCTGAGTCAAGTGGTTATGATACCCAAACATTTTGAGTATGTGTTCACTGACAGAACTATTCTCCTCCATCTTGCAGCTATAGAACTTGTTGGAGACTTCATATCTCTCAACCCGGGCATTAGCTTGAAATGTCAATTTCAGCTCTTGGAACATCTCATATGCTCCGTGACGCTCAAAACGTCTTTGAAGTCCCGGTTCTAGGCCGTAAAGCATGGCACACTGAACTATCGAGTAGTCATCAGATCAAGTCTGCCAGACATTCATAACATCTGCAGTAGCTCCTGCAGCAGGTTTGTCACCTAGCGGTGCATCAAGGACATAATTCTTCTGTGCAGCAATGAGGATAATCCTCAAATTACGGACCCAGTCCGTGTAGTTGCTACCATCATCTTTCAACTTAGCTTTCTCTAGGAACGCATTAAAATTCAGGGGAACGGTAGCACGGGCCATTGATCTATAACATAGATATGCAAAACTATTAAGACTAAGTTCATGATAAATTATGTTCAATTAATCAAATTACTAATGAACTCCCACTTAAATTAACATCCCTTAAGTTATCTAAGTGATACATGATCCAAATCAACTAACTCATGTCCGATCATCACGTGAGATGGGGTAGTTATCAATGGTGAACATCTCTATGTTGATCATATCTACTATATGACTCACGTTCGACCTTTCGGTCTCTAGTGTTCCGAGAACATGTGCATACATGCTAGGCTCGTCAAGTTTAACCCAAGTATTCTGCATGTGCAAAACTGTCTTACACCCATTGTATGTGAACGTAGAGTCTATCACACACGATCATCACGAGGTGCTTCGAAACGATGAACTTTGGCAATGGTGCATACTCAGGGAGAACACTTTTATCTTGAAATTTAGTGAAGGGATCATCTTATAATGCTACCACCGTTCTAAGCAAAATAAGATGCATAAAGGATAAACATCACATGCAATCAAAATATGTGACATGATATGGCCATCATCATCTTGTGCTTTTGATCTCCATCTCTAAAGTATCGTCATGATCTCCATCGTCACCGACTTGACACCTTGATCTCCATCGTTGCATCGGGGTTGTCTCGCCAACTATTGCTTCTACAACTATTGCTAACACATAGCGATAAAGTAAAGAAATTACATGGTGCTTGCACTTCATACAATAATTAAGAGACAACCCTAAGGCTCCTGCTAGTTGTCGATATTACAAAACATGATCATTTCATACAACAACATATATCACATCACGTCTTGACCATATCACATCACAACATGCCCTGCAAAAACAAGTTAGACGTCCTCTACTTTGTTGTTGCAAGTTTTACGTGGCTGCTACGGGCTTCTAGCAAGAACCCTTCTTAACTACGCAAGAACCACAACAATGATTATCAAGTTTGTTGTTTTAACCTTCTTCAAGGACCGGTCGTAGTCAAATTCGATTCAACTAAAGTAGGAGAAACAGACACCCACCAGTCTCCTTTATGCAAAACAAGTTGCATGTCAGTCGGCGGAACCAGTCTCATGCACTACAAAAAAAAACACTTCCGTGATGATACGTGTTTGTCATAGTAGGTCACGTTTTCTGTCATGCATGTACATCCATGATGATTTTATGATAGAATCAAGATAGTCATACGTGTGCTGTCGTAGAAGTGTTCCATGACAATACCAAAATTATCATCACGGAAGTGTCCACTTCCATGACGATAAATGGCGCGTCATGGAAGTCCTTTCGTCAAGGGTAACTGACATGTGGCATCCTCCGTAATGGGTCGCCGTTAAGCTATCGGGTTTTGGTTTGGATCCGATAACCCGTTAACAACCCAGACCAATGGGGATTTTCCACGTGTAAAATTCTGATTCGCCAGAGTATCCATGTGTCTGCTCAGCGTTGGGACAGATGTCGTCCACTCATTGGACGGGAGGCGCCTATGATACGTCAACACGTGGCACGGCCCAACAGTGGCCCATTCAGGTGAAAAGGCCGGCCTGTTTGACTTGGTCAAAAGGTAGCGGGCCGGCCCACATAAAGCATGTTAACGGCCTGTTCGCATATAGCCCATTTACAGCCCGCTAACTCATGGCCCGTTATGGCCTTTCCGAATTAGGCCCAGTACCGGCATTGGCCATCCAATATGATTCCAGCCCGTTATAACTTCCGGCCCATGTATGGCCCATGACGTCTTTCGGCCCATATGAGGCCCTATGTAACTCTTGGCCCATTAACGGCCCGTGGTGACACTGGCCCATAATGAACAGTGTACCACTTTATACCCATTAACGGCCCATTATTCCATTGGGCCCTTTCCAGCCCATGTGATCTTTCGGCCTTCTAAGGGCCCATTTATTCTTGGGCTCATTTCCAGCATTCGATTACTTCCGGTTCATTACTGGTCTGTTCCGCTTGCGAGCCAAATTCAGCCTGTGGTTACAGTCGGCCCGTTTGTGGCCCGTTAATCCGTTGGGTTGTTTTCTTAGCATCATCAAATACGGCCCGTTTAAGCCCGATATACATATCGGCTATTAACGGCCCGTTATGATCGGGCCATAAACAGACAATTTCCACTGTAGCTCGTTTACGGCCCATATTGCGGTCCTTTATTGGTCCATGAATAGTATGGCCCGTAGAAGGCCAATTGATTCTAACGCCCGTAGAAGGCCCATTTATTCTAACGCCCGTACAAGGCCCATTGATCCTACGGCCCGTAGGAGGCCTATGGTCACTACATAACGGTCCGTGGTTATTACGGCCTAGTTTAAAAAAATATTTTATTGTTGCCACTAGCAAACCACGGAAAAAGAACTGCAGTGACTACAACCAAACAAATAAACAAGATAATAAGGAAATAAATAAGCAAGCAACTTACGCTAGGCTATTACGGCTATTACACATATTACATCCACTGGGCATCAAAGTTCGTTACCAGTGCAAATATAGGGAACAAAGCAGCATATTACATACACTGGGCATCTAAATTGGCCACCAGTGCAAATAAATGAGCGGCAGGAAAACAAGTCCATAACTGAAACAACTTCACAAGAGCTCAAGAAACATTATCCTGGGTATCCACCATGCTGGCAATAAGCTTAGCAAGTTTATTAGCTTTCTCCTGTTTGGCGCTAAAATCCTCCAACGCTTGCTGTTGCACCAGAAAGTATGCATTTGAATTCTCCAGGGACTTCCTCAGTCCTTTGGCTTCTTGTCGCAGCACAGCTGATCGATGTCTTTCAGCTTGTAGTTGAGACTCAAGAAACCGAACTGATTCAGACAGTGAGTTCGAAGAGCTTGTGCCAGCGGTAGTGGCCAGTAACTCGAACACTACATCAAGACAGGACTTTGGGGTTGTCTCACTGTCTTCAAGATAGTTTTCCTTAGCTGTTTTATCAGCTTTGTTGGAGACCAACAAGGATGTCTCACTATCCTGAACCTTATCTGCATTACTTCCTTTACCATTGCTTAATAAGGTACTCTTCCCAAATATTCTGTCAGCATTCTAAAGGAAGAAACAAGCAGACACATAACAGGTTTAGCATGTAGAATATGAAACTCATTTCGGTGAACCAGTTCAGAAGTAAGGTGGACTGGATTAAACTACCAAGTCTTCTATTGCCAAGTAGTAAGTGCATAATAAAAGCATCAAACAAACATATATCTATGTCCTATGGTCACTGCATTGTCTTGCCAAATCAAAATAGAGACACGGTTCAAATCATATCAGTTCAAGAAAAAGTAGCATTGAAAGAATACAAGTGTGGGAAACTACACGGCACAACAAGATTTCAGATTGGTAACACGGGTATACATGTACAACACCACTATTGGCTCTGTTGTGATGCTAGTAATGTGCATGATATGAGAAGTCAACTGTATACACAATTGAAATTGAAATCAATAGAGCAATTTAGAAGAACAAACCTCTTAAAGAAACATGTTTAAACATACCTGTTGTGCCATTGGAGTTTCGATTGGATCCTTCAATTTAAAAATAAGTTTGTATGAGTAAATACAGTGATAACAAGAGCAAAGCAGTATGCACCATAGCAATGGAATCTTAAATGAGAACAGTTCTTCTACAGGTTAAAGCACTTCTTCTACACGAACAGAGTATAGCAAGACGCAGGCATATAGTACTTCAAAATAAAAAATGAGCTCATAGACCTTACCAGATTCTTGGTTCAGGATCTGTACAGAACAAGGTGTTCCCAGTCATCGTGCCGTAAATGTGTCTCAGGAGAAAGTAAGGGAATTTGATGAGTTTGTTTGCTAGTGAAGTATGTTTTCTTCAGGTAATTCCGATACTGCCACCATGCATTCTTGAAGATAGCAGAGGTATTAGCACAGGTTACCTCATCCTGAGTTTCCAAATCGGTCCTTCTCTATAGAGAAAAATGGGAACATTTGCTGTATTATAACCAGCATGGAGGTAGAATGTTTGGGACAAAGCAAAGTATTTGCCATGAATAACATTACTTACACATAACTCCTGGATGAACACCTGCAACTGGCTTTTTCCTTCATCTTCAGTATAATATTTCCATGATGGGAAGATACGCACATAGGATTTAACAACATCAAATGCTATAGATGCTAAACTACGAATGGCTGGTTGTGCTTCATCCACAGGAATAGGTGTACTAACTAGTGGAGTTGGGGTTCGCCGTGGTAGTACTGGCGCTTTGGGCACTGGAGCTGCCATACTAACTGCTCTTGTTTGGGAGCTCTGTGCTGGAGATGGTGTTGTGTCAACTGGAACTGGGTTACTATCTGCTGTGGTTGGGGTTAGATTGGGTGAAGTTGGTTCTCTGTCCATCGGAGTAGGGGTACAATCTGCGAGAGTCTGGCTTATGTGTGGTAGGGCAGGTTCTCGTGCATGTACAACCGGGGTGCTATCCTCACCAAGAGGTAACACTGTTTTATTTGAAGACCGTGTTTTTACTCTGCTAGATACTGCCATCACCCCCTCCAATTCAAATGGCTGATAAACAAGAAAAGTAGTTGAATGTACAGACCTTGTATGAGAGACAGATGCAATAGATAGTGTGGAAAAAAGAGGGCATGAAATAGTTCACATGTATATTGTTTAACTAAAAAGGATAGCATGACATAATTTCACATATATGATGTCTATCTAGCATAGCATGACATAATTCAAAGATATGATGACTAACTAAATAGGATGGCATGAGATAATTATATGATGTCTTTAGTAAACAGGTTAGCATGACATAATTCACATACATGTTATCTAAGTAATCAGGATCGCATGATATAATTCACACGTGTGATTTATATACTAAGAAGAGGGCATTCACATATATGATGTCTGAACTAAGAACATGGTGTTGAATATTGTGTATATGATGTCTAAACTATGCAATGCAACACACCATATGCATGATATGAGCAGTATAACCGTGCCAAGTTAGAGCATACACTTCGGTGGGGGAATAGGACAGGTCATCTGTCTCTGAATCCATCTCTGAGGAGCTATCGGGACCCAGCAAGAGATCTGCTTCGCCAGGTAGCACTGTCTGCTCTGAAGACCTTGTTTTCACTCCAGATTTTTCCATCACCCACTCAACTGGCAGATTCACAGGAAGAGTAGTTGAATGTACAAACATTGTCGACAAATGGAAATGTAATGAAGAAAAGGATTGGCAAGATATATTTCAAATATATGATGCCTGGTTAAACAGGATGGCATTGCATATTTCACATATATTATGGCTGGCTAAAAGAGATGAGATTGCATAATTCACATATATGATATAGAAACTAAATAGGTGGCATTACAGAACATGTCTAAACTAAGCAGATGACATATATGATGTCGAAAGTAGGCACTGCAAGGCAACATATGCATGATATGACCAACATCATCATGCCAAGTTAGAGCAAACACCTTGGGGGGTAAATAGGAGTGGTCAGCTCCGTCTGAATCCGCCTCAGAACCGATATCTTCCTCTGGATTACAATCTGGAGGGGGGAAGGGTTTGCCATTGCACCCATAATGGAGCGATGACTGCATGACATTGTATTGCCGCGCAAAACTCTTCTCTTTTTCTCTACATGTTCAGCATGACTGTGTACAATATCTGACATGCAGACGAAAAAAATATAGTGAGATTATGTAAGGAGAGCATGCAGAAATCTAGAGTGATGGTAACAACCAGTGGATAGATCCAAAAATAATGATAACAGGCTGATGATAGCTTTACTTTAATAAAAAGATAGATGATGATTGCTTTACTGTTTGTTTCCCACCCAAGATGAACAACATAGACATACCCTAGGTGAACCAGATAATAGACAGAGATACTATTCATTGCTACCTCGATATGTTCCCCACAAGCATTTTAAACTCAAGTTTGAACATTAATTCGGACCTGACTTGGAGTCTAAGAGGTGAACAGGACAATAAAGTAGCAGGTAATATTAAGCAATGCATAACATAAGCAGAAACAAAAGAGTGCGACCTCTCTTGTGGACCCGTGTACTCCTCAGGTTCATCTGCTGAGTCGATGATGGTGATGCAGTTGCGGTGGGTGCCGGCGGCAGGGAAGGAGATCTGAGGCGGCGAAAGACGGTCGGGAGTCATGATGTCTAGTATGGTGAATGCTTCTGTCGATGGAGCAGCTCAGGTGAGGTGGACGACGTCGCGGCAGGAGCAGGACAAACCACACAAAGTTTTCTTTGACACCTATCTGTAACTGAAGTAATTCTGTAAGTGCTCGTTTGGCTTGCAGGATTCTAAAAACGTAGGGATAGGGAAAACACCGGAATAGGATAGGAATGCACGTGGGAAACAGAGCATTTGTAAACATAGGATTTCTGTCAACTTGGGTGTTTGGTTCACAGGAATTGGAAGAGCAGAGGAATGCAAAGAAACATGGCCAAATTAAACTGAAACCATATGAAAGTGTGTACAGTTAGAATGTTATTCTGCCACTAATGCACTTAGTCTTGTTTTCAT